>CAHIKZ030000945.1:262500-297500 GCA_903632075.3 Acanthosepion pharaonis
TCTGTATATGTGTGTGTGAGTGTGTGTCCGGCTAAAACTAAAAAAAAAAACTACAGTAATTCTTGACAAATAAATTTATATACAGACTCATTTTCACCCAAGCCAGCTTTTTGTAAAAAAAAATATCATCGTATAATTTACGAAGATATTTTAAAATTAAAATGTATTACAATGCAGTCGAAATTGTCAGAATTAAAAAGTAAAAACGAACGGTAATAATTCTTATTCCAGATTAAGATTACCTTTCTTTTTTACTTTTTTATTCTATTAATACTTTCGAAACGCTATATATGTATATATTTTTAAAATTTCTATTCTTTTGAATTTATTTTCGCATCTATAGTAAATAAAAGCGTAACTTTAAAAAAAAAATGAATATTAAAACAACAATGTAAATTTAAAAGAATATTAAATACAATTATTTGACAAAAAAGTTTAATATTTATTTATATATTCAAATATTCAGGAGAGAGAGAGAGAGAGAGAGTGTGTGTGTGTGTGTGTGTGTGTGTGTGTGTGTGTGTGTGTGTGTGTGTGTGTGTGTGTACAAAATAAATATTTAGACAAACCACCTATCAACGGACTTCGGATTCAATGGACAAAATCTGCAGGCAAAATAAAAAATCTGCAGGCCAAAAAATTTCCAAATCGTCAGCGATGTATTTCAAAATTTGCGGGTATTTGCGCAACGAGTCGTATTAGTAGTCAAAGTGACCGCTTGGCAGCAATGGTGGGCCTTTCAATTATAAACAAAGACGGAAAGTACGATACATTAGCACGTGTGTGAGAAAGTAGCCGTGAGAAATCTATTATTTTTGTTATTTTGATTAATATAGCCATATTAATTATATATTTATTTATGTCATATACACATATTTATAGTATTTACATTATGATTATAACTACTGGTAGTTACTATAGTGGTTTTATAACTTAAAAATAATCCCTTCCGATCTACAGACAATCGTCTTTAACGGACCACTCCTCCCCGTATTAGTCCGTTGATAAGAGGTTTGTCCGTATATACAAACTCAGTCTCACCGTAAAGGACAGTTGTGTGTGTGTGTGTGTGTGTGTTATTGACTTATAAATATTTTTCGGCCATCTTATGGAAAATAATTTTTTTATTCAATCTTTAAAAAATATTTGTGTATTACGTCTACCAGCCTGCACATTCGTATTGTATCCCAAACGTAAAAAAAAGCAATTTCTAAAAGATTGATGAATTTATTTTTAATTCCACGTTTTTATTGTCTCCACAATAAAACTGGTATTAATTTACACATGGTAGCATTTTCAGTTTGTTTGTTGTTTTTTTTTAATAATTTTTATATAAGCAAAATATCCCGTGATATTTAGTTTATAATTTCTTTAAAAGAAAACATTGATAATAACGTGTTTTGTGGTGTGTCCAGTTCTATTATGCTAACAAAGTAGACTATAACTTTTTATCTATAAAATCGTCCAATTCATACTCCTCTACGGTCTTTTGAATAGGAGTAGAGTAGAGGTTTCCTGTTTAGAAGTAAGTTTCTGGTTCTTTCAAAAGTCTACTTCCACACTATTCTTCTAAAATCTCCGACTGAAATGTTATTCACTCATGAAATCTTGACCCCTTCAAGTCTAGAGTTAGGCATTATCTTTCTTGCTTTAGCCCCAAGAACTTTCCCTTTCTTACACTCATACTGCACCACACAGTAACCCTCTACCTTGACTGGCACTTGAGCTTTGTATTGAGTGAATATTAATAAAAATAAATAAAGATATAAGCCAGAAAAACATATATTTCGTTAAAGGAATATCTTATTTATCTGAATAAATTATTATTTTCTTATTTAGTAGCTTAATATGAGTTCTTTGGTATTCTGTAACCTTCAGTCTTCCATACATTGATTTCATTAACTCTTCTATTATTCCAACATTAGCACTATTTGCAACAATTTTTATTGCTTCCCAGAAAACTTTGCTTGAATATTGTTGACCATTTTCATATTCATCTCTTTTAATGACAGACAAGTTTTCTAGAGATCATTTAAACCCCAAGCAAGGCAGTAAAGTCACAAAGACAGAAGGGGTTAATGAGTGTGAAAGAATAAGAAAAAAGGGAGACATTATTAAAGAGCGCGAACAAGAGAAATCAAGAAAACAGTAGATAACGATTGACATTGCATTTAAATTTATGAAGATCAAAGTATGCTGGAAAGCATGCGACCAGAAGAGAGTTCCATAAGCGAGAAGTGCAAGAGAAGAAACCGTTAGCATAGAACTTAGGTTTGCATCTAGCCAATTCAACTGTAAATTGATGAGACTTTGTTGCTAATTTAGTACTGCGCTTAAATTTATAAAGTCTAGGTACCATAGCGGTAAGTAATATATATTTTAATGCAATACAAAAACGTGGCATAAGGCCAAAATAGGAGATTGGGGAAGGATGGTGTTCAATCTGTCGTATCTTAAACTTCACTATACACGATTACTGACTCAAACATACCACAGTATTCTTTACACCAAAACAACACATTCTTACTTACCATTCTTACTACAGCCACCATAATACCTCAGAGTCTCTATGTAGTTCTTAGTTCCCATATGTACAATTTGTCTAGCGGGGTGGATAAAAGCAGAAAGTTCATCCGAACAATTACATGATACCATCTATTAGAATGACACAGGGAAGCTAATTGGGACTATTCCATTAGTTCGGTATCTTTCAAAATATGTATTGGCAAGGTGGACAACAGTCTGTGAAGGAGCATTGTTTTTCATGAATATACTCTTGATGTATCGTCGAGGTGAATGAAAGAAGAATGAGTGCTTAATATATTTATTCAGCACCAGTATCCGGTGCTAACGGATACATACAAAAACACAGAACAATAAGTTACAAAACAATTAACAAGACAACTTACAAGGAATAGAGGAGGGTCGAATGCTGTGTAGCCAAACGAAGTAAGATCAGTCCGAATCAGCTTATTATCAACTTATTTTTTTAAATTATTTTATATAAGCGTTTCACCCCAAGTAAGACGGGAAGCCACTAGCACGCAAGCGGTTACAGAGAGTTGGAGCAAGAGCAAATAGGAGTGATAGAGGAAAGGATGAAGATAAGTATAGGGGATAGATCAGGGCATCTGGAGACGTCGATTGACATTACATTTGAATAGTTGGAGATTATAGCTATCAGGGAAACAGGAAAAGGGGGAGAGAGTTCCACAGGCGATAGGTGCGAGACATGAAGCTATTGGAGTAGAAAAGACGGCTACATTTAACAGTTTCGATAGTAGAAGATTGAGAGCGAGATGCCAGCCTAGTAGAACGCTTAAATTCATGAAGTCTGGGAACCAGAGAAAGCAGCTCATCACAGCAGTTACCATGAAAGTATTTGTAAAAAAAGACAGAGGGAGGCAACGACACGTCTGTGAGAGAGCGACTGCAGACCAGATGCCAGATCAGTGCTAATTACATTGCATATCAACTGTTGAAGTCCTTAATCGTAGACTAAGGCTGCCTGAGTGCTGAAGGTGTGCTAGCTCTTGAGATTAAACCTAGGTTGTAACGAGTGCTACTAGAACATATCTTGTCCAAGAATTTAAAATAATTTTCTGCATTTATCTCGACAGCATTATCGACTTTGAAGAAATCTATAATTTCACTGCCTACAATTCCAATCTAAAATATTACTCCACCTCCCTTGTGTGTGTGTGTGTGTGTGTGTGTGTGTGTGTGTGTGTGTGTGTGTGTGTGTGTGTGTGTGTGTTTCTAACTGCATTCGCAATAACATCTTCTATAACTTTTCTTTTTTTTTTTTTGATCAATCCACTTTCATTATTTTTAATTTTTATGAAATATCTTTTTGTGGCATTCTCTCAAATAACACCCCTCCCTCAGCAGGGGGTTAATGTCATTAACTGACGCCTGATGCATCCCAAAGAGAAGTGCCGAGAGGGTTCGAGCAATATTTGTCTCTCGTCTATATAACTTTAAAAACGATATTATACCACATTCCGTTCGGGTGGACCTACGGATAAATGTCTACTAATTTGCGGCGTCATATTTTGGCGACAAAAATTTATTAACGAATTTTTTGTTGTTTAAAAGACCAGCTACAGAAGTCACTTAGTTTGCTTGTTAATATATATTGGGTACGATACAAGCTTTACCGATATGTCGTTTCTTTTTTGGTTTTGTTTCTTTGTTTTCTACTGAAACTCCTAGTCTTAGAACGTTCAGTCAAATTATCCACCCATTAAGTTATTCTGTGTCTGATTTGGCAGGAATCTTAATGATTGTGAATTAAAGGTCAGTTTTGTTCTCTAAATATTTGGCTTCTGTGAACAGAGAGAACAGAAAATAAACATTCAGATTAAAAAAATGTTTTTCGTCCGTTTAGGAAAACGCCTCGAGTATTTCTCTAACACAAAATCGACTGGCTTTGAATTTGGTCAAAATATTCATTCACCCACACTAAAATCTCTTTCTGAATGTCAAATAAACAAGGTTTTACTTTCTAGTATTGAATTGGAACCAACAAACTGAGAAGCGGAAACCCTCTCTTCATTTTATACTTGTTTTACATACTTATGTGTGTAAATTTATGTGCGCAACTTCCTGTTCGAACACTGGCATTTCATTATAATTCATTCAGTTTGTTCTGCAAACCTAAATTTATCATAGGAATGTATAGCAAATATCTTACTGTAGAAATATATTACAAATAGTTTACTGTATGTATGGATTGTAAATGATTTACAGTTGAAATTAAGTTTAAAAATAATATGAACCCTTTGAGCCCTGACCACCTCTTTAGCTTTCATAGAGAAAAATGCTCAGCCATCGGTTGAACGGTGGGTAAACACTTGTAACTATTTTTATATCTACTGGGAAACATAACATACCAATTAATTGCGAATTGTAACTAAGGAGCCCAGGCAAAAGGGTTAAAATTGTTCAGTTTTGAGCAGTTTTCCACGGTATTGCCGTTAAACCTCGACCTTGTGCCACATTCGGTAGAGAGATAGGCGTGCTAAAAAATACAGAAATTAACTTCCACTGATATGAACTTACGGCCAAATCACGTTCAAACACAACGTCGAGCCTGGTCAGTAACTAGATGGGTGACTGCTTTGAGAATACCAGGTTGTGTAAGATAGGACGTGCGGGTGGTGTAATGGATAATGGCTCAGAATTTGAAATCGGAGTACCGAGTTCCATTTCCAGTCGGAAGTCACTTACGCGTAAATATTCTTGAAAAAGGTATGAATCCAACTCTGGGTGTTGATTAATAGGACTTATATATATATATATATATATATATCAAGAAAGAACAGTAAGATATATAATCCGGTGTTCTTATAGATATTTTATTTTACAAAATAGTGCTCAATGTAAAATTACAAAGCATTAATATTATAAATTAATTGATTTAAAAGATGAGTTTTGAATTTACAGTTCTCACCATGTTTCAAAAATGGGCTGAAAGCTTCGAATTTAATTCAGTAATTAAATTAAAGACATTAATTCCATTTCATCCTCAAGATGAATTTTGGGTAATTTTTAAAACCAGTAATTTTAAAGTTAGCTTCCAAAATGAGAACTGTGTAAAGAAAAAAACATATTTTAAATCAATTAATTATAATATATATATATATATATATATATATATATATATATATATATATATATATATTACAAACTTATTTTATCATAATCCTTTCATATTCACGAATATTTTCCATATATTACAATTAAATAAGGCGAGAAATGATAGTGATCTCAGAAAGAGAAGGAAAGTACTTAGGAAAAAATAATTCTCACTGTTATAGTGCATTCTTGCCTTTAATTGTAATATACGGGAAAATATTCGTGAATATGAAAGGATAATGATAAAATACACACACACACACACACACACATATATATATATATATATATATATATATATATATATATATATATATATATATACTTTTCAAGTCACTGTAAAATGTAGGTCCGTAGCGCTTGTGGTATAAATTAGAGCATAGTGATATTTCCAAATCAACGTAGGCATATACGAGCGTACATTATGACTTAGACGTGGTACAAGGCCGAAACAATGAGGCACCCAGTGAGACAAGCATGCTAACTATTACATTATGTCGATGTGCCCAAACAAAAGCATATATTATGGCCTATTTTGTGATATATTTGTTATTATATTGTGCATTAAGGGATACCATTAGTCTATACTACAGATTATTTGACCAAGACAAAAAATGGCGGAGCCTATGGGATATCAGCTGTCAACGTCTTTATAGTTATTTATTTCCAGTAAATGCCAATTTCCTATTTTTTACCAAAAAATGAACGAGTACAACTAGTCAACAATGCTATAACCGTTTAGCTGTTTCATTGGGAGGAATTTACTCTCCAAAGGTACGTATTGTGAGTGTCAAACTATAAATATGTATTGTCTACGAGGGTGAACTGAAAAGTTCATAGGCTGACTATGAAAGAGTGATGCTAAAGCTATGAAATCTTGCATGCATTAATTTCGACTCTTCTTAATAATAACTGCATTGTTTCTTTCCCTTTAAACTGACTGTTCAAAGAAGACTGTTTATCCTGTGGGTCAAAAACTTTATCAACAGCAGATATAACGCCATCATCACTATGATTCTGGTTCCCAGACAAGTGATTTTTTTCATGTTAGGGAAACAAATGATAGTCATATCAGGAAAACTGAGGGTGGTGATCAATCAGTTCAAAGCCACAGTCATGCACAGCAGCCATGGAACCCAAGGACTTGTGTGCTGGAGCATTGTCCTGATAAAACAAAACCCCTTTCGTCAAGTTTCCTGGGCTTTTGATTTTGATATTCTTTTTGTAACTGTCTCAGTAATTCGGTATAGTACTCTCCATTGATGGTATGTCCATTTTGGAGGTGGCCAATAAACACAATACCTTATGTATCCCAAAAAGTGAGGCCTTCACCTTCCCTGCAGATGAAATCCATTGTATGAGTTGCTTCTGGCTCAAAGTGATGCACCCAACACTCATCCTGGATTAGGAAAAGTTCAAGGAAACTAGCTGGATCTGCCTCAAACAATGTCAGATTTTCCCTTGATGTGATCAGCCTGGTGCGCTTTTGATCAGATGTCAGAAGACGTGACACCCACCGAACAGAAACTTTCATTATGCCAAATTCATTGTACAGAATATTCTCAATTGTCTCACTGGATGTGCTAATAGCATTGGTTATTTTATTTATAGGCAATCACCTGTCATCCATCACAGTGTGGTGAATACGATCAATGTTTTCCTCAATGGTGACAGTTGCTGGGCGTCCAGTCTTTGGCGTCATCTTCAAGACTCTCCCTTCCCCTCCTAAATTTAGCTGATCATTTTTGCTAAACCTGGAGCGTAAACCTTTTGATAAACCTGGAGCGTCAACCTCTAATGTATCATCCATGTCAAAATAAATTTCATTTGGGGCTAAAACATTTTTTGTATATACATTCTAACAATACGATGCCATTTTTTTTTCTATTTTTAAGATAAGTCACTACTAGTTACTTTTGAAGACTTCATCAATAGTCAGATGTCAGTTTACCTGAAAACAAACAATGCATTTATTAATAAGAGTTGAAATTAATGCATGCAAGATTTCGCAGCTCTAGTTTAACTCTTTCATAATCAGCCTATTAACTTTTCAGACCACCCTCGTATCTTGCAACTAATTTAATATATTAAAAAGACGTTTCTATAACAATTTATGCCGTCTAATTGTACTTCTTTAGCAGGTTTTGGCAACTACGTCCACAGACTAAATCTGGTCTACAAAACATATGGAATATACTATGAGTCTGAAATAATAACTTATATTTTTCCTTTAATATTATTATGTTGTAGCAGTTGTATAACTATCTATAGATTTGTATAATTTCATCTATTCGACTGTGTTGCAGGCTACAAAATATTAAAGTTGATTAGAATGCGTAAGTATGTGGTGATAGAGAAATAAATAAATCTAAATAACAAGAAGACTAAAATTTTATCATCTCTAAAAATAGACAGATGATAAAAATCGCCAGGCAAACAAAGCCATAGTTCGACCCATCAATCAGAAAGCTTTCACAACTAGGGTGTACGAAAAAAAGAAATAATAACAAGACGACCAAAATCTCGACATTTCTAAAAATAGATAGTTCGACCATCCAATCAGAAAGCTTTCACAAACAGAATATAAGGCGGTGAGGCAATTAGAAGCGAGTGGCCTTTTCAAAGTGGATCTATACATGTGTATATAAACAGATGGAAAAATCAACCGAAACTAGGGTCTATAAATTTTGTCCATTCTTCGATGTTGCGGTCATCGTAACATACTCAGAGACGAAATACGACATTTACACTAGCTGGCGACTTTACACCACTAAACCGTCCTTGCTACATTGAAAGCAAATGTACATTGCTTCACCACATGGTCAAGCGGTGGCTACAGCATTTGGATACATATTCAATATGTCGTATTTATCAGTACTGTGCATTATCTTATTGATACCGATATAGGTAGGGAATGGTTCGTAAAGTTGACCATTTACTTCCAGGATCCTATTAAATCATATTTAATGTTTGATCCACTTTTTACACGGATTATATTTGAGTATACACATATTCTCTTTTGAATGTACCTCTCCAATGTATAATTTTAAAAAGTCTTTTGCTTATGCATCATTTAGACTTTCCAAAATGATTGACTTGAAGTTGATTAACAAATCATAAAAATTAAATGACTTTTACAAATGCCTTGAGATGAAGGAGATTTCTGTTTGAAAATATTTTGTCATGCATTTAATTAACAGTATTTAGCACAGCATATTAATGTGCCAAAACAATTTCAAAGACGGAGCATATTAAATCTACATATAGTTCGGTCTTAACTGGAAACACTTACAGCCATTTTTATAGAAAGGACATATTTTGAATTTAGTTTAATTTAGTTTTGTATCAGAAAAACATATTTATTATTCTCATTGATTTTTGAATTTATTTAGTAATTCTGGAAGACAATCGTTTTTCTCAAGACAAGCGACCTTTCTGCAAAGACTTGTATTTCTTATTTAATATATTTTTTTTTATTTGTATGGAATATTAAACGTAACTTGAAGAAGACAGATATACTGTCGAAATATTGTTAAATGTTGCTAAACACTGTACCTTTTCTTTAATAGCACACTTCTCTAAGTGTTTGAAAATATTGGAAGAGTTAAGCCAATCGTTTTGGGGGTTTTGCTAGTAATAATAATAAATGAAATCAATTTGTTCACTTATCTGTTGAGTGAATATACTCTAAGTTACATAGAATCTTCAAGAGGCTTGGTGGTGAAATCGTCTTCTGAAGAGTAGAGACATTCACCCCATAAGTGAACTATATATATATATATATACTTAGAGTATATTCACTCAACATATATATATATATATATAATGTATATGTGTGCGTGTGAGTGTGAATAAGGTATATTTCAGCTGCAAATATTCATCCAAACAAGTTTGATAAAAAAAGAACTGAGAAGGTCTGTCTAACATTTTCCATTTTTTTTTTTAAATTGGAAAAAATACAATAAAAATTGAAGCAGACAGACCTTGTCGGTTCTTTTTTTTATCAAACTTGTTTGTATATATATATATATATATATATGTGTATATATATATATATATATATATATATTTATATATATATATATATATATATATATATATAATACAAATCAATAATACCCGTCAAAATCTGTAGAAATTACAAGAATTTAACACATTTCAAAGCAAGCAGAAATGTTGTCATGAAAGTGCTCAAGGTTGTTCTTTCAGTTTGTCTTGAGTTCGCAGGTTCAAAAACTCTGCCTCACTTCCAAAATGTTTGCCGCTCTTTGCTCTATAATAAGGCATTCAAGGGTCATATCCTTATTAAATGATTTACAAGTCCCATTTTAAAAAACCCAAAAACATTGCATTGCATGTCAATAGTTTATCGTTTACAATATATAAGATGCTAGGCAATTGTTTGGAGAACCATTTAACCATGATTTGTTTTGCTGAATTACATACCCTAAAGTCTAGTTTCCACCCTCTCCTTTGAATGATTGTCCACATCCTGAAGGATATCAATAATTTACAACTACATTATTTCAAGAATATTATGAGCTCGCCTGTCTCAATCCCATTTGAGCCGTAAGGGAGGCGCTTCTGGCCAAGTGCGTAGATTTCTCCATTGCGCAGAGTTGTCCACCAAAATCAAATTCAAGTGAATGGCCTCGTCAAACTCTCTTTGATTCACAGCTATCTCCGCCACCGCCACCAGAGGAAGGTAACGGAATAGGAAGAGAGGATGCGAGCGGGTGTCGACTGCGACGATTATAATGAGTACAATCCTCATTCAGTGCTCCACATTCGTGGCCTTGTGTCGTAATCAGCTAACTTTAGTTAATATCAGTAAGATATAATTCTATGATAAATTTAAAAATATATGCATTTAACAATGTGGCAAAATTGTCTGCTGTATAAAAAACGATTGAGTTTATCCACCTCCACGCCATGATTATATTTACTCCACAATACTAGGTTTAATATAAGAGTCTGGCACATGCGAGCAATTCCAGAAATTGTTCCCTGTACACATGTTTTGAGATACGACAGGCATCAAGGTTTGACCCTGATCCTCCCCACTTTTTTTTGGCATTTTCATATAAGCAAAATATCCTGTGATATTTACTTTATAATTCCTTTAAAATCAAACATTGATAATAACTTGCGCAATGAAGAAGGTGCAGTCTGAGGGTGGTTTGTCCTCTTGGAACTAATTATTTTTCCGCCTCAGGCGGCAAAACAAGTAAGAAGTGAGCCTCTAAATTAGATTTCTTACTAATGCGTACAAGCATGTGACCTACCTTTAAGCCAAAAGAAAGGCTAACCTGTTTAATATATTAAAACCACTTAAAAGTACATTTAGTGCGCTAGTGTTTTGTGTAGTCTGTTTAGGTATCACCTAAATTGGATTTAAGAAACAATTACGTCAAAAAATTCATTCATTCTAATTACATACGACCTCTGTCTCAAAACAGCTGTTACATTTGTAGTATGCGTCTCACCAGGGTCACTCACATGCACACACATATTGGCTGAAAGTAATTGACGCAATCAGGAATTGAATAAAATCTCATTTTTTAATCATTTCAGCATAAGCAAGTCGATAATGGCACTAGGTCGCAGAAGGTGGTTACAGGGAGCGAAAGAGAATTAGAAAACTTTAGTGAGGAGAAATGAGGAAAAGGACAATAAAGGAACAGGTTTCAGGATGATGGCGATTGTCATTGCATTTAAATTGAATTTAAAGAAACAAAATCAGCAAACGGTGTTCGAATTTCGGTTCACGTTTATTTTCATTTAGGATTAATACACTTGGAATGGTATGAAGCCAAATTCTTGTATTCTGTCCCATTACCAGATACATTTTCGTTAGCATGCTAATATGGTTGATAGAAAAGAATATAGATCAGTACAAATCACTCTCCCACAGTTACTTTACCGTCCAAGAAGTAGTAAAGTTAAAAGGGAAAAAAAAGTAGTTGATGTTCTGCAAGAAAACTTACGCAAAATGTTAATTTCAAAGACGTGCCTAGAAAATTGAAATATATTTTGCCGCCCTCAATGAAGAATTTGTTATAGGCCATATTTGTGGAGAGCCATGATCACCTATGTCCTGAAGGGACACGGTACTTAGAAGAAATACAAATAAATATTTACTAACAAAATAAAGTGACAACTAAAAATCGGGGGACATGTAACGAGAAAAGAAAGCTTAAAGAATTTAACACTTGGCGGTCACACTGAAAGCAAGAGAAACAGGGGAAAAGGTTCTGAAGTTTGAATAAATTCATGAAAGAATATCACAAAAGCAAAGGGTGATCGGAAAAAAAAGAAAATATTGCTAATAGCAACAAATAACATGAAGCATCCTGAAAGGACATGACAGGCAGATTATGTAACGTCAATGTTAGAAGTGAAAGAAATAAAGATCTTACAGGGGAATTAAATTTGTAACCGATGTCTGCTAACTGGCTCGCCTTCTTCCTTGGTGGTTTTATAAATGAGGGTAAGCAATGTCTTAATAATTCTTTCACTTGATTCTAAGTGATGACTTCTTGTCTGAAAATGTGCCTGTCGCTGAATACGTCATTTACGTCAAACAGTCGAAAAAGAGAAAAAAAAGTGAATCCACCTGTGGGTGATTACGTTGACGACACTAATATCATCCATCTGGTGACAGACATTTCTCTCCCCCCCCTTCCCCCTCTCTCTCTTTCTCTCTCTCTCTCTCTATCTCTCTCTCTCTCTCTCTCACCCACACACGCAGAAACCATGTTCACAGTTCTATGCTTAGGAGTGCCAAGTATAATGACTTCTTCAAAATTTTTTCATCCATAACAGTAATAGCCACCAAAATAACGTCTGGTCTTGTACAGATAAACACAGACTCGCTAAACATGAACTCGATATTTGAAACTGTGACAGCAAAAACTGATTTCAAGCCAAAGCAAAGAAATTCTTTATTATAATGGTCAGCCAACTTATTAAATCGCTACGTAAAATCCTTTACTCTGACGCCTTTATAGTTCTTGTTATATACTGCGAATAATTGCAAAAGAACAAATGGAAACAATAAAGTACTGCTGGTGAGGTAGAAAGAAAAGGGGACAAGATATGTTAAAATAAAATTCTATGTATTGCCGGTATAAAGGATCAAGGCAGAATGTCTCTTTGTTGGCGAGGGAAGCAACCTGGAGGATGGATGAGTCAGTAAAGACTGATGTTAAACCTTGTGTCAAATCAGTTGACCGGAGACCACTGTTGAACTCTATGACTACCTGATTGCTTACTGCCTTGAGTTTTGTGAGTGGGTCCTGTTCAGTAGTTAAGATGGATACATGACTCAGCGATTTTTGTTATTTGTTGTTTTAACGGAAATGTTCATGATTGGCTCCATCATTTAGTTTGTATTGGGGTGGGGATTTGTTTTTTGAGTCAGTTGGGATGCTCAGAGCCCCTGCACATAGAACTTTTTATTTTTCATTTTGCCTTTTTAGCGTTCACATTTGCCTAACAGGTTTTGATGTGGAGTGAATCAGAAACAGATCTAATTTGAAATCCTCTAGCTCAATCAGAGGGATTAAAACTTAATATAATGTACTTGAGCCCTAGAAGTTTATCCCGAGCCAAGACAATACCTCTGCTCCAGGAGTGGGTTAAGGCCAGTCTCTGGTACCTGAGACATTTCATATGGGGAAGTGCCGAAATGGGCTTGAGAAATTTTTGTCTCCTGCTTTAAACTCACCCTTGTGCCACATTGTGTGGATTATTTAAAGCTGAAACTATTTGAGATTGTAACAATAATTCTTTCTTTTTTTTTTTTTGAGTGAATTAACAATTTTTTGGAAATTAAAATGATTTTTCCAGATACCTACTATTTAACCCATATCTGGGAGCATGCAGATAAATAACCTCATTTATACATAAAAATTTATATTAAATTATTAACCTGGGTTCTGTAGCATATCCAAAATGTTTTCCATTTTAACTTCAAGTTTACTATTCAAATATGGCTAATTTATTTTTATGTGAATATTTCTGATGTGGTTTTGAATCTTTGAATCTCATTAAATCTTTCAGACTAAAATTTTTATCTTAACTCTAAAACTTAAACTAAAATTTTGTTGTGTTTATCATGATAATATCTAAGCCAGACTGACAAGTGAGGACATCAAAATGTTTTACTCTGACTTCTTCATATATATAAACATATGTTAATTACTAATAACAACCTGGATCCTGTGTCAAATATGAAGCCACAAAATATTTTCTACTTTCATTTCTAGTAAAATGTTCAAATATGGCTGCCTTTGTGGGAATCCTGTTTTCAAAATGTATATTGATTTTCTAACACATTTTTGCAATCAAGTTTTGTTAATATTAAGATTTTCTGACTAACATCCTTATCTTAACTGTAAAATCTAAAGGAAAATTCTGTGGAATAGGATCTCTTTTCTTTAACAATATCCAAACAAGATTTCAAAACCTTACACTCTGATGCTTTTATAAATTGCAAATGTATTTTAATTTTGAATAACAATCCAGGTTATGTGCCACATAAAAAGATGTGAAAATTTCTCAGCCCAATGAAGTAGCTCTTCCAAAACAAGTCATATTTGGTCATTTGAAGTAAATAAGACAGCAAATTTTTCAGCACCTCCTCGCAAACTGACCTACATAAAGATTTCTCATAAAATTTATCAAGAATTGACATAAGCAGTACTCCCAGTTCTTAAGGGTATTGATTAAAATAAATAATAAGAACACACACATTTTACACAGATGAAGCTCTTCTTAATGTGTGAGCTGTAGTTGTGAAAACAATTTTTTGTATTTCTTTAAGTCACAGGCTACAAGGAAACCCTTTAGTTAGTCTATCAGAATCTTTTCCAATCAATCAGAGGGCTCTAACTGCAACTAGAATTATTGATGTCCTTATGTGCCACATCTTTGAGATTTCCACTTCAAGATCCTTGTATTTTGATAGTGTTTTCTTCTTCTAATTATTATTATTATTAACAACAATATGGTTAAAAAAAACCATAGAAATAGATTCATCAGTCTTGAAAAACATGGCCTATAAGCAAATCATCATTTATTGAGCTTAGTTTAGTTTGGAACAGGGTCACAAGTAATAGAGCACCTAATAAAGTTAACTGGTTTAGATTGCTAACCATTACTTTGCAACGAAGCACTCATGCCCCATAGTCAAGATGGAGTTGGTAGCAAAGTGTCACACAACCTGTGAATCAACTCTAGTGACTTGATCACTTATTCAGGCATGAAACAATGAACTGAGTGTCATAGTGACTTGACTGTTATTTTTAGTATCAACAGAATTCAGGTAAAGAAATATATTTATTCAAATAATTAATCAAGAAGTACTCTTCTTTTTCTTCTTCTTCTTAGTCTTTATCTTTTTTATTTTCTTCTTAGTACCTGGTCTTTGTCTTGTTCTTTGCAATTGTTTTTCTTATTATATTTCTTCACTCTTGTCTTTGTCTTCTTCAAAATTTGTCTTTCTTCTTCTTCTTCAAATTTGTTTTTCTTCTTCTTCAAATTTGTCTTTCTTCTTCTTCTTCAAATTTGTCTTTCTTCTTCTTCTTCAAATTTGTTTTTCTTCTTCTTTACACTTGTTTTTCTTCATCACTCTTGTCTTTGTCTTCTTCACACAATATTTTTCTCCTTCTTCCCTCTTGTTTTTGTTTTTCTCTTTGAATGTGTCTTTGTTCTTCTTCAAACTTGTTTTTCTTCTACTTCACACTTGTTTTTCTTCCTCTTCAAATTTTTTTCTTTTTCTTCATGCTTGTTTTCTTCTTTTTCTTCACGTTTACTTTTTTCTCCTTCTTCACATTTGTTTTTCTTCTTCTTCTTCACACTTATTCTTCCTCTTCTTCATCACAATTGTTTTTCCTCTCCTTCCAATTTGTTTTTCTCCTCTGCACTTCTCTTGTGTATCCTCACTACCACCTAGTACTTATTCTCATCCTCTTAACCGCCTTTCTGAGTCAAAGTTGACCCACAACTTGAAAAACTCAGCTGCTGCCATAAGTATGTATATGTGTATGAAGAACTATTTAATGAATTAGTCAAGCGTTTTATTGGTGACTCGTAAAGGAGAACACAAGTACTTTCTTTGCAGAGAAATTATCAAAGTTTATCCTATTAACTTGCTTCAGATCTCTTCTTTGTTTGTTTCTTAATTTGCTGACGCGAGTATAAAGTGGTTAATTTTTTTTTATTTAGAGGAAGAAAAGGCCATCTCCAGCAAGGTTTCTTCATGGGAGTCTGGCTGAAATATCTGGCATGATTTTACAGAATTCTTAAGATGTGAAAGTATAGCCAAGTTTAACACATATAGACTTACATAAATGACAATTCGTTCTGTTTAGACATTTCAGGAAGCATGCAAACACGTTAACTGTCACACAATGCATGTCTGCTGTAATATGTTGTCTATTGTCTCTAATACACATCTGCATCAATTCCACAGCTTTTTATGTCCATGTGTGCTTTTATTATTTTATGGTTTTCAGAGCTGCTTATCAGTTAAAAAAAATGATTATGAAATTTTATTTAATAATTTCACTTCATTTAGTCTCAAGCAATGCCAACTTGGGAAAAATAATATAAGATTTAAACACATAAATGCATACACACACAACACATCTTTTCACTATCCATCTGATGAAGCCATTAGAGGCAAAATGCATTATTGGATATTATTTTTTAAACATAATTTCATGAACGTTTTTCCAAATGTGATATATATATATATATATATATATATATATATATATATATATATATATATATAGTATGACAAATTGGAAAAAGTTTCATCCATTAAGATTTCATCAAACTGGGCATTGCTGATGTTGCCATGTATACACATGCACATAAAATGAGAGATGCTGGTTAGTTTCAAAATTTTTGAAAGAATAATTTTTCCAATCAAACCAAATTCATCTGTATTCTTTTTCTTTCCGTCACCTTTGTCTCTGACTATCCAACATTGTGACAACAGAAAATCTACCAAGAGTGGTGACATATTGTAAGAGTCTGTACGCAAATTTACCATGGCTCCTTTCCAAAATGTTTGAAACTACCAGCATCTCTCATTTCGTGTGCATTTATAGATGTGGCAATATCAACAGCATATTTATTTATTTACATCTACTGGCCTGAATATCTAAGAAATCTTATTAAAGAAATATATGCGTTCTTGGGGATAATTAAAACCTGCATCCTCCCTCCACTTCTTGAGAAAATTGCTTTGCTCACATTTGGATACAAAACAGATATGAAAATTTTAAGTAAGTCTATGATGAAAGGAATTTTGCTTAAAGGCACTGTTTAGCCTTGCCTGATTGGCTGAGTTCTCTATAGCTGAATTGGTTAGAGTATATTGGATCTAACAACGGTTTCCTCTGCCCATGACAATACAAGTTCAAATCCTTCCAGAGAGCACATATTTTTCTTTAATAAGATTTCTGATAGATAAAAATAAATAAAATATATATAATGTCCTATTGTTTCTGGAAATCTTTAGTTTTTAATGAATTTTTAACTGTACAAACAGATGTTTAATTTATTTTTGTCTTTCTTTCAGGTTCTTCCACAAACAACAAGCAGCAGCAGCAGCTTCAGAAGAATGATTCTGTTGAACAAGTGGAATCAGTTGAACCTAATGAAGATGATGATATGAGTAGAATTGGTAAGTCAAGGGAATCTGATAACATAACAGCTGATGTTTTCAATCAAGTAAACTTCATATATATACAATATTGTAGACCACAATGTTGCAGCTTCAGGTTTGTACCAATCGAGTGATCGATTATAATTCATAGCTACAGTTTTGGTGGAATCTTTGATTATCTAGATTTCCAAGTACAAGGAAATGTCAGAAGAATGTCCAATGAAGAATCAGTCATCAGGTTTCATTGAGAACAAATTTACAGATTTGTCAATGTTTATGCTAGAATCCACAGATTAGTTTACATCGGAACAATGAAGACATATTTCAGATCACTTAATTAAAGATCCTATGGGAACTATATAACTTTTGGTTGTCAATTCTCAGTATGTTGTAACAACTTTTAAAAAGGAAACAGATTTTAGTCATAAAATAATTTTACATTGCAAGAAATTTTATAATATAAAGATCAGTTTCCATAGTATATTTTTCAAGCTGTGGGTTAAATAGTAGGACTTGTATCTAGAAAAAAAATCATTATTATTCACAAAAATTGTTAATACAATATTCACTCACAAAAAATAGCTATTCTTACAATCCAAAATAGGTTTCACTTTTAAATAACCCACAAAGGGTTGATAGACTGTAAAAGAAATCAATCAATCAACATTTCTTTAATTATAAAATAAATAGTTTATTCTTTTCTTAATTTTGAACAAATTTTTCTTAAAATTTAAGTGCCTAGGTAAATATTTCCATCATAAGAACTTGTAAAATTCTTTTATTTTACCTGATTTAAATCTTAGATTATGAATAACAATTCAAGCAACTGTTCTCAGTGAAGGCTGGAACTATACCAATTTTTAAAAAGAGAAAAAAGATTTAAGCATATTGCTATTGAAAAAAGTATCACAAAGACAACAATGAAGAATAGCAGTTTCAAACAAAACCCATAGCTTGAAACTTTCATTACCATGTGGATCCCTACAATCAAAAAAGACACTGCCCTACAAAATCAGACTGGAGCAAGATATTCCAGGTACAGATCCAGGGTCTCATGAGATTAATGAATGCTACAAAATAAATAAATAAAATTTGGGGCACATGATAAATCAATTTTATTTGCATGGTTCTCATTCTTATATCACTGGTAAAACTAACTTTATTAAATATAATTCTGGATGGCCAATATTTTGAGGATCTGCAGGTAGTGTGAATAAATACTGAAATATAAAAAAAATAACTATAATTTTACTTATTGTTATTGAGCAAGTTTTTAAAAGTTACTTTCATTTTTTGTACTTTAAAATTTTCTGATGAACTAAATCTATATAATAAATGCTAATGTCAGTGTGTCACACTTTTTCAACTTTACCACTAGAGGCTGTAGCCCAACATATTTTGTAATCAGGCTGACTCTGTGAGCAAATTAAAAACATTCCGGGCCAGACAATGTATCCACAATTTTGGCTGTACCTCTACTTATCTGAATAATGGAAAACACACAATAAAAATATACATAATTAAACACACAGGTATTATCAGTTGAATTTGACAAAACTTGTTTAAATTCTTTTTGCTTATTTAATGCAGTTTTTCCTTCTTTTCTATATATATATATATATATATATATATATATATATATATATATATATATATATATAGAATTGGATATTGACTAAATCCAAGAGAATAATAGAATAAGGAACAAATAGGAAATGTTTATAAATTTAACATGTTTTGCTTTTATTTAAGCTTCACTGGAAATTTTTTTTCAATTAATCATTTCCCAAAAATTTCATTGATAGCTTAAATAAAAGCAAAACATGTTAAATTTATAAACATTTCCTATTATTTGTTCCTTATCCTACCATATATATATATATATATATATATTTTATATATATGTGAGTGTAATATATAACTATTTAAACTTGGTGGGTGAAAAAGCATAGCTAGCACAACAGGGTGAAAGAAATCATCCAGTGCCTTAAATTTCTGGTACAAAGAAAAAAACAGTGAGTAATAAGTTAAAATGAAGAGTGCTCAATACACTAAGTAGATCAAAAGTAAAATAAATAAATCCTAATGAGCCAGGTACTACCTACCTAGATTTTGCCACATGGGATCATCAGGGAAAACTGGCCAGTTCACCCTGATGATCCCATGTGGTGAAACCTAGTTAGGTAGTAATGGTCTATTAGATTTATTTATATATATATATATATATATATATATATATATATATATATATATATATATATATATATATGTGTGTGTGTGTGTGTGTGTTCATCATACTGTCCTTTTTATCAATGCACTTAATTTATTGGTGAACGTTAATCACATCAAGGGATGTTATAGTGAAAGTTTAAAAACAAAATTCAAATGTGTGTGTTCATAATTATCTGTATAATATGGTGCATGTTTCTATATATAAACACACACACTCACGCATGCACACACACACATGAACACATATACAGAATGATGATAAGGAGTTCATGCAGGTAATTGATCATGAAAATATGAAATGCAAAGTTTTGAATACAATGTTAAAGAATGACTTGAAGTATTATATAATCCTAACAACAGAATTTAGGTAGAATTTTGTTAAAAGAACCAAAAATAAATTTATATCATTTTTGTCTTCTGCCAGGAAGTTTAAAGAAAAACAAATGGCTGCGTCAAAAGCCAAATGACGAGAAACCGAAAAAATCCAAGAAAAATGACAAAAAGAAAAAGAAGAAAGATGATCAAGATGAGGTTTCCTCGGCCACTTGCATAAGTGAACCAGATCGAACATCATTGAGACATTCAAGAATTGGTAAGCTAAGTACTTTTCAGTTTTTCAATTTCTTTTGGTTGTTGCTAATGAAATAGAAATTTCTTATTTTTTTTAAATTTCAATAGACTATGATTTTTAATTCAAAATGATATTGATAATTTTAAGTTCATATTTTGAATTTAATTTTTCTAAGTTTCAAATTCTAAAATCAAAACAGTGAAATGCCTCATATAGGCAAAATAATACTGATGTTGATCATATCGAAAATCAATAAATTCTATAAATAATTTTGCTGAATTGATGCATGAAGTGTGAAAAACTGGCTACCCAATATGAAGGGTTCTGTTTGACACTCCATGAATGTAATAAACAGCTGTAGAAAGCATAAAATAGCTGAAATCTGATAAAAACAACCAAGTCCAAAAGAATTAATAAAATATTCTTACAAATTTCAGACAGGATCTAACAAAAGACTCATTCATTAGAAATGATCGGCCATCTTGAATTGATCCAAAACTTTTGAATGACTTCTTGTAAAGAATTTCTTTTCTCAAAGTAATGAATTCAATATTTCAATAATGCTCTCTTTTCCATTTTTTTTCCCTCTCAAAGAATTGCACCTGGAAGAATGTCAACCAGCCCCAGATGAAGATGATGCAATTTCTCTATCATCTTGTGGAGGTGATTATTTTTTTTCCAATAACTTTATAGATTATCTTATTTCTTTCACAGATTTTAGTTACAAATGACATGAGTCATAAAAATAAGTCTTTCATTATTGTAGATTGGTAACATTTTTATTCACAATTATCTTTTTAATTTTCCATATAGAGATTCATAATCAGTGGCATAACTAGAGTGTGTGGTCCACCCTGGAGAGCACTTTTATGGGGCCGGCACTTTTGTGTCTGCTGTAGGCTATAAGCCTGTATAAGCTGTATCAAAATAAAAGTGATTTTAATGTCAGGACAGTACTCAAAGTTAAAGGATATTTTTGATTTGGGATAACTTAAGCTATATGTTTTCTTATGTATTGTCGATAGAGTGACAATTGACAGATTAAATATTTTTTGATGATGTCATTAAAGAATTTGCTAACAAAGAGCAAGAAAAATTACGTTGTAGAAAGTTGTAATTTTCATTTCAGAAATAAAGATGGTCCTAATTTTTTTTTACACTTTTTTACTATGTTTTTTTTTGCTTTTTGTTACTGATAAAGTTTAACATATGTTTGGTGTGTATTTAAAGCACACTATATATGAGTATGTGAAAGTAATATTATAATGGTACACAAACTAGTTTTATAACTTTAAGATGAGTCACTGTGCAATATGTGTTTTGTGAGGCTGGAGGAGGGGGGCATCAAACTTAAGGGCTGCCATGGGTGGCACACACTCTAGCTATGCTGCTGTTTATAATAATCCTGGGCAATCAGTTAACAGTACATCCTGCAAGAGCCTTAGGTAAATTTTAGATGCTAGGAAAATGGAGTCCGCATGAAAGGAAAGGGACATTTAATCACTTGTTGCTCTTCTTTCTCAAAACAGAAAAAAAGATTTATCCATAAATTCAAAAAAAAAAAAAGAACTATTAAGGCAAAATTCAGGATAGCCTTTAAGATCTCAGCCTAATGGAATCTGCTAGAAAGAAAAAAAATGTTCTCTTTGTTTGGCGGGATTGTAATGGTGACCTTGCTGTTAACAAAAAAAAATGGAACTGATGAAATAACAAATGAAATAAGACATGTTTGAGATAAGTAAAAGAGTTTTTATTTCCCCATGATTGACAAGTTTTGATCGTTTTCTCATTCTAGGTTATCATATACCTGTCATGAGAGACTGAGAGTTCACTTATAACAAGATAGTTGTCAAGATACACATGTGAAGAAAATCAATACACATATGTAGTCAAGTAAGATAGATTCTTGTGAGAAATATTCCATGAATTAACGCATTGTAGTATTCGAGTTAGTATCCATTATTGCTGCTGGTTTCATCACTGCCCAAAGCCATCAATGTTGATGGGGACACCTTGGTGTCACTGCTGATGGCCCAGTTACATTTGCCTGCCATGAGGTCTGTTGCTAATGCCAACCAGGTAGGATCTGCCTGCATGGGTGGAATCAGTGTTGACATAGTGAGTCAGTGGCTCAGAAATGGCAGCTGCTAATGTTAATGTTTTATGAGCTTGGTATTTTTGGATGGTTTTCAGAAGTTAATGCTCAAAGCCAGGCAAAATTAAGATCTGTTTTTGCCAGATGAGTTATGGATGCCAAAGTGAGCACTTCTTTTGGGTTAAAGAATTGAAGTTCCAACAAGGTACAACAGGATTAAAGGGGAGTTTTTATTAAAAATTACTAGAACCTGTATAACTGTTAGTGCAACATTACAATGAGCAATTGGCTCACTTGAATGACACATTAAAAGAAAAAGACCTTTTTCTCAGTAAGTAAATTCTCAAGTTGTAAATAAGATGCAAAAATGTTTATCTACATGTGTCATATTCTCTGTATTTGTCATTTTTAGATGACCTTGTGTTTTGCTTCATGCAACTCTCATTGTCTGGTCAACAGTTCAAAATGTCAAGATATTGGAAAATGACAAAAGTCAAGTTTGAAAGAATGCTTATGGCATTGATAACTGTGTACTATTATGAACTGAGAAAAAGGATGTCATTATTAGCACACAGTTATTAATGACATAAGCACAGTTTTTGACTTGACATTTGTAAATAAAAATGAAATACAGGTAACTCTTTAAGAAGTCAGGGATCGACTTGACACTGTATTTATATTATGAACAGGACCCCCACTTCTAAAATATTAAAAAATAACCAGTATTTTCCAATTCTGACAAATGTCACATCTTGAGGAAGGTCTAATAAATATTGTTATATAGGAATAAAGTGTCACTGCCGCCACTTGAAGTTAAACAGATTGCCAGTGAGCAAACACAGGTGATCCCATTATTGAATTAAGTAAACTATGTGACCATAGAGGAAATGCATATATGTAGGAAGTAGCTGACAACTAACGAATACTAGTTCTAGTCTATCCTCTATACTATACAGAATGCTATTTCTAGTCTATCCTCTATACTATACGGATCGCTATTTCTAGTCTATCCTCTATACTATACAGATCGCTATTTCTAGTCTATCTTCTATACTATATTGATTGCTATTTCTACTCTATCCACTATTACTATATGAACTGCCATTCTTTACTCTATTCACTATACTATTTCTCTATACTGATCACTATACGGGTTACTTTTCAAGCTTGTATTATCGACAAGTACTATTAGGGTGAATGATATTCGAAGGCATCTGACACCAGTATTGTTCAATGGTGTACTATAGCTGTATCTGTGATTACAAAGGCTATACTACAATGAGCATTACAAAAGTGACGAGTATTTGGTGAAATACTAATCTACAAAAATTGTTAAAAAAATGATTCCCTATTCTTACAAGCACGCAGGTCAATTTATGTAGTGCCAACAGTCTTTGTCAAGAACAATCATGACAATGTTCAGCTTACAGATATTAAAGAAAGTTGTGGACAGCCATGATCCTGAAGGTGAAAAATCAAATCTTTAAATAGTTACATAGCAGAATATTTATCTCCAGTTTTGTTTGCTATCAGTGTATTAATTTGTCTGTTTAATCCTCATTTGTCAAGATATAAAACAAAAAATCCAGGTAAAAAAAAGTCACAAAAAGAATGCACAGGAAGAAAAGAAACAAGACAATGTTAGCAGTTTCTGTGTAATAGACAGCATGAATAGTGGAAATCTTGGATCTTATAAAAATTTAATTTTTATTATTTTAAAAATGTTATAATTGTCAAAATGTACAATCATCTTGACTGTTTTTATGCACGTCCTTTTGAGAGAAGTGTATTTTTATGAAAGCCAGACAGTTTGTGTAAACATTGTTACAATTGTGTATCTTTTTTGACTCAGCAGTTAAAACCCACCAAAATTTTGAAGGATTCATTTCCAATTTATGGAAGATGATTTTTTTATATATTGACCAAAGAGAGATATGGTCACAAGTTCTAATAACACTCCAAATAGTGTTGCAGAAGTGAGCCAAATTTTTAAAATAAATAGAGGTCAGGTCAGTAGATATGATAGAAGACTTTTGACCAGCTAAGACAAGCTTTGCGCCCAATCCCATGTAAGTGGGGGCTGAATAAATTTTGACCAATGTCTCAAGTGCATGCAGGTCTTCCATATTAAATAACTGACCTTGTGTTGCATCCTGACTCAGTGGGGAGTCTTTGGTAACTACCAAAGACTTTTGAACAGCAAGGGAATAAGGCAAGTTGGCAACATCAAAGAAGCCATTTGTCATCAAGAAGAGAAAACCAAAGAAGGCACCAGTTAACAGCCAGCCATGAAGAGACCAAAAGTTTAAATAAAAATTCTCCTGTAGTTGAACAGCCTAAAACAGAAAAAGTTTGAAGAAATTTTCACAAGCACAAATTTTGTGAAGTTAAAAGTGGACTTGTCAAAAAAATTGCTGTGAAAGTAGGTCCTTTCATTTTTTTCTCAAAGGTTGTTTAACCTTTGTTTTTTTTTGACAGCCTTCTTATATTATTTTCTCTTTTTTGTCATTTACAAAATCCTTGATTTTCCCTAGCTGTAATTTTCCACTTTTCATTGGTAATCCTTGAATTTGTTATCTTACCTTAATAGGCACGCAAATTTAAATTTTTGGTGTAAACTTGTACCTTTTTTTATAATTGTGTAAACAGTAAATAAGTGTGTTTTTCCTTTTAAAATTATACACAGAGGTTTTCTTATTTTATAGTTTTGCACCTATTATGTTTTGCTATTCTTACTAGATTAAGTTTTTGCATCTGGCGCAACAACTTGGATTTGGTAGGAAAAAGTTTTTATAATCCCAGTGCTGTTGTGTATCAACAACACTTGAATTTAGTGAAAAATAATTTTTATGCCTCCTGCCATGGAAATTATTAATAGTAAATTTGTGTGGTAAAGAAATTGGTTCACGTATACCAAACATATCACTAACAAAACCAATTTGTGACTTTTTTTCATAGCCCCAATTTATTTTTCCTGTGACTTTATTACCAGCCATGGTCAATAAGTCTACAAGGAATAAAAATAGACTATTTCCTAACAGGCTTTGTACAAAGATGTATAAGAATAGACAAATTGGAAAATTGGGGTGGGAAATGGACAAAATAGAGATTCAGGCAATTTGTTATCTAAAATGATAACGGGATATCTCTCAGTGAACAAAAAATAGTAATTGTTTTAATATGCTTTTAAGATTATGCTTGATCAACACTTCATGGGGTAGAGTTTCAGGTTAAGGCCCATTACTCCCCATGTTTGATACACTTGGTTAAATCCTGTAGTGGACAAAAATATATATATAAGTATAAAACTAATAAAACCCAAGGAAAATGTTCAGTATGAATTTTAATTTTCATGCATTATTTTATTATAAAATGTATCTTGATAATTTTTTTTCTTTGATGTTTATAGTGAATTTGATTCTGTTATTCCAATTTATATTCCAATTCTTATTTTGAGTCCCACTTGAAGCCCAGTTTCATCCTTATTCTAAACTTAATTCGGTTATTCTGAATCATATTCCTATTCTTATTTTGGATTCCACTTGAACCCAATTTTCATCTTGAATGTTTAATCTTTAATGAATTCCTGATATATTTTTATTATATACATATTTTAATTTCTTTTTTAATCCACATTTCAGTTTTTTGTTAAATTCACATTTTAATTTTATTTTTATTATATCTGTACTTAAACAGCTTGCTTTGCTTGTATATCCACTGAATATATTTTACAAATTAATCTTTGTTCAGTTTTATTCAAGATTTTCTCAAACAAGTTTAAACATTTCTCCTAGCACTGCTTTGTAGCAAATTTACTGTTTCCAGTTGCATGAAAATTGCTTTGACATTGAAAGGTTGCATAACCTGAATGCTTTTTAGCTGAAATTCACAATTTATTAGCCTTTTCCAGATTGAATTTATTTCTAAATATTACCAGTATTAAGATAACTCAAACTTAAATTCAATTTATCAGTTATCTACACAAATTAACCCTTGTATACTATATATATTCTGAGAATATTATACTCAGCTTTTATATATTTCAAGAATATCTGGTTTTTGAAATTCAGAACATAATAAAATTATGGAAAAATACAAAATTAATATAATTATAACTGTATCCACAGAACATTCTTGCCTCTTTCACATAGCCTATTGTCATTGCAAACAGGGTCATCATCAGATTATAAATTAACCAATCTCCACCTCTCCCACTTCCAACTTCTCATCAGAATCAAAATCTAGTCATTTGCATAAACTTCCACTTTAATTAATTTTGTTTTGTGATACTGATCAGTATCTAGATGGCTAACCCCTTGGGAATACCAAATGCTGTAAGAGTGGATGTGTGGATGGTGTAACAGATAACAGCTCAGAACTGGAATTTGGAGAGCCAAGTTCCAATTCCTGTTGAGTTTGTTGCATTCACTTACATGCAAATACTCTTGGGAAAGGTACAAGGCCACCACTTCTCCCCCCAACTTTGGGTTAATTAGTAGGACTTGTATCAGTAAATCATTATTATCTCCAAAAAATTTTTACAATTTAAAAGTAGTTTCTGGCTTCAAATAACTTGCAGAAGTTTGATAAGACATAAAAAAAAACATCAAACTAATTTTTAATATATACACATGGGAGAAAATGATATATAAATTTTTATTTACTAGAACAATGTTAACAAAATTAATGACAAAGTGGAAAAAAACTCTTGTGTAATACATTTTGTCCTTTCGGACTTCAGACTAAAGTGATGTTTGCATTGATGTGACTACATCATATGTGCATAAAGATAGAAAGTGCTTTAATTGCTAGCTCATCCACAGTAAATTTGCATCCAGGTTCTTATACTTCACCTTTCTTAGTCAACCTATTATCACAATATGGGATACTTAAAAGTGATAAAAACACAAAGGAAAAGAAACTAAATGAAATTGAAAAGACTAAACACAAACACATATTTACAAGGGTAAATATTCATAGGCTGACTATAAAGGAGTGATGCTGAAGCTGTTAAATCTTGCATGCATTAATTTCAACTGTTCTTATTAGTAATTGCATTGTTTCTTTCTGATATGTCCTGGAAAGGGATATATTTGTTTGAAGTAGCAAAGTGGTTTTGGACTACTGTATCTGAGTAGGACAATCTAGCAGGTAGCTGAATTGGACTGGTCCTCATCGTAGTGGTAGGCAATAGGTGTAGGCAATAGGTGTAGGCAATAGGCATAGTCCTATACCTCCACATCAGTCTGTATTTATGGCTGACACCAGCCAATCATATTACTGTGAGGGGGAACCCAGGTGTATGCATATTCATTACATCACTTTCCTATTAAACTGACATCTGACTGTTCAAAGAAGACTATTCACCCTTTTTCACAAAAAAGGTATCAACAGCAAATATGTCACCATCATCACTATGATACTGGTTCCCAGACAAGTGTTTTTTCATGTTGGGGGACAGATGATAGTCAAATCAAGAAAATTGGAGGAGTGGGGTTGTTATCGACCAGTTCAAAGCCACACTCAGGCACAGCAGCCATTGAAACCAAGGACTTGTGTGCTGTGGCATTGTCCTGATGAAACAAGACCTCTTTCATCAATTTTCTTAGGTGTTTGTCTTGATAACCTTTCATAATTGCCTTAGCAATTTGGCATAGTACTTTCTATTAATGGTGTGGCTATTTTGAAGATAGTCAATAAACACAATGCCTTTTGCATCCAAAATGAACTGAGGCCATTACCTTCCCTGCAGATGAAACAACCTTGGCCTTCTTTGGAGCAGATGAGGAGGGATGTTTCCACTGCCTGGGTTGTTGCTTTACCTCTGGTTCAAAGTGATGAACCCAACACTTGTCTTTGGTTAGGAAATATTCTAGGAAACCAGCTGGATCTGCCTTAAACAATGTCAAATTTTCCCGTGATGTGATCAGACAGTGCTTTTTTGACAAAGTGTTAGAAACTCTGGTACCCACTGGGCAGAAACCTTTGTTATGCTAAATTCATTGTGCAGAATATTCTCAACTCTCAGGATATGCTAATAGCATTGGCTATTTGATTGATAGTACATTGCCTATTATCTATCACCATGTGGTGAACACAATCATTTTTTTCATTGGTGTTAGCAATTGCAGAATGTCCACACTTCCTTTCTCTCCTAAATTCAGCTGCCCACTTTTGAAGAGTTGATAAAACTGGAGCATCATCTCATAATGTAGCAACCATGTCAGTATGAATTAAACCCTTTTTCTGCAGGTACATGATAACACCATGATGCCAAATTTTGTCCATTTTCAAGAGAAGTCACTACTTGTTACATTTGAAGTCTTCTTTGAATAGTCAGATGTCAGTTTGCCTGGAAAGAAACAATGAAGTTATTAATAAGAAGAGTTGAAATTAAGGCATGCGATATTTCCCAGTTCTAGCATCACTCTTTCATAACCAGCCTATGATCTTTTCAGTCCACACTCATAAAATAAGAAAAAAAGTTTAAAAAAGTTTAAAATTTAAGCATCCTCTCCTCTTCATGTGCATTTGTAGATATATCAACATAAATATCATTTCAATCTGATTGAATTCTTAAAGGACAAAACATGTTGTATAAAAAATTTCCAATCTATCATTAATTTTCCTAATATATACATATATTTAAATATATTACTTAAAATGATTATCTATAGAGCTAATCACAACTTAATTGTTCCTTTAATATAATATTGCTTTGTATAAACACATTATGACAATAAAACACCTTGGTATTTAGTTTCTTCTATTTTTAACTTTAAAAATTAAAAAAAAAATTCCAAAATAATATAACATAAAATTTTATTCTAAATCAAGAGTTCAAAACTTAAATTGTTTATTTATTATAAAATAAAAATTCTTTCTCTACTACATTACCAGAACAGACCATTGCAAAGATGTGCAACTCATCAGATTTTATTTTGAATCCCTTCTTGGCTGTGCTGAAAACTTTTCAGCACCTCCTTCTCCATATTCTTTCTTATCTTCCAGGGACACCTCTTCCTTCAATTGCTCAATTCTATGCAACATTGAGCTTCTCTTTCTCTCTCTAAAAAAACAAAATGTCTATACTTCCTTCTCAACTCACTGATTCCAGAAATTTTTGTTTAATGTGTAAAAAAATTGACAGCTCCAATTTTATTTCAGAGGATCTTCAGAAAAATCTCAAAGACATTGAAAGTGAAGAACGACCGAGTCTTCTTAATTGTGACTACAGTAGCAGTAGTGTCACTGCTAGTCCAGGGGAAAGTCTGTCCAGTGGGCAGGATAGTGGATTTGCCAGGGGCAATACCATTCATTCAGTGTCAAGTGAGGAGGAACATACTGAAACAAATCATCAAGATAAAAAGAATTCTTCTACTATTGGCACTAAACTGATAACCCCAACAGTTGAAGTAACTGAAAAGTGCCAGGATTACATTGAAAAATCATACCCATTCAATTCCTGTTCCCCAACAGACACTCCAGCAAATTCAATTGTTGAAAATCAAACCAAAGATAGCAGAGATGACAGTCCAACAGTATCAAATCTGAGTCAAGAAAACATCTGCGATGCCATTTCTTCCAGCACTGTCCCTAAACCAAAGCTAGAAACCCAGAGTTCCTTAACAGAAACACCAAAGATAGTTTCGCAGACTGAAGTTATGAAAGACACAGATCTTGTGACAGGAATGGTAAAGGAACTGGTGGATGAGACTTTGGAATCAGCTGTAGAATATTTGACTCATGAATACAAAAGAAAGAATAATAAACCAGAGTTCAATGAAGCAAATCAACAGGAATCCATTTCTGAAGACAATCAAATTGAGGAAAAGACAGACAAAGAACTGTATCTGTCTGAGGTCACCAAGACTTCAGAAACTGAAGAGAAATCCAAAGAGGTTAATGAAACTCATATGACAGTCTCAGACACACTGCCAGAACCATTTCAAGACAAGGTAAGTGGAGAGGGGATTGATAATAAAGAGGCTGTTGCATTGAACTTTATTGAAAATACAGAAGTTAACACCACTACAGAAGAGGATGTAATCATAACAAACAAAGATGTCACAGATTCTTTAAATCAGGAACTGGGAGCTGAGGACATTTCTTTGGAAATTGCTAGTTCTACAGACCCTGTAAATGTTAACAATGTTGAAACCATTGAAAAAAGTGGTGGGTTTGAAGAACTTTCTTATTCTCTGAAAGTAACATCAGAGCATCTGGAAGTAAGTCAAACTGAAAAGCCTGAAGATGAATCAGAAAAAGATGATGCCAATGAAGTTGAAACTTTACAGAATTGCAACACGATTGATTCCAATTCTTCACAATTGTCAACTCAGTTTGCAAGTAATGAAGAGAATTCCATGAAATTTGAACTATCAGAGAACAAGAGTTCCAAACCTGAGATCCTTATAGAAACTAATCAGACAGTGGAGACAAAAACCATATGCCCATCAGACATGTTAACAGCCACAAGCTTAGATGCTGAAGACAGTGGAGCAAATAATTCCGATGGAAATTTGCCATCTTTCTCTTCAGATCTTAATGATGCATCCATGACAGAAAACTCCCAAATGTTGAATGAGCCATCATCCTCTGAGCTATCAACACCTGAGATTATAACTGCAAATGAGTTTCACAACAACTGCACAGGTGAGGAACATAATTTTAACTGTTTCTTTAATTTTATTTTTTAATAGTTATTTCATCACATTTTCTTTTTATTCTGTGGTGGGCCTTCTTTTCACTTGGAACAAATATAGATTGTTTTTATCCAGCATAGAAAATATATCATTCATGCAAACTTACAGATACAGGTTCATCCCAAAAATTAGAATATCATGAAAAAATTCATGTTTTTCTATAATTTAATTCAAAAAGTGAAACTTTCATATATTCTAGATCACTTACACATAAAATAAAATATTCCCACAAATGAGATGTTGCAAGCCTCTCACTGCAATCACTACCTCCATAGAAAGTGGTCTGACAAACTACATCCCTTTGTTCCGCCAGTCCTAATCTTCAAAGCTAGGACCTGATATGCTATGCACATTGTAGTGAACCACCCTCACTCCCTCTGTGTTCCATTGGTGAGAAGTAAGTTTCACTTGAGTAGTTTCTTCTTATAGACCACTGCTCTCTGGAACCAACTCCCAAGGGAATGTTTTCTTGGTCACTACAATCTTAACCTGTTCAAGTTTAGGGTTAATTGTTATCTTCCCCACATATTCACGTAAACTGTGCTTCTTACACTGTAACCTTCTACTTCAAGTGGCCTCCAGGCCTTGAACAGGACAAACTTCGTTGTAAAAAAAATTTAAAAATTTCTAGCCTTTTTTGTTTCTATTTGATGGTTACTCCTGAAAATCGAAAATCAACTATCTCAAGATATTAGAATATCACACTTTTCCATCCTTCTCTGCCATGCCTCCATGCACTCCTGGGAGGATTCTCTGTAGCTCCATCATCACAGCCTTCCTGATGGCTTCCACATCTGGAAACCAAGTCCTCTTGATGATCCCCTTGATTTTGGGAAAAAGGAAAAAAAAATCATACAGAGCTAGGTCAGGTGAGTAGGGAGATTGCTCTGGTATGGCATGTTCATAAAGGGGACCTATTTTCCATATTCATAAAGGGAACCTACTTTCCAGAAATGACAGAGCCATGGAGAATCCTTTCAAGAGTGCATGGGGGCATAGCAGAGAAGGATAGGAAAGCATGTTAGACTTGAGGGGGATAATTTCAAAAGGGAAATCTTGTAGGCATAAATTTTTTGTTATTTTTGTGTTTTTCTTTTCTGAGACACCTCGTACATATTTATTTATTCAGTTTTTGATTGAGGCTTCTTTTGCACAAATTATTGCATCAATGCAGGTGACAATTAGTCCATTGAACTGCTGAGTTGTTAAGGAAGTCCAATTTTCTTTGATAACAGCCTTCAGCTCATTTGTGTTGTTAGGTCTGGTGTCTCTCATCTTCTTCTTCAGAATATCCCAAAGATTTTCTATGGAGTTTAAGTCAGGCAAGTTGGCTGGTCAATTATACACAGTAATACTATGGTCAGCAAACCAGTTTCTAGTAATTTAGGCACTATGGGTAGTTGCCAAATTCTACTGGAAAATTGAAATTAGCATCTTCATAAATCTTGTCAACAGACAGAAGCATGTAGTGCTCTAAAATTTCCTGGTAGATAGCTTTGTTAACTTGATAAAATAAAGTAGATTAAATCAAGACCAGCAAGTGATATGGCCCTCCCAAAACATCACTGACTGTGATAACTTCACACTGGAGTTCAAGCAATTTGAATTCTGTGCCCCTCCACATTCTTCCAAATGAAATGGAAAATTTACTTTCACCTGAAAAGAGAATTTGGGACCACTGAGAAAGGGTCCATTTTTTATTCCTTAGCCCAAGTAACATGCTTCTGATTTTGTCTCTGGTTTAGGAGTGGCTTGACATTAGGAATGCAGCATTTTAATCCATTTCCTGCACTGTTTTGTGTGTGATGACTCTTGATACACTGACTTCAATTTCAGTTCACCTCTTGTAAGATTTCCTCAAGTTGTTGAATCAACTTTACTTGATCATCCTCTCAAGGCTACAGTTATTCCCCTTGTTTGTGCACCTTTCCCTACTATGATTTTCTGTTCCAATCAACTTTCTCAACTTTAGATAGATAGATATCCCAGCATGTGACATCATTGTAAAGTGCCTGACAACCATATCACAGGTTACCCCAAGCCTTGTGGATGAAATTGGGATGACAAAACTGTTCAGAAGCCATAAATGGTTATGCTATCACAAACACATAAGTCACCATAACTGAGTATTTAGGCATACAGGCCTTATTCAACCACTGATCATGCCATATTATGCACACTTTCCTTGAAACTATAACTAAAATACTATTTTTTATATAATACACCTACATTTACTCTTTTACACACAGGTGTATACATGAATAGATTATGCACCCTCTCCTTGAAACTATAACTAAAAAAAACTATTTTTATATAATGCACCTACATTTGCTCTCTTACACCCACATGTATACATGAATAGATTATGTACCCTCTCCTTGAAACTATAACTAAAAAAAACTATTTTTATATAATGCACCTACATTTGCTCTCTTACACCCACATGTATACATGAATAGATTATACATCCTCTCTCTGAAACTATAACTAAAAAAATAATTTTTTATATAATGCACTTATATTTGCTCTTTTACACACAGGTGTATGTATGAATGCATATAACTAAGAAAATTAACATAATTACAGGTTTTAATTTGTGTATTTGGGCAATCAGATTTTGTCATCAAATTACAAGCTTTAAATATGACTCAGGTAAATGGTTTTTCACTGCACTCTACTTGCCACCATTGCTTTGCTTGCAAACTCTAGCCTTGCATTGCTTCAACCTTGAAAAATTATTTGTTCACATTGCTTTTTGTATATATATTTTAACAGATCATATTTGATATTTTTGTATCATCTTTACATTTTTAACTTTAAATTTTAAACAGAGTTGGAGTTTGGCTAATTACAGAGTAATCTCTCCTTATTTTTTTTATTTGCAAATTTAATAAATTGGACATGACTTGATATTGAGCTTAAGGGACATCTTTGGTATCAATAAAGAATAATTGTTCATAAGTTTGTCACACAAATTACTATGACTGTAATGTATTCAAGTTAAGTAAATATCTATATTGTATGAATTGTTAACAAATTCCCAGAAGATTAGTTGTTGCCTATATACGATTATTTTACTTTTATTTTCCTCCAGATAGCAGCAGTGGCTCTGCAGCTAGTCCGCAACAACCAAAAGATTCAAAGGAAACAGTTGAACAAACTCCTTCCAATTCAACACAACCAATTCCAGACAATACCACTGGTGCCGTCTTTGTATAAACAATGGATATTTCTTCTTTTTTTTGTGACCAGAGCACACCAATATTTATTTCAAAAGATAAAAATTATTTTTTTTGTTTAATCCACTTATCTTCCACACAAAAATTCAGTTTCTTTCAACTTCTGTCAAAATTTATTTTGGTCACTCAGAGAGCAATCAATTATTTGGAAATCTTTTGCTTCTTTTTTCTATCCATCACCGTAATACTGAAATGCATGATGATCTAAGGTAATCAAATTCTATGATGGAGTCAAACAAACATCAAAATTTGTTTTATTTTATTGTGTTAGCAAGGTGATTCAGCATTGCTCAGGAGAAAATAACTTTCACTCAGTTATTCATATATCCTCCCAAGTTTAAAATGTGTTTGCATATGCACACCCAGAAATGTTTTATGAAATGTCATTTTGAGCAACTGTAGTATTTTATCACTTCTGAAAATTTCTAGATCTTTTGTGGAGCATACAACCACAACAACACCATTCTGTACAATAATGTTGCAGTTTCACTAGCAAGTAGATTTTAGGGAATGGAATTGCTACCCCTAGAATTAACCAGTTTGAATTCAGAATTATCCTTCTCCTAGTCTGGTTGCCAACCAAGTCTTGAGAGATAACTTGCTCTGCTATTTAATAAATAGCTGATAGAAAAAGATATGGATTCATGCCTTTTCCAAGGGCATTAGTGCAACAGGCCTGGCCAGAATTTTAACTTGACTTGCTAATCTCATTTTATCTGCATAATATGTCATATATAAATATATTGCAATTTTCTCAAGCAGATAATCCGTAGTGTATAATATTAATTAATTAAGATCATTCATAGAAAAGGAAATCTTGAGATTGTGATGTTAT
>CAHIKZ030000945.1:302500-550000 GCA_903632075.3 Acanthosepion pharaonis
ATAAAATCAAGCAAACAGACATTAAACAATTGTTCTTATCATTTTTACAGTATAGCCAAAGAAGACAAATATTTTACAAATATTTCACACCATTTTCTTTTTTCATTTTTTATGCAAAAAAAATACAACTTTTAGATTATAAATCATCTGGTAGTGAAATGCATTGTTAATGAATTAATACTGAAATTCACTGAAAATGATTTTACTGAAAATTTTCATTGTAAATAATATTATATAGAAACGGATTGCAAAAGATTTTATTGTATAAATATATTTCAAATAATTCCACTAGAAAATTCATTACAAAATTTCTCAAAAGAAATTCATTGTAAATGATTTTACTACAAAATGCATCAAAAAATGATTTTACCACAGGAATGCATTGCAAATAGTTTTATAATAGAAATTCATCACAAATGTTTTTAATGTGGAATTGCATTGGAAATGATTTCACTGTTAAAATGCATTGCAAGTTTTATTTTATAAATGCATTACAAGTAATTTTATCATAGAAATGTATTAATGATTTAATTACAAATCTCATTGCAAATGATTTAATATAGAAATTCATTGCAAATGATTTATTATAGATATTTATTGCAAATGAATTACTGTAGACATGTTTTACAAATAATTTACTTAATAATTTATTACAATTGATCTTAGTATCAAAATGGTTCAATGTTTTAGCATGATCATATTATAAAAGCTATTTTCCATGATTTTTACTATTTTTCTGACTTCTTTTATAAAAATATAATATTCAGAACTCTAAAATTCACATAATCATGAAATTTATGCTCACTATACAGTGTTTAATTTTCACCTTGTTACACTTAACAGGCAGGCATCTTGTTGCCTGTCCTAAATTCTTTTGTTAGCTTGTCTTCTGTAAAATAATTATATTTTCAGTTGTCATATTAACATTCAGTTTTGTCTAAAGAATTTTGTTTCCGTCTCAACTGACATTTTTATAGAAAATAAAAACATTCATAGCATTATTATAATTTTTATTATAATATCAGGTTACTATTGCCGTAAAAATTGATGGCATATTTGGTTATGTCCTTATTAGCTTTTTACATATGACTCTTTAAATATATTTTTTCAATTATTATATTAATATGCAGTAATTATGATGGGGGATTAGTTTATTACTTCACAACAATTGAAAATCGATCCTCTATTTTATATACAGTAGAATCTTATATCAATACTAGTTTGTTTACCCAGGCCATAAAAAATGACAAAATATTTTAAGTCCTGACAGGTTTTTGTATTTTAATACAATTTTTCCAATTATTACTTAAAAAACAATAGAAAACAAAACTCATGTCCAACACAGTCTTATATCAATACTAATTTATGTTAGTTACATTTTGTTAAGTTCATACTGTTATGTTTTTACATGTTTAAATTAATATCTAGTAATTCTGGGGCAGGGGATCACTTTATTGCTTAATAACAATAGAACACTGATCCACCATTTCATGTCCAATAGAATCTTGTATAAAAACTAGTTTATACATGCCATCAAAAATTATGCTATATTTTGTCAATAGCTTACTATTATTATTAACTTTTCATATGTGAGTCTTTTAATAGAATATACAAATAAATTGAAAGTTAAAGGGAGATAACTCTTACCAAACAGTTACAGACATTACAGTCAAAAAAACACTTGGCTTGTAGTAAGAAAACAGATTGCCAGTGCAATAGAGATAAAACTCAAAATTCTACAGGTATTATGGACAAAAACTACTTGGCACATATAATACTTGACCATACTAGTATTATCCTAATAATTAATATTAATAATACATTATTAATTACTGCTAATAATAATCAAAATATGATGATATTGATGTCTGTTTCTTATTAATGATAAATAATAATTTTAACAGATTTTGGCAACTAATTATTACTTTATTGATACTAATCTTCTTTACTATTTATTTTAGCAAAAACTATCAGTAATGATGTCATAAATAACTGAAATTATTTTAATTATCAAAATTGTAATATTTTTGCTTGACCTCTACATACTTCTAAAATCTACCCCAGCAATATTACTATCCCCTTCATATATACACACACACACATGCATGCACACACATATATGTGTGTGCATGCAAAATGAAATGACTTTTGATATGCTTTTATATATATATATATATAAAGATAAAAAAATGAAAATAATGACAGTGCTCAATGCACAACAGAGACAGATATGATCATCCCAAGTCCTGTAACCCACTAAGGTCTTAGGGGCTCCATATGCACTGCAACCACAGTAGCAGTAGTGTGTCCAGAGCAAGATAGCCTGACAGAGACTAATGTCACTGCCGGTAAGTTTGAATTCCAAGTTTATCTTTCTCCTAAACTAGTTGCCACCCAAGACTATAGGACCCAGTCTGTCCTGCAATTTACCCATAGCTGGAGAGAGAAGAGATGGATTCATACATTTCCCAAGAGTGAATGTAATGAACTCGACTGGAATTTGGACTCAGCCCTCCAATTCCTCAATCTGAACAGCTATCCATTACTCCACAGTGCATCCTAAAATAAGATCATTAAAAGGGAATATTTTGGTGAATATTTCTAAGAGAAATTTTGGAGAATAATCATCATCGTCCTATGACCAGGTGTGGTTATATGGTTACTACACAGCAACTGGCTACTTCTCCCCACCTATCAGGGTTGAAAGCCAGAGAGGTATTCATTCATGCATAGAATGTCTTGGGCAATTAGATCTGAGGGAGCCCAGTCCTCTCCATATCAAACCACAGCTGATGTCCTTCAACATGAAAGCTTGTCTTGGTCACAGACATGTGGCTGTTGATTCCATTAAGGAAACATTCTGCTCTGGTCATTGACTTTAATCTAGGAAGTCTTTGGTCTAGCAATGCTTTATCATCACCACACTGGTAGCCCAGTCTACCCATTGTGCTAGATGGCTGTTGATGTTCCAAGAAGGTTCATCTGCCCATTGACAGGTCTTGTTTTTAATCTTAGTGGGTGTTTTGCTATCTTACTTACCAGAAAAGCCTGGTGAGGAAAACAGTTTATCTACTGATGACCTGACCATATGACAGGTACTACTGGGTTACATGGCATCTGCAGCACAAACAGAATGACCTGACATAATTTTGAAGAATATTTATAAAATAAGTCACTTGAATATTCTCTTTGAATATGATTTTAAATTGCTCTGTTGCATATTGAACAATTCCATTATTTTTAATTTATCTTTATAATCATTGATTAAAATTTTATGGCAACACACACACACACACACACACACACACATATATATATATATATATATATATATATATATATATATATACACATACACACAAATGTGCGTGCACACACACACACACTGTAGGCCAAATGTTTGGGATCACCCACTGGATTTAATAATTAGTAAATTTCATACCTTTATAATTCCTACTAAGCTAGTATTCTGAAACTATTAGAACATGTTCAATTTTTTTTTAGAGATGGGAGTTAACTAAAATTTAAAATCTGCCAACACTAAGATTACCATTAGCTAGCAAGGTAGATTAGGCAAAAAGAGCTAAAATCTTGATTGATTTGTCTTTTTACAGCTTATCAACCCTTTGCAGGTTATTTAACGCCAGAAAATATTTTTAGATTGTAAAGTTTTTTTTTATATAATAATGATTTAGTGTTACAAGTTTTATTAGTTAACCCTAAGCTAGAGGGGAGAAGAGGTGAATTCATAGCTTTCCCAAGAGTATTTGTGTGTAAGTAAATATAACAAATGCAACTGGAATTGGATTTCTGCTCTTTAATTAAAAATTATGAGCAATTATCCATTACACTACCCACACATTCAAGCTTACAGCACGTGCAGTCACCCATCTAGGTACTGACCAGGCTTGACATCGCTTAACTTCATTGATCATATGAGAGCCAGTGTTTCAATGTGATGTAGCCATCTGTCTAAAATCTTAAAGGAAGCTTGTAATGGGTTGATTTCATTATTATTATTATTTTTGAATATAAGATGAATCTCTTCAGGAAGAGAAAGTCCCTCTGACCCAAAGCTAGCTTGTAAATTAGTTTTGAAAAAGCTATACAAACTTCAATTTTTAAGTGATTCTTTGAAGACCAGAGTGACCCCAAATGTTTTGCCTATAGTGTATATATATATATATATATATATATATATATATATATATTCCTCCTTTCCTATCTTATATCAAGATGCATGAAATTAAAACTGGACATTCTCAAAATCTATTTTCAATTCCACAATGCTTTTTGCCTTCTCAAAAAAATAAACTAATTATAAGAATGCAGACCAGGAACTGTTTCAAAATTTATATTATTTATTCTCAAATCGGTGATCAAAAAATAATCAAACCAAAAATAAAGCTGTGTACCTACTCTGTGATTAATATTCAAATTCTATTTATCCATACTTATATGTGTGTGTGATTTTTAACTCTAATTTGACCCATTAAAGCTCAAAATTTTTCTCAAATTTGAGTCATTGTTTTTTTATTTTTCATTTTATTTGAAGTATTTAAAATAATTTTATCTTTTTCAAAAAAATCAAAATATATAAACATTAAAAAAAAAATGCCCCCCCCCCACACTTCCTCAGTCTTCATTAAATAAAATGACCGATTCATATCAGCCCATTGAAAATTTTGGAGGTTAATGAAAGAATTTTAAATATGTTTTATTAAGTTATGGGAGTTTGTTGCTAATTAAGGTCTTCAATTCTATAAAAGTTTTAAACCCGACAGAAACGTATATGAAAATGAATTAAAATTATTTCTTTTCAATAATAGGCTGATTGATAATCAATATCTTCAATCCTATAAAATAAGTTTTAAATAAACACTAATAGCTATGTTGAAAAATTTAAAAATAAACTTATAATTTTCAAGAGGAATAAATTTACTTCATTTTCATACCAGTTTCATTATTTTATCGGATGTAGAACTTGTTTTATAGGATTGGAGACATTATTTCTTAGTCAAACCTTGTAATTTTGAAGAGAAATAAATTCATTTTGACACCAGTTTCCTTATTGTTTGTTTTATAGATCAATCATTGGAATCAATCAACCCTCAAAATAATATGGTGGAAAGATTTTTTATGATTCCTTTTTTAACCTTTTTTTTTATATTCAACTGGTATCCTATAAATCAGGTGAATGATTACTTCCTGCTATTGGCATGATGCAACCTAGTACAATCTCATACATATTACTTGGTAAGAAGATGAGCACTACACATAATTATTATTGCTTCTAGAATTCCATGAAAAATTAGTACAGTATTCCAATGATCTACAACAATGATTCTCAACCTTTTTTTACCTATAGACCATTTTTACTCTTAATTTCTTTTGGTGAACCCCCATAACCATTTGACAAAATAAAAGCTTATTTTATTTTTTACTTAATAGATAAATTTAACAATTGTATAATAGAAATAGTAAATGTATATGCTTTATTTTCAAGCAAAACTAATTTAATGAAAATAAACTTGTATTTAACAAGTAAATTCTATGGAACATTTATGTACATGAGTAAAATAACTATTTTTTTGTGTGGACCCCAGTAATGTTACATGGCCCACCTGGATGAATATGGATGCCAGTTGAGAACTATTGATCTACAAGAGCATCTAGAGGAGATGAGTACCACCAAGAAATCCCTGTTACCCTGAGAAATACCATGGTAGACACAGCATGATACCCAGATGGGCAATGAGATGAATTGATAGCTTGATTTTTGTTCCAAAAATCAAATTATTCTACAGAAAGATTGTCAAAGACCAATTTAAACATATACTTTAATTATTTTGAACTGTTGTTCTTTTTTTTTAAATCATTTCACCCCCAAGCAAGGTGATAATGCCACTAAGACACCAGAATAAAAAAGAAATTTGAAAACTTTATTAAAGAGAATGGATAATAAAAGAAACAGGATTCAGGAAAACATTCAGGATTCATTTTTTTTTTTTTTTAGCTAATTTTAGTAATGTGTTACCATCAGGAAAAGAATTCCATGGTCTGGAAAAGAAGGATACAGTTTTGGTGTTTCTTTTATCTGTTACTCCCACAGAAAATTACTGCCATATGCTTCAACTTTCTTATAACAATCAAATTTTCTATAAATATATAAATACAATATATAAATATATCTAACATCAATTTTATATTTGTATTAATCCTATATATATATATATATACATACAGGGTGCAATGGCTAAATTATCACCAATTCATATTTTTAATTTCACTCATGAATGTTGTTTGTTTTTTTATTTTGTTGACTGCACAGTATAGTAGGGTCAGTTGGGAGAAAATGACCACCATGACACAATTCACTCTGTCAGAAATTTGGAATGAGCATACTGTACTTCTTTGGCATTTTCACTGGACGCTCCAATACAAATATTTCAGAGTGTTTGAGTGTCAATCTGAGAACAGTGCAGAGGACTTCAGAAAGAGTTGGATGAATCTAATGGTGATTATGAAGGTACAGCAGCTCAGAAAACACACTCTGATCATTCTGATAAGAAAAGAACTCCCAAATTTGTTGATGAGAGCCTCAGACTCATCATGGAGGCCTACATCAAGTGCCTTGAGGAGGTATTTCTGCCCTGGGTCAAGAGGGTGGCTGCTGGAAGACCCTATGTGTGGCAACAGGTCTCTGCACCATGCCACACAAGCTGTTAGACAATTTACGCGACCACATCACTCCTTGAATCTGGCCATCTAACTCCCCAGACTGCAACTCCCTTAATTATTATGTGTGGGGCACAGTTGAGCAAGAAACCAACAAAACTCCACCAAAGATGAACTGAAGGCAAGGATTATGGCAGCATTCACCAACTTAAACAAGGAGACCATCTAAAAGAGTTGCAGAGATTCCAAACTCGTCTGGAAGCCATGGTTGAAGTCAATGGCAATTTTACTGAATAAATTTACTCTTTAGTATTTAAAGATATTTTTGTGTAATATATCTGTTAAAATAAAAAGTCAGTGTTATTTTCATCAATTTACAGCTGAGATGGCTAGATGTAACTATGAATTCTATGCTAACAGTTTCTTTTCTCACACTTCTTGCTTGTGGAACCCCCTTCCATCTCCATGCTTTCAATTCAACTTTAATCTGCAAAAATTTAAATGCAATGTCAATCACTATCTACTGTCCACCTGATTACTCTTTCCTCTTCCCACTCATTATTAATGTTTCTGTTCCTAATTCTTCCACACCCTGTAACTCCTTATGTTTTACTACCTTGCATGGGGTGATACCAATTAAAAAAAAAGTATTACAATTGCCTTTATTGCAACATGATTTTTTTTCTTTTTCATTGACATGCATGAATGTTTTGTTTCACGGCACTTCTCTTTTCACAGCTTAGCCTTCACGAATATTGTTGTTCAAATCAGTGACAAATTACTAATCTTTCCACACTCTGGCAATAATGCAAAATAAAAAAATAAAAATTCATCTTTTAGAGTGCACCTATCAATTCCACTGAAACAGATAAAGGTATAATTTGATGCCTGCATGGAAGACCAAAGAGTTTTGGGGAGCTATTTTTTTGCTAAAAATCTACTTATGCAAAATAAATATTAAAATATCAATCAGCAGTGCTACTGCCAAAAATATTTTACTCAAAACTGACTTTATCTCCAAATAACACTGTAGTATCATATGCAAATTAGATAGACAAGTATAAATAGAGAACAACTGGCAAACACAGAGTGTCTATGACTAGCAAACCTGGTTGCTATTCAGGACACAGAGAACTGTACTATGACTACTACTACACATAGAAATAGGCAAAACATAACAATATTTTATTTAACTTTTTGTAATGAGGATTATTTATGGGTGGTGTCATAACAGACACATGGAAAATGCGATATAGAAAATTGAAGACACATTGGCATCAGCATAAGAATAGCAAAAACTACTTATCATAAACTAAATAATACTTTTACTAGTCCTTCCTTCCTTAGTTGTCATGCATGATGCACACTTAGGTGATCATAGCATATAGTCAAAAGATTGTTCCAAGGTTTTTGAAAGTAGGTGAAAGCATATTAAGTTTTTCCTATGAAATAGAAATGAGTTGAAAATGAAATATTCAGAATCTACTCAAAGTTTTGCTTCCAAGAGTATATAAGATGATGGGGTTATTTTTACTCAAAAGGGTTGAAATATCTACATTTAGGCTCCTAAAATCAATGAAACACAGGCAATCAAAAAAGTAAAATACACTTTATTTTCTCATATTTTGATAAGTTGAATAAAGTATAAAAACATCAGATATATATATATAATTTCAAGAAACTAGCCCCAAAATTGCACACACATATCTAAAAGTAAAAATTTCAGCCATGTTTTTCAGGAATTGCCTATGAAACATTTTAGCCAAAAAATGATGAACTTAGTTTGGTAGGACCTCTACAATGTTATTTTAGCTTCTGGAACCCATTCTAATCATTTAATGGTGCTGGGTACTTCAATTTAACATACCAAAACAAGAGCCACCTTTTACTAGTTTTGTTTTCCAGAAAAACTTGGAGTTACTTGTGTTAGTCTGAATTTTCCATCATGGTGCAACACAAAGTGGATATTGCCTCTGAAGTTTTTCTGAATACATTCTTTTAAATATCTTTGATGTTTATCATTGGTGCCTATAGGCTTGTACTTTAAACCAAAAATTGCATTAAACCCTTCAACCTTTCCTATATTTTTTGACCTTTAAAATTTTCCAGCAGCAAAAATTCAAATCTACTGAGACTACTCCAATATGGCTCCTATCACTCCAAATCATGGTATTACATAATAAAATGTTGTGAAACAAAAATATGAAACTTTGAATCTCATTGGTCATTATCATACCTTCTTTCCATTAGACCATTTGTCATGGTGCAACAAAAACTCAAGATTGCTTCAATATGGTTCTAATCATTCAGAATCATAGTATTACTGAATAAAATGTTTTTAAACAAGAAAACAGAAATATTAAAGGTATCTATTGGCCAATACCAGTCATTTCAACCACTTTTTTCTTATACTTCCAGTGTCATGGCACAACAAAATTAATTTGGTCCTTGATAAATTGCTGCCAACAGTGAAATTGAAAAAAAGACATCTATTGACTGATAATGATCATTTTATACCTTCTTTTCCTCACGATGCACAAAACCCTTTTTCTATAGAATTAGTAGTATTTGGAACAATTAATAAAGCTATTGATCTTATCATGAAAATTGTTTAAAACTAATAGGAAGTGTGAAGCTCTGTTTTGAACTAACTGTATGGGGGGGTTCACAACCTCTTCCAGGACAATAAATTTAGTTATTCACTCTATAGGTAAGTTGTGAAATGGCAATTATTCCTATGTACTATTGCTATGTAGAGCAATAGCAATCAACTAAGTTAATTAAGTGGCTGTAAGTGAGACTTTCTCTCATAGTAACTGACCAAAAAAAAAGTGATTTGAAAGCATAACAAAATGTATGTTTTGGAACAAAGATTTGTAATTTATCTATTCAGATCTGACAGTGCTTGATAGAATATCATCATCCATAAGAACATTTCAATCTCTTTACCATGCTCCCTTTGAATGACTGTTAGAAATTCAAGACAGTTTCCTACAACACAGAAAGTGGATATCAACGCTTTTCTCTTTAAAATCAACATAATGAATGGTACCATTATTTGACTCTCTGTGAATTTCAAGGTAATGACCTTCAACAACTCGATGTGCAGGAGAAAATGTATGCCAATAGTCGCCAGTAACTTCAGCTTCAGTATGAAATACAGATGATGTTAGTTTTAGTAAGTAGTATGGGTGGTCATCACCAGTTTTAATGACTGCAACATCACCTTCCTGAATATACTTTGAAGCTTCTGTTTCTACAAACAATCACCCCATTCCTTCTCTTCATCGAGATCACAGTCATCCTCTTCTTCAAATTATCCTGCTTTTGTCGTTTATCTGTGAATATGTGAGTGTAGTCATCTTAATGAACTTCGAGTACTCTTTGAACTGATCAAAGCTTTCACATTCCTTGAAAGAACTTCTCAAACAAGAACATCCACAGGAACCATTTCTATAATAAATTGCCTTATTGTTACCAGAAATGTTCACAACTTGATGAATCAACAAAGTTCTAGGGGTAAAATTATATTTCAGGAATGGAAAGGCATTCCTGTAATTCTTCATGTCATCAGATGAAACATAGAAGAACAGCCTGTTCAGCATTTGGTTTGTGACTCTCATAAGATGACTTCACCACATTAAAGAAGTCTGTCAACTCCTTTGCATCATATACTGCTGAACAAAACATATTCCATACCTGAGTTAAATAAGTTGATTTAAATGTTTATACCAAAGTTATCTAGCTTAATAAGATTTGCTATGATATTTCATCTAAACTGAGCAAAATTAAAGAAATTGAATTTTTGTTGCGCCATGACAGAATATACAGTGAATACTTAATGGACCACAGAATCAAAACTATGGCTCCCTCAACTAAATATTCATAGGAAAGCCATGGGATAAGTTGAATTTGATAACTAACTAGCGTACATTATGGTCTACTAAAAAGTCTGTAGAAACATCTGGAAGTTATTTTTTTAGTGAAATTTAAACAAAAAGCCCTTTAAAATGGTAAAAAATTGTGATAAATCTGAAAAAAATATATTGAGGTGAGATTTTATTTCTCTGATATGCTTGATTCAATACCCAATACTGAATTTGAGCTATCAAGTAGGTTAGTTCTACCCTCTATCAACATTAAAAAGTGGTAGTACCGAAACAGCAAACTTCAAAGAATTTTAAGAATTCTATTAAATCAGCAATATTTTCATACTAAAGTGAGCTTATGCTCTAATTTTTTCACTATAGTGACCTGGAAATATGTGACAACTTGCCTACCATGTTTATTTTTCTATTTTAAGAACTTCAATTTTTGCCACTTGATACAACTTTTGGGACAAGCTTTTGACTATAATGCTTCATGTCTCTTTATGATTCATGATCGAATTGGCAAAAGAATTCCTGCAATAGGCTGCAGTTATTTTCTGTGGTAGACTGGTTGCCAAACAAGGCTCTAGTTCCCAGGCTGTCCTGCTATTTAACCCATAGCTGTAGGAGAAGAGATGGATTCATATCTTTCCCAAGGGTATTTGCGTGTAAGTGAATATAACAAACTCTACTGCAATTTGAACTTGGCTCTCAGATTTCTCATTCCAAGCAGTTATCCATCACACCACCTACACATCCAAGCTTATAGCACCTGGTATGCCCAAACACTCACTCATTGAGTTACTAACCAGGTTCTATATTGCTTAACTCTGATTCTAATAGGCTGGAAGCCCATTACAATTAGGGGTCAAAAAATAACTGTCAACCCTTATGGTAATAAGTACTGAACAATTTCATTTAAATGAAGAAAAGACATTTTTTCCATCCAATACTAGGGCTAAGAGCCACTCAAGTTAGAGTGTTACCAAACGAGCTTGTTGTAAGAGCATAAAGAGAGAAAGTGCATATTATGAGTAGATTTAAGATAGATAACAGTTGACCCTTGACTTGTTCGTAGTAATGGGGAAGCATCCTTTACAGAATCTGTTCTACAAAGTAACAGTTCTGGAAATTTCCTCCACACCAATGAAGGAAATGAGAATAAATTGATGCTGTGTACATGACAGGTTTTAACTGTGAAAGTCTGAACTAGTAAAATTAAGGAATGTAGCATATATGAACATTTGCCATGAAAATAGCAATAGAGTACCAAGAGGTTAGCAACATTTCGTCTATGGGGAAAAGGGTTGTAAGATGGAAGATAATTCATCACTTGAAGTGTCTGAGGTTTTTCTACTGAAAATATGGCATATATTAAGTTGTTATATAAATTTGCTCATTTTTTATTATTTATTTTAATACTTATTATTTATTAATAGTTCTGATGAATCTTTAAACAATGTATTCCCCTTTATTGTTCACGACCTTCTGCCAATGATCCACTAACTGTTCAATGCCTCAACAACAGAAATCACTAAGTTTTGACTCCAAAGATTCATCAAATTATGTTTTAAGCTCTACATTGTTGTTGAATGAAACAAATTGTTAGGAAACTATCAAAAGAGGTGGTAGAGTCTGAAGAGGCTAAATCAGAAGAATATGGTGGATGTGGCAGAAATTTCCAACAGAACTCTTTAGTTGCATGTTTGGTTATGTTAGTGACATGGGAGTAAGCATTGTCATGTTGAATAATCACACTGTGTTGCCAGTCAGGACTTTTCAGTTGAATTGCCACTTTGAGCCTGGTCAACATACAGTTTAGCATTGACAGTTTGGTTGTTCTAACCATTACCTATTGAGTGAAGATGAGAAGTGACAGTAACATGAGAGCTTGCCATCTTCTGAACCAATTCCCTAGGAGTCTGACGCAATTAATCTGTAATCAGCAATTAGTTCTCATCAAACTGAACAGGTCAGCTAGAACGTGAAACTGAAGAGTCTGTGAATCCAAACTTCCTCTTCTTGAAATGGGTAAACCATTTCTGTGCCATTCTGTTGGTAACAAAGTAATCTCTATACACAGTATAAATTTCTCAAGCAGCTTTGTGACTTTAAAGCAAAGAGAAAGCATCACACATGCTCATTCTTGAATACTTGTTATTGCTGAATTCCATCTGAAAGGGGTCTCTAATTCCACTTACGAAGAAGCAAAAAATGCTACGAAAGATTATTCTTCAAGTTTATTTGCAGAGCAGCAGAAAAAAACAAATGAATATATGTAACACCTTAATAAGTTGCACCAACATATAGGATGCACTCTCTCAGAATATTGATAATGCATAATATTCAATCCAAATTTATTTGGATCATTGTGTAAATTACTCTCTTTCTCTCTCTCTTTCTCTCTCTCTTTCTCTCTCTTTCTCTTGTGGTTTGTAACACCCTATTTATCATTTCTCAGTTGCGTCTCTGTCCTTGGACAGAGTGCACTCAGGAGTGATAGAGTCACAATTGAGGAAAATTATACTGAGAGGTGCTGGCCCTGGGGAACAGCTGCCTGAGACTGCACCCTCTCATTGCACTAGAGAGAGGGATTGGTGCATGCCATGCACTGAGGCCAGTGCAATTGACAGTTGCGAGAGCTCGGGGAATTTTTGTTACTTGCTCAGGTGTACACGCTCAGGCTCCCCACATTAAACCGACCTTGTGTCACAACCTGATCTCGTGAGGGTTGAGTAAATACAAATTTACTTAGATCGTTGAAAAATTGTTGTTCAGTGATCCTCTGCCTGACTTTTTAGTTTTTAGTGTGTCGGTGATTGCAATATAATTGAAAATATAGTACCTACAAAAAGAAGTATTCTATACGTTGAAGAAAAAGAAAATATTTTTTAATACTTTCAAAGGAGAGAAAAAATTGTTGCATATGATTTTTTTAGGTAAAAACGAAACAAAACTTAATTTACTGGATGTACGATCTTCTATAGTTTAAATTTCCCAGCGTTCCATTCTGTGGTCGTGCACGAAGGAAACGTTTCATTACTGACTTTTAATCCTTCATTTCATTTTCTAAAAAGAAATCATTGTAAAAGATATTCAACCAATGGATAAACCTAGAACTAAGGAACAAATAATGAGGGATTTATGTTTGTTTATGTATAATCCCCAAACTAATAAAATTATGGGTCGAACTCCCATCCGTTGGGGTAAGTAAAATAAAAATTGATTCTAAAAAAAAAAAATTTTTTTTAATGTTTGTTTTTCTTGAATAAAACGTTAATTTTAATTTGTTTTATATTTCTTTCTTTCTTTTTTTTTTATTTTCTCTGAATAACTAATATTTAAATTCGTTCTTTCAGGTTTTCAAATATTTTTTCTTTTATTAATTTAAAATACATATTAAAAAATATCTACAGGAAAAAAAATAGGAATTAGAATAGTTTAGTTATTTTTACCTTTTATTTTTTTAATGTCGAATTTAGTAATTTCTTTGATTTTATTAAGAATTCAACTATAAACTAAAATTTATTTCTGGAAAATGAAACTTTCAAATTTTTTTTTTTTTTTTTTCATTAAAAATTAAAATATTTTTTCAACCTGGAAAAGATTTGCGCAGCCAGGAAGATTTAAAAATGATTTTAATTTTTAAAGTTGGCTTGTTTTTGTTTCTTTACCTTTTTATTTTTTATCCAGTTCATTCATTCAAACGAAATGCCGACGAAAGTTTTCTTCTTTTTTATTTTAATAGAAAACAAAGTACCAATTTTTTTTTCATTTTGTTATTAAAAATTACCACTTAATTAAAATTTAACTAACAAGTCTAAACATTTTTTAATAAACTTGGAGGAAAATATACATGGCCCGCAAATAAATTTGTTCTTGTGTTTGTTTTCCTTGAGAAAAAAAAAGTAATAATTTTTAAATTTTTTCTTCGTTAACTTACATTATTTTTAACGACAAATTTAGAGGTTTTTTTTTTTTTTTTTTTTTTTTCAGATAGAGAAAATAAAATCGGATAAAAATTACAATATTACACACAAAAATTAAAGCCGAAAAAAAAGAATTTGAATTGAAGTGTTTTCATTTGGTTTTTTGGCTTTTGACGCCTACAACCATTTTTTTATTAAGTCTCATTTTTATGAAAAAAAGGTTTATAAAAATCTTTAAATTTAAATTTGCAGATGATTGAATTCAAGAAGATTTCATTGAATTTCCTTAAAAATTACAATTATATAAAAATTTATATAAGAAAATATTTTTTTCTATTAAGAAAAATCGTTCTGTTGTTTTGGTCGAAGGAGAAACCTGATCGTTTATTGTTCATGAAATCAAGAAGCGTCTTCCTTCAATGGCTATAAAGACTTTTTTTTAACTAAAGTCTTTAATGATTTATTAACCACTAATTTTTATAAGCATACAAACTATAATGACCAAATACGTCAAAAAGATGAATATTTAGAGTGTCATGGGGAATAGCATTATTAACATTTTGTTTTTGTGTCTGTCTGTCTGTCTTTTAGTTCCGTTGGGTGGGATCATATTTAGTTAGAGATGTTGACACCCCGTGGGAAATATTATTGACAAAAATACCAAAATAATTGTACATTAAAAAGAAATACGACATTGTGTGCCAGGAACTCTTTTATGAAATTATTTAGTAAAAATATTTTTGACATAAGTTTTTTTTCGATTGTGCAAGTGAATCACAGAGCCGGTTTCGCTAGAGTTAGCCAATTTTTTTAAAACAAATTTCGACAAGTTATTGATTCTAACTAAAAAAAAAATCATTTTAAAAATAATAATAAAGAAAAAACTTACCTTTTATATAACAAGGAAGTTAAGATGTCCAAACTTTTCTTTCGTTTTTTCTATTATTTTTTATGTTTTTTAGTTTTGTACTTTATCTTGTTCTCTGATACATGCGCTTGAAGTTGAACTTACAAGCAGACGATAAAAAAATAAATTATTTACCTGGCCTCCTCACTAAGGTAGGATGTGATGGCACAAGGTCATTTTTAGGTAGGATGCCTATACGCTATGATTAATTAATGAGAACAGGTACTACGCTTTTATCTCGGCTTGAAAGCAGAGAAACGATAAGCAGGCTCAGTGACTGATTTTTACAATCGAATTTTATTTTTTTTTAATAAGAGGCCTTCAAGGTCACTTTCTTTTCTTTTTAGTGCCCCATCCAACTCTGCCACAAGTTTCGGTTAAGTAAGAACGGACCCAGAAACTAGTAAAATACCTGACAGAAACAGATCTTGTACATTGGATAATGTGTGCCGCTTTTTGTATCCTACATTAAGGAATTGTCCCGACTTTTTTCTCCATAAAAGACATTCAGAATGTTTTTAGGATTCAGATATATCTTGTTGTTTTTTTGTATTTTTTAATCAATTTTCTTATTTTATAATATATATTTTAATTTTATATCCAACAATGTAATACATTTTTGGGTATGTAATCCCGAAAAAGATATTGACATTTGGAAAAACATTCATGAACGATTTTTTTTACCAAATGTCAATATACAACAATAAAATGGCATTCTCCTCCTTCCGTTTTTGCTTTCCCTGTAATGTAGGATACAAATGTGATGTCAGTGATCGGTAGGACACACGCTTAAAAAAGCGGCATCAAATGTCTCATTTGAATTTTTTTTTTTTTTAAAGTTCCTTGAATTGAATTGTCAATGCTAAATTTGCTTCTTTTTATTATTTATAAATTTTAGTACGGTATCGTCATATATGAGACTTTTATTTTTATTATGAGACTTTTTCGTATTTCGAACGCGGATTCAACCTCTCTCCCTTTTTTAGTTTTTTTTTTAGTCACTAAAGTTTTATTAGCTGAGTCTTTGTTTAGCTTACTTACTTCAGCGTTCGGCATTGTTTTTCTTCGACTTGAACATTGACCACTGGTACTAATGGAAAATATGCAACTATCTCGGCCACAAGGATTATCCTTCTTTGAGAGTTTCATTTGTTTCGTACTGTAGGTTGAAAAATATTAATTTAGTAACTTGATGTACAAGAAGACTAATTAATTAATTAATTGCTTCATATTTTCTGGTTTGGTGCTGTTATTGGATTGTTTTCAGTTTATAAAAATATGGGCAGCAAGTACGATTTTCCGTAAAAACCTTTGTTAATCAGTTTTTTGGTCAAGCGCCCGGCGTTTCTTTCGAAACGAAATTTCGGAAGTTTTTATTCATTTCAGTTAACTTAAATTTTCAAGTGAAAATAATTCCTGCTAATAAAAATTGTAATTTTTAAAAAAAAAATTAGATTAAATTACCACCGACGCCTGGTAAAATTTTATTTTTAAGCTAAAAAAACTTATTTTTTTGGTACCACCAAAAATTCGCTAAAAAAGAGCGTACCATAATGAAAAAGGCCCCAAACTTGATAAAAACAAAAGTTTTATCATCAAAATATTTATTATTAAGAGAAAAAAAAAACAACAAAAAAAAACAAAGTATATTATTTTAGTCAATTTTTATAATCCTTTCTAGCATGTTCAAAATTGTTTTTCTCGCGTCAGCGGATGGGACAAATCGGAACTTTTGGCGTTTAAAACGCATTGTTTTGGAAATTCTTGTAAATATCAAATAATAGTCGCATTTTAATAAAATTTTCAGGACTTCTTCACAAATGAATGAATTTATTTTTGACATTTTGGGTTTTTTTTTTAGAAAATCTTGGTAATTTCTTTTTCTTTCTTCTTTTTTTTTTTTTTTTTTTACATCTCTTCCCCACACAACACGCACACACACTAAATTTTATGAAATTTTGAGAAATTAAAATTCCACCCTCTTCATATTTATTAGTTAAATGCAGGACTCCTTGGAGAATTTTTAAATCATAAATTTGTTTTTTTATCAACCAGAAACAACATTTACTAAAAATCTGCTCTAAATTCTAAAAGAAAAAATACAAAAGAAAAACTATGACATTATTTAATTAGCGAAGCGTTTAATTGCTTTTATGAATAAGATATATTAAGGACACTATTGTCATAATCATTTTTCTTTTTTTAATAGAACTGTTTATATTTTTTTTAAATTTTAATTAGAATAATTAAAGTTTTAAATCCTTTAAAATTTTGTATCAATTCTACCCTTTTAGGTGATATTATCAAGTGAATACTATATTTACTAATCATAGATAGTACAAATCATTAAATACAAATATTTTTTTTAAATTAAACTTTTTTTTATCAATATCATCTCAAACAAAATTGCAGTTACTAACATTGCAAGTGGTTACAGTAGGTGGAGGAATTAGGAACAGAAACATTAGTAATGAGGAGAAAGAAAAAAAAGAGTAGATTTAGATTTTTGCAGATTAAAGTTTGTTAGAAAGCATGGAGCCAGGAGGGAGTTCCACAAGTAAGAAGTACAGGATAAGAAATCTTTAGCATAGACGTTATGGCTAAATCTAACTAGCTCAACTGTAAATTCATGAGAGCTTGACACCAGTCTAGTATTGAGCTTAAATTCATACAGTCTATTAGTGAAGAGCTCATCCAAACAATTACATTGAAAGTATTTATAGAAAATTCACAGAGAGGCAACCTTACAGTGGTGGGCAAGTGACTGAAGCCAAGCTGCCAGATCAGGACCAATAATATTGCTGATTCTTCTTTGGATCTTATCAAGGAGCTCCAGGAAAATAGAAGGGGCACTGAACTATGTATGGCAGCAATATTCTAAGCATGGGTGAATGGTAGACTTATAGATATTCAAGATCAATTCCGCAGAGAAAAATAGTCTCGCCCAACACAGTGAACCAACTTTCTTAGCAGCTGATCTAGCAATAGATTTATTGTAGTCTTTCCACTTCATGTCAGCTGAAAACGTTAGCCTGAGTAACTTTCTTGGAGGATAGTATCAGCCATGCTGATGGAAGGCAGAGAGGGGTCTCTCAAATGATTAACAGAGAGGTTTAGTTTTGGAGGCATTAAAATTGACAAGCTATCTTTTGCCCAGTTAATGACTGTCTTGAGGTAATTTTGTACATCAGCTGCCATTTTGACATTGTTTACTAACAAGGCAAGAGTAAATGATAATATCATCAGTGTAGATGCCAAGTTGAGAGCTGATGTCATCAGGAAGGTCGTTAATGAAGATTAAAAACAGCATAGGAGCTCTGGGGCACACCTGCGTTAGTACAAAAGAATGTAGATGAGTGGCCATTGAGGACAACTTTCATTTCATGATTTGATAGGAATGACTGGATCAGCTCAAAAACATGCCTGGAGATACAGTAGCTTTTCAGCTTGTGGAAAAGACCTGAATACCAAACCCTTTCAAAGGCTTTCAAGATGTCCAAAGTTATAGCCCAGGCTTAACAGTTTTTATTTAGAGCATGATAAACTCTTTCTGCAATTGTTGTTAGCACATCAGCAGTTAATCTGGAGAAACAAAAGCCATATTGCTTGTCTGAGAAAAGGCTCTGTGATGAGAGATGAACCAATTCAGCATTGATTAGGGATTCTAGGAGTTTCCTAAAGAGGCAGAAGGTTAATAGGCCGATAGTTGGATGGGTCAGATACCAGAATTCTCAAAAAGTGGAACAGTAAACGATGACTTCTAGCAAACAGGAGGCATTTATTATACAGTTTAAAGAGAACAGGAGCTAGTTAATGACTATTACGGGGATGCCATCACATCCACATGCTTTGTGGGAATCAAGGTCAGAGATGATAGCATAAACCATGGAAGGAGTAATATGCATATCACTCAACAGAGTTAAACAGGGATACTCTAGATGAGTCAGGAGTAGAGTTTGAGGAGAATTTACAGGCAAAGCATTCAACTTTATCAACAGAGGATGATAACACTTCAAACCAATTGAAGAGAGGGAGAATGGAGACCTTGTACTTATTTAGTACCCTATTACAGACACACTAATAATCACAAGAGCCAAAGATTTTAAAGGCTATGTGGTGCCTCATTGTCTCAGCAAACAGGGATTTATCTTTTTCAAGGACTAGTTTACATCTGTTATGAGCAGTAGCAGACACCTGTTATGATGAGAGCTGTCACACTAGTATAGCTGGAAAAAGTGGTTCCTGTTTGCTATGGCGGCTGAGCAAGCTGGTGTGAACCATGGTGACTATTGCAGTTTCACCTGGTATTTCCATGAAGGGATGTAAGAGTCCATGCCAACTTTGACCCAAGAAGAAACCTCAGTGGCTCAATTTTCAATTGGGAGGTTGAAGATGTCAATCCAAGGGGTGTCATGAAGAAAATCCCAGAATGAGTCCCAATCAGCATGCTGGTACTGGGAAGTGGTCTTATTGATAGGGGGTTCCTGTTTAATGGAATCTTGGAAGGAGATATCAATAGCTACTACAGAGTGGTCCAAGTTATCAAGAGGGCAGTATTGTGAAGCTTGGCAAGAGCAGGGACAGGAAGTAAGAAATAAATCCAATAGAGAAGCATGTTGCTTGATTTTGCTAGGAAAATGAGTAGGGAAGTCTGATTTGAGTGAGAGATTGGGCAATGGAAAAATTTAATGTCTGTATACTGGCAACATCAGTACCTTTTAGAATGTTTCAGCTATGTGTTGTGGTGAGCATTAAAGTCACTGAAGGCAAAGATGTTTGTAGATGGATGGAGAGAAAGTGCCTTTTCTATACTGTCAGCTATTGCATCTAATATACTGCAGTCTTGGGAAGAGAGGGAGCTATAAAGAAAAAAGATAGCTGTCAGAGTTTAGTAGCAAAAAACGGAAGCACATGAAAGAGTAGTCAGTGACCTTGAGAGACAATTCCCTGACCATCAGAAGATTATCCTAGTTGTAAACACCAAGGCCATGTATGGGAACACTGGGATCTTTTTGGCAAAGGGGAAGATACCCTGAAACCAAGAATTCATTGGTAGCAATAGAAGAAATTGGTTTCACAGAGGGCAGAGATATCTGGCAAATTTTCCAGGAGAAAAGATCCTACACTTCAGAAGTTGGAATGAATACCACAAATATTCGAAAAAGAAAGATTGAGAGGGCAGGTGTTTTTTTTATAAGCTGGTTTAGTTTTATTTCTTATAGTTGTGATTTCCATGAGATACATTTTGAGAAGAGAAAAGAAAGACCACTATAATTGTCACTATTTATTGGCAATACAAACCAGCCAGTGTGTAGCTGAGAGCAGAGCATAATGTGGCCTCAGAGTTGCCCATCAGAAATACATGAATGGACAACTACCCATGCATGACATGGCACTACTGATACCCTCATATTATGCGACTGTTGATCAGAGCAACCTCTAAGCACAACCAAATAGTTTGGGCTCCTAGCGACTAGTCAGAAGCAGTAAACTGCCAACCTGATACCCTCATAATGGAAAGTCACAACCACTGGTTAGTCTGATCACCAAAGTGTTAAGACAGTTAAATCATTGTGGCCCTGGTAGAAGAAAAAGAACCAGTAAACCAGATCCTGAACAGGGAACAATTGATGAATCGCTACTCCTGTTCAACAGACCTGGAAAGATTGTGAATTGGATGATAGGTGAACCTACCTGCTCCTATTAACCTATAAAAGAAAAAAAAAATTGGAAAGAATTCATATTACATAATAACTTAGTATAAGTTCTGATGTCTACTACCAACTAAAAAATCAGGATGGTAAAACTTAATTTTTCAGCATTGATAAATAACAGTGGGTAAGCATATTCTAAATTAAACAGGTTGTGGGGAGGGCTGAATTAATAAGTCTCGTAAGCATATATATATATATATATATATATATATATACACACACACATACCTGCTGAGGTGAGTACTAAGAGAAAATTAAAACAATGAAGAAAAAAATATAAAAATATAAAATAACATTCAGAAATAGGGTGGCATAGAAAAGTGAAAAGGGCAAAAAAAAAATTTTTAAAGTTAAATACAAAAAAATTACAGTAAGTAATAATCAAAATTGTATGTATAAATGTGCTGATATGTTCCAGCAGAACACTGCTCTATCCTATATGACTTATGGGAACCAAGAGTGGCTGGCCAAGAATTCCCACAATAATGTCAATCTTAATATGTAACCTCATAGTTGTACTGATTTGAATTGCTTGAACTAGTATGTCTTGAGTATCTTAAACAAAGGGAAAACCAACTAACAGCCCTACAATGCCAAAGACTCAAGGCTGCCATCATGGACATAATGATCAACATAAATAAGAAATAATGGATCTGAGCATTCAGCCACTTTCAAAGCTGTATTGGCACCATCTTCAAGGCTGAGGGCATTTTTTATAAAATGAAATTTTTTTTAAGTTGAACTTGTGTAAAATTCTTTAAAAAAATTACTGTTTTTTTTTTTTTTCTATTGAATATCTTTCTTCCTATTATAATTTGTTCTCAGTTACCTGGTATACTCTATACAAATTAATAATTCAATAATTATGATCTTAATATAATATTTGCCAATACAAGTAGTTTTTATGCAAGAGTAATCCACAAATAGAAAAAATAGAAATCAAGCATTTAACAAAATTCTCTTTAGCAGCAATGCATAGATTATGTAAAATGCAGATATTTAAGAACATTTCAAGAATTTTTTTTTCATAGGCACAGAAAGCGTTGCTTGTAGCACAGTTAAATTATAACATTCAAAGTTACAAACCATGCACATGAATATTACAAAAACTTAACATATGCAGTGACTGCAGAAACATGAAATCTTTAAATATAATTTGATATAGTCTGCAAAAGTAGCTTCTAAAAATGAATGCCTTGAATAACCCATCTCCTTGACAAACAAAAGTGACTAAGCAGAGTGACGAGTTCAGACAGATGTAGTAGTAGTCATTACTTGGTGCAATTTTTTTATAAGCAAGATAAAAAATGTGTTTCTTTTAGAATTTTAAATAAGTGTATATTATTTATACAACCTACGTACTTGAAATTTGATAGGAAATTGTCATCAAGTACACTCAAATTCTTAGATTGATGAGAACAAAAGGTTCTCCTCAGTCTAAGCATTTGAACATTCTTGATTTCGTGGTTAAAACATTATATAAAAATATACCAAAATTTTGACTAAAAATACTGGTCACAAGTGCATTGTTATTGTTGGTGATGATTTTTATTGCATCAACCAACTGTCCCATAACATTAGGGCTTATTTCAGTACAACATATCAGCACTTAGTTTAATTTATTCCTTTCAAAGACATTTGAGCAACTCTGTGGTTAATTTAGTTCACCAGTCGTTTGCGATAACTGAAATTGATTAAGGTGCTTGACTTCAAGCAACGGACCTCTTCTTCTCTCGTTCTCATTCCTTCCATCCCCCTCACAGACTCGCTATTTATGCTTGCATCGGGAGGGCTAATATTTGTATACGAGACTTGATTCTCATTCACATGAGACTTACTATTTTATAAATTCAGACTGGTTTGAATTCTTAGTTTTTTTCATTGTACATCTGCACGCGAGATAGGAATTTTAGAGTAATCCATTTCACTTTTAATGGTGGTCGCAATCTTTCAACAAGACCTGACACGCCAAGCAAATTCGCTTTGCGGAAGGTGAGTCTTCTCATTCCTCAAAAACTCTTTTAAAATAGGATATTTTTAATGCACTATTTTTTCTAATTCATCAACTATTGACTTGACTTTTGGTAAATTTATTTTCTTAATTAGGAAAAATCAGAACAATCCTGTTTATTGAGGAAGGCAGTTACTATTAAAGAACACAATCCAAGCATTAGCCAAATGTAGATTAAGTGCTGCTTCTGAAGAATTAAGAACTTTTTAATGATTCATCAAATATTTGACTCGATGGTGGACCAACTAAAAGGACAAAAGCACTTGCATATTACAACTGAATGATGTTAGAGAAAATATTTTTTCTAAAAAGAAATTTAAAAATAAAACTTTATTTTTTTTAAATGTTTTTCTTCATCATGCACCTATTTCTTATATATTTGATATTTGAAAATTTCATATATTATGTAACCCCACTAGTCAATCCTTATTAACAACCACCAATAATGTAGCCCTATGCCCCACATTTGTCTTCAACTTCCATCAGACTATTGTGGTTACCATTTAGCTGACTCCTCATTCATTAACACATGGCTTGTTTGTTGCTGGTATCGTGGTGTTGGGCACACAGTGGGCCCAGATAGACTAACATTGGAAATATAAGTATGATGTATAACTTGGCCCAATCTATTTCTTATGAGTGATTAAGGTAATTTTGGAAATATATGGCCAAGCCTAATTTATAAAAGGTGAGATTTCTCGAAAATTGTGGGTTTGGAGTGGGATTTCTTTATTTGGTCATTGTTATCTCAAGGTACAAAAGTCACTATAATTTGGATAAAGATTAGAGGTTGGTTGAGGGCTTGTTAGAAACGTATGCTTAAGGTCAATTTAATGGTATGATAAAAATTTCAATTGTATAACAAGTTGAAGATTAGGGCTGTACAACATCAAAAAAGACAGACATGGGTTCAGACAGAGCAGGATAGTCATATTAAATAAAATCCAAACTTTCTTCAAAACAAAGATCCAAGAAACTGCTATTCAGCAAGACACCTATAAAAATCTTTATAGTATGAAGTCATGCTAAAGTTTCAAAATGACAATTTGGTTTACATACTGTTATTAATCAAGAAATATATCTTTAACAAGGCTGGCATACCATTTCTTTGGCAAATTGAACAGCCAAGAATGTGAGCGTATGGTATGATCTCTGGCACCACAGTACAGTACTTTTGGGGCTGACACTAAGTTATAAGATTGGTTAAGACAGGGTCAGAACGTTCAAGGAGTCTTGACAAAAGTGAGCTGATCAACAGGAGAGATTTTCCTGGATAAGAATTGCAAGTAATTTCTAATGTCCTTGTTGTTTGCCTCCAAACATTCTTCGGACAGGTTCCCAAGACCATAACCATCATTCAAAACAATCAGTTCTACAGAGTGGTGTAGGGTTCCATGCAAAGTATGATTAATTCTCACCCATGAAAAGTTGTCACACAAATTGAAAGCAGTTGAGTCACAGAGAGCTTTGAATTTTTTCAACTCAACTTTACACAATGAAGATACAACTGAAAGGATTGTAGATAATTGACAATGGAGAAGGTTATTTTTGTGTTTCTGATCAGCTAACTTTTCTATGGCTTCAATCACCTCTTCAGAGAAAAATTGCCTTCCTTGTGGCCCATTAGTTGAAGCCCACCTTTCCCATCAGCTGTATTGACTGTCAAGATAAAGTCTTGTCCTGATGAATGGTCTCGAACTCGATCCTTGGATTTATGAATGGTGTCCCCAAGTTGTCCAATTTTTCTCTATCTGCTGCCAAAAGAACATTAGCATTACAATGGCTTCCTAGGGAAATTATGACTTTGCAGGGAAATTCCAAAAGAAATTGACATGAATGATTGACTTGAAGAAAATTCTGAAAGGGTTTAACCAATACACCTTTGATATTGGTAACTTGTGGTGTATGGATCTTAGCCATTTTTAGTCTATCTGATGAATTAGAGCAATTAGAAAATGGCTGCATTTTGAGTAAAATCAGACCAATTTTTGCTGAGAATCAGCAAAGATAATGAAAATTTTTATGTTTTCATCTATTTTGATGGTATTCTGAGGCAATTCATAGCTAATATCTTGTCTGTAACCCTAAAATAGTAATATTACAACCATTTTCATCCATTTAGAGCCTAAATTTTAATTCTAGCATACACACAAAATTTACCAATTAGATAAATTTACGGTCTCTGAAATAAACTTTGGTCCTGCATTAAAGAAGGAAGGGCTAAGAATTATATGGCAAACTGAAAAGATTCTAAATGGACTTAGCCTGAATTTTTCAAAAAGTATATACTTTGGTATGTGAATCTTAGTCTTTTTTGATATATTTGATGTTTTTGATAAAAAAAAATAGTGCAATTTGGGAGGAAATCAGACATGTTCTCGATAAATTTTGTAGCAATTCTGATTTTACTTTATCAAAATCTTCATGAATTCATCATGAATCAATGATTTTTCCAATCAAAATTCAATTATATGGTATTCAAAGTTAGAAAAATGATACTAACTGTATTTCCTCAGCCAACCATAACAGATTTTAGCCCATTCACTTATCAGGGTGATGTACCATTTATAAATATGTGGTCAGGATATGGCCAAAAAATAGCTAAGTTTTTATTCAGATTTCCGTAACATTGAAATAACATAAAATAAGTTCTAGATATGCTAGAGACTTTTTTTTTTTTTTTCATAAATTTAATGTAGATTCATTTTATAAACAAAGGTTTAAGTAAGAATTAACATGATTTTTTTGCCAATTTCCACCTCTGGGCCCAGTGTGGGGTGTGGTTCCACTAACCTTAGCTGGTATCTGTCTGTTCATAACCATTCACTCCTCTGCCATGCCACATTCTTGATCTCAGAGGGTGAGAAGTTCATTGATAAAGAAAACTAAAGTGAAGGTGGTTTGACAAAAGAATCCTTTGGAATAAAGAATCAACTCTGGTTAAAACAATGATTTGGTTTATATATGATTTGTTGTATATAGCGGTTTTAACCCTTCTCACTTACTGTGATAATCAAATGACAATGGGATTTTTCTTGGAGTCTGTAGCCTGTGTTAATACTAACTTAAATTTCTAAGTTCTGGTCTTCAGTGCTGGCATAAGATCTTGGTCAGGAGGTCTTAGTGAACAATGTGGATTCCAGTAGCAGTAATGTGGGGACTCTCTACAAGTTGTCCAAACCTTTGGCTTATATGGAATCCTGCATCTGGCAGGGATGGAGTTGACCAGGGTCTGGGTTCAGTTGCCTTTCACCCTTACCACTAGCCTTTTTCTAAAATTCCATATTCTCAAAATATATTTACTCGAGTGGTTTTCCAAATTTGGGGTTGTCCAGCCCCCTTTTTGAGGTCAGAAGAATGAAGCCGCCCCTTAACTCCAACTCTCTTCACGCCTCATCTCGTACCATTGCTCTATATATGTGGTGCTAATCTTTGTCTTCCTTCTTCCACTTTCTCAGCATCTAACTTCAGCCTGCTCCTAGGGCTGGGATACTGTCTTTGTGACAAATCCAACTTCCAGATGGCATAGGTGAAAACAAAAGAGATTCTCAGTCATTAATCTTTCTTTATCAGCTTGTTCCAAGCTGTGATTTCTTGATCAACCAGACCACTCAAGAATTGAGAAAGAAAAGAAAGGAAATTATTCCCAATCTCATTAAAAATAAAAGTTTATTTTTTCTCTGTCTATGCATTGTTTTTACAATCAACTAAACCATACAGATACCAAATACCATGTATTTTCTTTTTTTTCATGGTCATTCCAAAATAGTAATTAATTTTTCTTTATCATTTGTATCCAAAGGAATCTGAATTAATGTTTTGGATGTAAAAACTTTCTGGACAAATGTTGCAGAAATTATAATGATCAAATATATCAGGCTGGCTACTATCTCTGTGGGGACAATTCTTTTTTTGGTGGCTGATTCAAACCAAATGTTTTTTTTCCTGGCTTTTTTTGCTCAGAGAGATCTCTAAGTGTTATTTCAGTGAAAACAAGAACTCTTTATTGACAATGTTTATTTTTCTATTTGACATCTTCACAGATACATTAATGGTCTCTTTCTCATCAAAGGGAAGGACAAGTAGTATTGGTTTTTCTCAATCTTACTGAATTCTGTCTAGTTAAATTTGGGTTCAATTCTCCTAGGAATTATTTTAAAACCTGATTTTTCAATGCATTTCATTTTTAATTTTCTCCAACTTTTCTATCCATCTTCCTGCAAATTCAATTATCATCCAGTTAGTAGACGCTCTCCTCTTTCTTTCTCTTTTTTTTTTGTTTGATCAATCCCCGGAGGTCCCAAGTCACAATTAACCAATGGCAAACCATATCATATATGGTAGTTGTAGAGTATGAACATTAACTTTTCAGGCTTAGAAATTAACTTTTATGGTTACCTGATTTTCATTGAACCTTTAAGTTAATCGTCATCAATTTGTTGTAAAAAATATATTAGTGGTAACTGAAGCAAGAATCCACTGTTTCAGGAGTGTGTAATTATAAGTATTGATGCAGATATGTTATTGATAAAGTGTATGCCTTAGTATCAATAGAAGCAAGACTGAATAGGTTATATAGTTGAATGAGTTAATGGAAAGCATTAAAACCAGGTTTAGTGAACATTTCTTTGAATATGATTCACAGTAGAATACTGTGTTGGATTATGTTTCTAGAGGTTTTTTTTCTCTGATGTCCCAAAAGATATTGATATCATATTTCTTAACTCACTGCCATTAGATATTGAGATTGAGTATGTCTATATTGTCTCTCTTCCCAAAAGATATTCTGATGATGATTGAAGTTTCTTGCATGGAAGAAATGAAACCCCAATTGAAAACTTTAAATTACTCTTTTAATTGCTTGTATTTCTTTGATTGACAAGATGTATTCTTGATTTTCTTTTTCTGTGATATGTATAGACCATTATTAACTTTTATGTTATTTTATCACAAAAGTTGGATAATATTGACCACTGGAGACTATAATGATGGAATAAAGCATAAAAATATACTGGAAAACATTCCTGTGTGTAAAATAATTGGAGGAGTTTGAAAGCATTTTCAGTGTCTTTTTCTTCATCATATAAATATTTAGGGCTTCAAATTCTAAGTGCTCTTAAGTAGACCTATAATTATTCCAAGCAAAGAAATTGACTCAAGTTATTTAAAATCATAGTCTATTAATATTCAAGTAATATCTCATAGTCACCTAATCATATAAAAAAAATTGAATCACATACTGATTGAAACTCTTACTAAGTAGCTATCAAGGCTTGAACTGTCAATATTATAGAAGGTCACACTTTTATTTGACCTTGTCTCTCTCTGCCAGTCAGCCATCATCTCCACCTACATTGTATATTTTTAGATCTGAAGAAGTCTCTTAGCAGAGTTGGTAAAAACATCCATCCACTTGAGTGTACTTGTCATAAAGAAAAAATTGTGATTTCAGAATGACAGAAAACCACCTGTTTGAAAATATTCAAACAAAAAAACAAATACTGTATTTATTCAGTGAGTTATAAATGTCAAAGAAGCCCTGTGTTTTATTAAACTACTGTCATACTAAAAGTCATACTGCTAGTTTTCTTAAACAACTGTTGGTCATTTCATTTTCTCTGGTACTATTCTCTACAAGAATGAAGAACTTGAGGTGAAAGAAGGCAGAGTTGTGTAAACAGGAAGCCATAGTGTTTGGCCTGCAAACTTAAAATTTGATTAAAAATTAAATTTTCTAGTTCTCTACATTTCTTCAGCAGATAAATTCACTATGCTTGGGAAATGGTTATCAAGCAGTATGTCAGTAGCATTTACTGCACTCTCTGGTTTCAACTGGTTCAGGGATCTAAACTGGAGAGGTTTACATTATGAAATCTTAAGAGGGTCACTAGAGTCTCAGGTCCTCAGGGTTTCTGATTAATGATTTTTATATCTCAATCAGTCACTTACCAGACTGCCAAATATAGCTAGACACACGTGTCTAACCCTCATAGTTTCATTGACTCACTTCTTTCTAACAAATTATGTTTGTAATAGCCAAACATCTAACCTTGGTCAATCAAGAAATTCCAGCTAAAAAGATTCTTATAAAATTTAGAATTTAAAAACAAAATCTTTTCTTGTCAACAAAATTTAATTTTTGAATTTCATTAATCCATCATTTGAAACAATGAAGACTTTGCTCCAAAGCTAAAACTTGTTAAAAAAATCTTTAAAAAATTATCCTCTGATAGATTCAGAAGTCTTTTAATGTTCCTAGCAAGGAGATTTCTTGAGTAATTTTTAGTCATCTATTTTGGTAAGGAAAAATAGATGAAAGTTCATAATCATTTGTCAAAATGAATTCCCTTTCTCTGCCATTCTTGGTTCAATCAAACTGGAACCAAGTTCAAAAGCACTTTTAACAAAGGGTTTTCTCTCCCACTATTTCCAGGGTCATATGTTTCTCTTCAGAAAATATATAGGAACCAGCATAATCAATCAAATGTCACATTTATTCATAATCAGCCCCTGTGAGTAAAGATCTTGGGTTTTATCAAAATAATCCATGTTTCAGTTTTTAATTTTGCACATATTTTAATTTTTTTCTTAATTTCAGTCTTAATTGTAAATAACACAGTAAGGAAAATCCTTTTTGTCATTTCAATCTAGATAGATCTAACATTTGTAAAAACCCAAATTTACTTCAATTAAATGTTAATCCTGTTGCAACCGTAATTGTAGGTTTACCTGTAAAATTCCCACCAATCATCATGTTTTAATATCACTGAATCTGAATTAATTTTAGGTTAATAAATATTTAATCTTTTTATCACTATGAAATTATTACTATTTGTAGTGTTAGTAGTTGCAGAAGCTGTTTGAATCCACTTGTATAATCTTTTTGAAAAGAAAGAAGGAAAATGTACTGATTTGAAATTCTTTCAATTAAGAATACTAAAACTTGGAACGAGTGGATATAATGCCACTGTTTGCTCTTTTTGTATGACACAAGATTGACAAATGATGTTTGAAATAAATTTACAATCAGTCTGCTTGCTTCAAAGAAACCTCAATTATCAGTTTTATTGCCTAGGATTCATGGCTATATTCAACATTTATTTTTTTTTTTTTTTCAGTTTTATTAGAAAAATGAAAGTGAAAATACATTAAACAAGCCTAAAATAATTGTAGATAATTTTATTTTTATTGTGATTGTTTTTCTTTTTTATAGCTTTCTACTTAACAGAGATAAATTGTTCATGTTTTATATTTAAAGTCAACTGATTCAATTATAAAAAAGCAGTTTAAAGTAATCTTTATTTTCTCAGTGGATTTTCCATTAATTTCTGGTAATGTAGAATACAAAATTAATACTATTTTTAACAAAAGTAAGAATGACTTAGTTTATTTTAGAAATTTATGAGTTACTGAGCTACCAGTCAGCTTGTAAAATTAATATCACATGCTGTGTAAAATTATTTACATTTAATCAATACCAAAGAAGAATTTTATTTCATATGAAGAAAATACAGTTATTCAACAGAAATCTTTTCTGAAATAAAAGCAATCTTGAATGTTTTCTGGTTTACTGGATAATATTCTCCTGTTTGATCTATAAATACTTTTGACTCAAATCTTTTACAGTTTTTTTTCTTTATTTTTGCAACCTATTTGTTGGTTTGTTTTAAAACAAACATAGAGGTAATTGTTTTTGAATTGGTTATATTTTTTATTTGTTTATCAACTTTTTTATGTATTATCTTCAAATGAGTGGGAGTTAATGTCAAGTAAGAAACATTCTACACTAGGTACCTCCACTTTTTCACTGAAAAAATATCATAGCATGATGAAAAAAGGCCCTAAACTTAATAAAAACAGTTTTATCATCAAAATGTTTGTTATTATTAAGAGGAAAGACTAAAGTATTTTTTTATTATTTTAAGTTTTTTAATCCTTTCTAGCATGTTAAAAATCTTTTCTTTTTTTGCATTAACAGTCAACATAATATTTACGATTAGTATTTTAGCTTCTTTTTCTCTGGTGAAAAACACATTGATTTGGAAGTTCTTGCAAAAATTAAATAATTTTCAGATTTTAATGAAACTTTCAGGATTTATTCACAAGTGAATGAAATTATTTTTGAAATATTTATTTGTTAGAAAACCTTGGTAAATATTTTTTTTTACATGTTCTCCCACACCACCACCACCACCACCACTTACTTAATTTCAAGAAATTAAATTTTCATTCCATTTGGAGAATGTAAATCATCAATTTTTTCTTTTTTCAAATTGCTACTCCTTTCCTGAAAATCTGCTTCAAATCATAAAATATTAAAAGTAATATTATTTTCAAATTTGATTAATTAATTATACTTTAAATCAGCTAATATTTCTAAAATAAAGTTTCAGAAAAGTATATTTTATTTTTGGAAGATTTTTTTTAATATAGAGAATTACATTGCAATGAAATCAACTAAAAAGGGGTGCTAATCAGCTATTTAGGAAAAAATAAAAAATCGATTCCAATCGATATAATTTGTTTGGAATACACCAGAGTATTTTGCTTACTGGAAATAGTAAATTTAATCCTTTAGCTTTCAATTAAATCTAAAATGAAAGCTTCAAGAAAACTTCTTTTTTTATTTTCATTTATAAAAAAAATCATTTTAAACCTTAGGTATTGCAAATTGATAGAGATACCTATCCTACAACCAGTAATTCCCTTTTTTTGTTTTTTTATAAAATTTGATTCTTTTGTATATTTGTTAAAGATTAATAAATTATTCAAAGGTTTATGAAAATAAATGGTTTTCTGTTAAAATCTGACTAACAGAACTTTTGCTTATTTTCCAATTTTCTGCATATTGCAAAAATTACTATGTCATATTTGCCTTTCAGAATTTATATTCTATCAAGTTAATTTCTAAAACTGGGATTAAAATATGGCTGTTTTGGATAATTAACCTACTTCTTTTAGCTAGCTAACATCTACATTTTCTTCTATCAACTTGTAAAATCTGTGACATCCAAGAACCTTCATAACATGGAAAGAAAGGACAAAATGTTTCAACTGAAAGCTATTGATAATATGCATTTACCTATTTTGATAGAACTATTTTTGATTAGACTTCCATAACATGAAACTCCCATCACTCACTGAGTCATATCATAAAAATTCTTTCTTATTAATCATGTTTAAAACTAGAATTTCTTATTGACCCATTGATTATTAAAGTGTTCATTAAGTTAACTAATTATCAATATGTAAGTGCACCTTTCAAAACGGTTGTTGTTTAATTGTTAAACCATTTTGTTAGATTTTCCCTGTGGCTCCTGCTTTGTGTTAAAAATATATTCTTTTAACTTGTGTATTTATACACTTAAGTGCCCCCAAGTCAAATACAACTACCTAATAATAAGAAATTCTTCTTCTTGAATAACAGCAGTAACATGATGTAGCATGGTGTCATTATGTATATTATCTATCCAATCTCATTCAGAGGCTGTCCATAACTGAATTGTTTTTGGTGAGTATGGCTGCAGAGTTAATGATTTAATGAAGTCTGCAACATATTCCATACATGCTCAATGGGAATTAAATCTGATGAGTTCTGGAGCCAATGTGATACTATAGAGAAGGAAGATGTTTTCTAAATGGCATGGGGAAGTGAAGGAGTGGTTTTGGGAGATCAGAGAACAGAAAAATAGGAAATATGGTGTATCTGAGTGCTGGTCTATATTAACAGTCATGCTTATGATTGGAATCTGTTTTGTTTTTTTTGTGGGAGATGTTTTGTTTTTTGTTTTTTTTGCATGGTTCTGATGCATTCATACACATTGCCATCCACTACATCAGGATGAGTAGACGGGTGAGAAGTTGTTAGGAGAAGAAATCCATATGACAGATATTATTCAGTGTCATATACCTACCCACCCAGGTGAGCAAGCAAAGCCCAGAATAAAACATTTATACATAATATGGGAAGCAGGATTTGCATTCTTATTTCCTGATGTGGTGTTGGTCTTTCATCTTGTTACTTTGTGAGCATGCAACAGGCCCTTTTCCAGCTTTCAGTACACACCAACGAGAATCAAAATGCAAGGGGGTTGGGGGTAGTCATTGGGACTGGCCAGTGGAAAGCTTGGGAGAGGTTTGCATTCTATGTTTACACCAATAGAAGAGCTGAAAATCAACCAAGTGTTCGTGAGACACATCCCACATTACAGAGCTATCATCATTTAAACAACACGTAGCTTCATGTTGTCCATTTCACACAAGAAAGTGACTGTCTGGTTAGTTAACATGGCACCAGTCTTCCACAGTGCAATGACAATGTTCACTGGCACATTAACCAGTGCAGCAGTGTCAATAGTAGTATGTTTATTGGTCTATAATGACAAAACTCTATTTAATGCCATGTACACTAAACAGTGCATATATTGGTGGGTTGTGCATCACTGGCATTGAATTAGGTTGCAATTTGATTCAGTGTTCCTCTTCATTGGGTGGTTAATATCCTTGTTAGTCACTGGTGTTTCCATTTTTGCATTGCCTGTAGGTATCTGCAGTTTTTACATGTCACTGATATGTGTCAAGAAATTACATATTCATATATTTTAGTTATACCCTTGCTACAGTTGGACAAGAAAAATTAGAGCAGTTGTTATCTTTCTGGTCTCAATAATCATTCTGTGGTCAGTATTATGACACTCAGTTTTAAGCAATTATTTCATTTTGAAATAAAAACAATTTCTACTTATCAAACTGTCCTAAGTTTTCTGATTTTTTCTTTTTCATGTCTCCATTTCAAATATTTGTTTTCTTCTGCCTCATAAGTGTTAATAGTCTTAAAAATGAATCTATAGTTGTTCAGGTCTGGTTTTAAAATAATTAAAATTTTAAGTGCTAACATAAAAATAGTATTCATATAAGATAGCTATCTACAAAGAATGCAAAATAACATTATGGCTAGAGTTTTTCATTATTCCTTTCATGTCTTGGATGGATGGAGAAGACATATTGGAGCAAATAACTGTAACAATGTTTCATTTCCAGAAACAAGCATCAAAATTGGCACACATACTCCTTAGGAATTGCTCTTTTGATAAAATCTGTTAGCCACCTAAAATTCAAGATGGATGCCATTGAATATACTGAAATATTGCATTTCACAAAAGCGCAAAGATTTGTCCTATTCAAATGATCTTGGTATCAAATCAAACATTTTTCACTACATACATACTTACTAGCTTCCTTGTACTATAATATCAGTCCCAGAATCATAATTAAGGTAAAAAGTGTCTACGTCACTGGCACTATCAGTTCAATATATTACTGGATGTACATATAGGCAATAGGCCTATACTTGTTTGCCACATATTGTATTGCTGTCTGGATGAGTATACTACATTTCTAAACCTCACATCTGATGCTGCACAGTGCCATGCAGGTCAGACCAAAGCAATAGCATTTGCATCGATCGCAACATTACAAGTTGCATTCCACACTTGGTCAGCTGCTAGCAACTCTCTGCAATGGGTGGGAGCTCTGTCCAAACAATCAGCTACAGATCTTCTTTCCTGGTTCAGCCCCAATTAGCAGGAGTCTGCATTTCCGGTTGACATACTGTTGACTGACTCCAGATGCAGCACACCTTGTAGGCAGCATGCTTCACATGCTGCTTCAGCACTGCTTGTGTTGGAGGAATGGTTTTGTATGGCCTCTGCTTCCGAGCAAATATGTCCAACCTCATCATTATCAACATCTTCAGCTGTGCTGGATCTGTCATACATCATGACCACAAACTTCTCCAGGTCTTCATCATCTGTTACCGGTGGGTACTGGCTGAGTTTGCTGAAGACACCGGAAGCCTCACCACAAATATCCTAGGTTTGCCAAGCAGAAAACTTCTTCCTTTTGCCACAAAATCCTGAAATGACATCACACCCAGTGAAGGCGTGGAAGAAGAGCATCCCTTTGCTCTTTTCTGTAAGAGTGCAACACAAGTCATGTACAGAAACCCATCTCGGGTTCTGTCGTTGGACAAAAGCAATCTACAACTGCTGCAGACCTACCTTCTGAAGTGCCTGCAGAACACTGACTGCAATGACGACACATCTGGGTGACTGGCTTTGATCATAATGACTTTGCCACTTGCTTCTGTTGCATGTCTGGCATGCACAAAGTTCCTCATGTCTGCATGGTGCCACCCCATCCAGATTGATAGTGCAGTTGCTGACAGCATCTTCTTCCTTGGTTACAATGACCACATTTGGTGAGGCCACACATGCAATCTTATCAGCCAGAAAGTTGAACAGCTTGGCTTTGTTGTAATTTTCTCTCGGGAATTTTTGACAGTCTGATGGAATTTTGCCCTCCCTTGTCACCCTGCATCTCACCCTGAGTCCTCACTTTGATCTAGTTTCAGCACTCAAACTAGATGGCTGGTAAACATCAAACACAATGTCTGTTCTCTTGTATTTGGTAGAGTATGCTTATGTTGTAGGAAGGACATTGAGCATTGCGTACTTTTTAAACGTCTTTGAACAATGTGGGGGTAGACTGTTCACCAACGCTGCACCATCAACGATGATGGTGTCAGTGTCTGGCTGTCTCTGGGGTTGTAATTTGGTTCTCAAGAATGGTTGTGAGGTGAGATTTCTGACAGATGTGGAACTTTCCACCATCACAGAGGGCAGCTGGATGTGACTGATTCCCATGACAGAACTCCTTCAAGTCACACTCTCTGCTCTGGCATGATATGAACAGCTTGGAGAACAGTCTGCCTGCAACACTTCTTGTGTTTAAGAACTAACAGATGATGGTACCTGTCAGAAAAAGTCAACCCTGTTCTTGATTGGTTCAGAGAAGGTAGATTCTTCTTCCCCTTCATAAACTCCTGGAAACAGAGGTTGCCTTTCTCAAGGTGTGTGCTAATCAGCTTAGTGGCAGTTTAGTGAGCAATATCCTCTGCATCAAGCAAAAACAGGTCCCAACTCTCATCCTGGTAAGGATTGCCCATATCTTGCATGGCATGTACTTTCTCAAAGAACACTCTTTGTGCTCATTCTGTCTCCTCATGGTGGCTGATGTGTTCAGTACCCTCTTTGGTCCCACATGCTTCCTCATACTGTGCAACAAAGTAGCTGACTTCAGGACCAGCTATCATCCATCATCTCAGTGCTGATGGGTTTTCAGTCATGCTGATTGCCCCCATGTCTGCCTTGATGAGAGCATTGACCAGCTCATGAACTTGATCAATAACCACTGAAAATTGTCAGTTCAATTTTCCACTCTGGAACTTCTGAGGATGCTTCTGCTTGTGGGGCACAATGTCTCTGTAGTGGATCAGAAGCCACCATGCATAGTTTACATTGTTGTTGTCAAAGAAATGCAGTATCAGCTCAGCCAGTGACTGACAGCACAGGAAGAAGTTGGCTTCCCTGAATTATCGGATCAACAAGAGGCTCACCAGTTCCATTGACAGCACCATATACCAGAAATGAAACTGAGGACTTTCCAGTTTGTGATGCTCACACCAAGCTTCAAAGCTAGGCACCTATTCAGGTTGTTCATCTGTCTGTTTCAAGTAGTCTTTCAGTATCTTGTACAGAGTGCATGCTGTTATCTAGTGCAGCTGTCATGTCCTAGGGATGCACAAAGCTGTCAGAAATGAATCTACTATCCCTGCCTCCACGTGGGCTCCTGTTGAACCACTGTCTTGGAGTAGAGTTCCAATAGACTTCAGTCCTGCCATCTCAATATGCAAGCCTTCAACATTATGACAAATTTGTCCTCACCATTGATTTCAGACCAATTCCATGGACCTGCTTGGCTACTACATATATTGGCTAGTCAGCAGCAATGACTGGCACCTGACTAGGGTTCAGCAATACCACTATCTCCTTCTGTGAAGCATGGTGGGCTGAACAAATCACATCCACCAGCCCATCTGTCATAGTGACCTTCTCCAGCCACTTATACTCCATTGCCAGTTGACAGCAGGTGCATCAATACCCAGCTGTTCCAGGTGCTGGGTATACAGGTGAACTATGTCAGCAAGTCAGAAAACTGCAGGACTCTCATCAGATCTGGTAGTTTTCACTAGATATGTGACTAACTCTCAGAATGCTTATGGGTGGGCATTCTCTTTGGGGGCACATTCCTGTTTCGGTCTCTTGGTGGCTTTCTTTATTGCAAAATGGTATTTGAGCTCCTGTACAATAGCATTTTCACTGCTAAGCCTTGCAAGAAGTTTTCCGTCATTTAAAGTTTGAGCACTTTTATGAAGTCTTTTATTGAGGTTCATCATCATAACCTGTCTGAGTTCAGGGGATAGGGCTTCTTTGTCATATATGAAACCTGTTTTGCCTTCAAGGATGGTTCTACACAGTCTGACATTCTACTGGCACACTCTGCTCTTCTTTTTCTGGCTCTCTCTAGTTTCATGTTGTTGAACATAAGACAACAAATTTGGTGATACTGTGCCTTGTTCCTCCTCAGTTTCTTCAGTGCTACCACCATCATCAAGTCTGGCTGGATCCAGAACAATAGGCATCTCATTGTGTGAAAGAGGGTAATATTAATTGCAATTATAGTGTAACCATAATTTTCTTGTTTTTGTGCACGTAACTTGAGCTCTTCACTCTCTTCTTCTGGGAAAGAATCCAGTCAGTCCAGAATTTAGACAGTCCTGGATCTGTACTTGCCATCTTGGTGAATGGTATTCAAGGTATCACAGTATGATAATTATCTCTATTCAGTGAATCAAGGCTGAGAGTTTATCCTTTTACCACTTTGATCACAACCATGCACAATAAGGTATGGGATACAACTAGGTTCAGGAATAAAAAAAATATATGACCTAAACCTAACCCAATCATTCATCCAGTATCATTTAAGTCCCATGCAGTCTGTACACCATCCAGGTAACTACATACAAAGCAATGTAAAGCATTGTTACCCTTAGCTTGGCTCTCCCACACTGGTACACCCTGTCATTTCAAGCATGGCTGTCTAACTAAACATCTATATTAAACTACATGTACTCTAAACAGAATTTGGGATAATAAACTAATTATTTAGGTGCACTAAATATTATTCAGCTGATACTGAACTTCATGCTAAGTTTCACAGTAGCGATGACATCCAGTGTACCCTTAGTTGTGCATTGGTACAAGAAAGCCAGTGAGTAAGTTCATGATTCCAAATTTGGATTCTACTTGGTTAAATATGTATGATTTGGCACCAAGATCATTCAAATAGGACAAGTCTTTGTGATTTTATTGCGAAATGCAATATTTCTGTATATTCAATGATGTCCATCTGGAAAAAATGAATGCCATCTTGAATTTTTAGGTGACTAACAGATTTTATCAAAAGAGCAATTCCCAAGCAGTATGTGTGCCAATTTTGGTGCTTGTTTCCTGAAATGAAAGATTCTCCTGAAAATCTTCTGTTATCTGCTCCACTAACGTGGCATATTATTGCTTGAGATCAAGAGAATTTTATAAAAAGAAGAAAGAAAATAGTCATCACTTGTCAATCTTGCTATTTAGACTTTTTCATGACTTTCAAATGACTTTCAGTTACTCCAGTGGGAAAAAATCATTTCTTTCTATATATCAGCGATATATAAAAAAAAAAAAAAGGATGTTTGTGCAATGATTACAGCATTGGACAAGAGACTACATTCAAAATGATTTCATCAAACCTGGTAGCCATATTTCACAAGTTACAACTAAAGAATACATAGATAATAGTATACTAATTTTATACCAAGCAAATATACTAAATCTATACTAAAAATCCATCCATGAGAGTTAAAGAAACATATATTCACCCACTCTTGCTCACTATTTGCATTCTCACTTATGTTGAATTTTTTTTTTTTTTCAGGTAAATTGGGTCTTTGTTATCTTACAGTATATACATTCCTTCTTGCATTATCAGCAGGTATGTTCTCTGTGTTCTACTATGAATTAATCAGTAAAGATGTTCCAAAACTAACAGGAATACATAGTGTATTGGATGGCTTTCCAGGTAATTGATTTTGTTTTTTTATGTCCTATATATTGAAAGCATTACCAGTTTTGATATAATTTCAAGCATCAATTTTGATTGTTACCATTTGTATACCACTTACTATGAAGTAAAATACCTCATGGTAGTTGTCAGCTGTTACTAACTTTTTTGCAAATGTTGAAAATAATATTTTCTTGTTTGTTTATTTTATGCAAAATATTTTTTTAATGAATCATTTTTTTCATTTTTTTTATATATATGGGGAAAATATATGACAAAGTGAAAAAAGTTTTAAAAAATGTGGAAAAAAATTAAAATTCCAGGCATCCCTCATTTATGTGCATATGTAGTCATACAAACATTAAATTTACTCTGAGGAAGTTCTAAAGTAGGAAATGCAAAATGCATCCCAAAACTTTTTTTACATTATCATACATTTTCCCCCCACCCAATATTGTCCTTTTTATTTATTTATATATATATATATATATATATATATATATATATATATATATATATATATATATTATTTATATTATTTATACCATATATATAAGGGTACTTATTGAAAGTGCTCAATATCAGTAGGCATTTCTTTTTTTTGTATTATTGTTGTAGGCAGGTGCATTTTTCAAATGCCTACTTTTGCCTACACGAAAAGGTAACAATAATTTTCACACCCAACAAAAGAAATTACTAAACATAAGATCAGAAATAATTTTTAGATGCAGACATGAAAACAAATACCTATTATCACAATTTATACCAAATGGATAAAAAAAAAAAAACAAGCAACGCTGCTACATAAACCACCACTGACCCTATGAACATGAAAAGAGAAACCACTGACTCCATAACACCATCAATTATTTTCTAGTTCAAACTATCATCATAATAATTATAATTATTACCATTCCATCACCATTACTACAATCACTTCTATCACTTTACCATAAATATTTGCTGCTACAATTGTTATTCTCATCACCTGCTCCCCCCACCATTACTACCACATCAAAATTACCATTGCTGCATTAATCCACAATTATACTTCCTTCACTCACCCCAGCAAAATTAATACCAATGCATAAATACTAATAAGTATTATAAATTGGAGTTTCTACCATTTACATATGTGCAATCACCAAAAGCAAGCAAATAACTGGCTTTAAAATAATAATAAAACAGCATTAAAAAAAAATTAAGAATAATAACAATTTTACCTACCATAGTCTTACACAGACCCCATCTTAGGATAATAAAAAAAACAAAAAAACAGACAGATAGATGTGTGAATGTGTGTGTGTGTGAGAAAACATTATTCTGCGAACAAGAGATGAACGGTTGACACTGCAGCTACACAATCGCTACACAATCCAACATTGAATACACTGACCAATTGCATACATATGTATGCAAAAAGACATGGATGCTCATATATGCCCAGATCAACACTGTTCATATAAATTTGTTTGTGTGAGCTGCAATGTGTGAACATGTGTGTATATATGTCTGCGTACATATGAGTGACAATTCCGATTACCATAAAATCACTGATATACACAACCATATATAAATCCAAAATTTAAAAATTAATCAGTTTGTCTGACAATCACAAATAGTTTGAAACCCAAGGTCACAATCTCACATCAATCCTACTAAATATATATATATGGTACTGGTTCCATGTAGCTTGGTAAATATGTGTGTATATGTGTGTGTGTACTGACTACTTGTGGTGGGATAGTGTGTATGTGCGTATGTGTGTGTATGCGTGTATAAGTACAAATAAGTTTAATAATTCCTCGTAGTGGGGAAATATACGCACGCATATATACACGCATGCTGACAGGAACACGCCAAAATAGAAACAGATCCAAGAGCACATAGAGGTCACTAAAACATTAAAAGATTAAATGCCGATAACTACCGCTGGACAAACCTTAATTGTTTTATGACCCTTCACTTAGAACTCTTCATTGACAATTCTAGAAAGAAAATTCGGATTGCCAACACACAAACAGAATGTCTCATATCGAGAATATTCCACATTGAACATGAAGAAAAATTAATTATTTTTAATAATATGTAAAAATCTCCACTTTCACCTGAAGACGGTTTGCAAGTAGACCAGACCAGAAACACGTGTCGTGAAATTATGTAAAACAAAGTATAATATTTTTCTCAATAAATCCACATTACAACCAAAAACGTTTATGCACCCCTTCTTTTTTTTAATATACATACTTTTCTCTCGTTGGAACCACTATTAACATATTTCCTTTTTATATATATATATATATATAAAGTGAAAATTGAAGTCAACACTCAGAGGTGACAGACTGTTTCATGCTAAATGCAGTCATCAGGCCACACACACACACACACACACACACACACATATATATATAAAACCATGGAAGATTATTACATTTAAAGGTTTCCCACTTTCCTATTATCAATGAATTGTTAATAAATAAAGATTTCTGAATTGATGTTTAATGTGACTTCAACTTTTTGGTGTCTGAGTTTTCAGCTTTGGTACTTTAGTAGCATTTTTTTTCTTAACTGGTTTTATGTCTTTTTAACTAATTGCCATCAATACTTTTGCCAGTTTCTTAGTTTATAGTTCTGATTTGTTGGAAAATAATTTAAGAAAATTCTGATTCCTTGATTGAAATCATAGTACAATATTATATGTCTGTTGAAACTTGGATAAGCATGGAATAATAATAATACAACACAAAATGTACGTTAACAAAATGTATTGAAACAAGGAAAGGGTACACAATATTTACAGTTAGTTTTGGTATATTCTTGGGAAGACTGTTCCTGCATAATGGGTTGACTAAATCGCAGTCGGGCAGAGTCTCTGGATTCGATCTCTTAATCTTCCCCCGTCTTCCGGTACCAACCCATATTTATATGGTCGGTACTCCACTTATGTAAATTAGGTGTATCATACACAACAATGTCTTATGAAGGCTTGAGAGGAAGGAGTTGACCAAAATTTCTTTTCTCTTAAATTATCTAATATTGTTGAATAAACAAATAAACAACTTTCTAGAATATTTTCAAGAATATATTACACTCTTATCCTGTTGATTTCTTGTGTTTCTTAGGATCCTGACCATGATTTATTGCAGTAAAATCTGTCTCTTCTGTCTGATTCAAATGCTTTAAGGTCTTTTGCATTTTTATTTTGGGACTGGTTTAGTCACTATGAAATTTTCATCCCATTGTGATTAGTCTGCTTGAATTCATTTAGATGCCACATGGCTTTAAAAAGTGGAGTTCTTTTGGTAAGGAAGGTAAATTTGGTTAATTCTCAGTAAATGTACATTACAATGTGTTATATGGAAAGATAGGAATTTGTGTTTGTGCTTTTAAGTCATATGCCCAAATGTTCTGTTTAGAATTGTACAATATTTTTTTGAGCAATTTTGATGTTAGCCCTTTATTTGATTAAAGTATTTAGAAAAACATTATTTGTTACTTACTTTGATGTTATTTGTAAATCTATTGTGCTCTGTAACATTCATCTAGAATATTCTCTAAACCATATTGAATGTCTGCATGCTATGCTAATAAATGTAATTCCTCTTCATAAAATTCCTTAAAGGTAAGTGTTTATGAAGTAGTAATACCTCAAAGCTCTTAAAAAATATCTTATTTTTTATATTGGTTATAATTTCTTATCCATATTCCAATTCCCAAGTTGATTTAATATACTTAGCTGGATTCTTGTTATGATAACATTAATTACATTTAAGGCAATAAAAGTCTTAATCTTTTGAAATCACTGTTGCAACAAATAATATAACTCTTTTGGATTAGATTAAAGCATTTTGCAGTTGATTTGAAACCCATTCTTTTTTTTAATTTTTCACTGAGTATACCAGTCTGATGAGTTAACCTTTTGTATTTCATTACTAATATACATTCCTTTTTATTTGTATATATGTAGTTATATCAGTAAGTCTCTGAGGAAAACAAAAGACATTCATTTTACACAATTCTTTTCAACATAATCTCATTTCTTGTCAATGCTTTGCCATAGTAAATATAGATAAAAAAAATAGTGAAAATTTCATTTAAAAACTCTGTCATGCTTTCTTCTTGACTTTTAGAGGCAACTGCTGCTACTGGCTGTAATTTTTACTTCAGACTGCATTCAGGTACCTGATCGATAAAAGAATTATTTGATTTTCAGTAATATGAAAAATAGTGTTGACTGAACAGAAACCATTTGGATATTTCAGGATATAATTATTTGAATCCTCAGGCAGTAAAGAAATTAAAATGTTAATTTTTCTTTGAAAAAATGGTGTTATGCAAATGTTGACCTAAGTGGATAAGTAGCTAGTGTAAATTTGACATTCCTTTTTTAAGAAGCATATACAGTTCATATAAGCTTCTTATCTGATAATGTATTTTGATTTTATCCTATCATTGCAGAAATATCATATGCCATGTAATTTTTACCAAGTGTCCACACCATCTTGCGGGTGTTGAATTTCTTCCACACAGACAAAATATTACAAGCCTCTCACTATTCTATTGCTATTTCCATGGAAAATGTTCTGACAACCTACATTCCTTATCTCTACCAGCTCTAACCCTCACAGCTAAAACCTGCCATGCTATGTACACTGAGGTGAACCACCCTCATTGCCTTCATATTCCATTAATAAGAAGAAAGTTCCACTTGAACTATTACTTAGTGGAATCAACTCCCAAGACAATGCTTTCGCAGCCTCTACAAATTTAACCTCTTCAAGTGTGTTTTATAATAATAATAACCTTACAATAGGAAGTTATAATAGTTGGCAACGAGGACACACAAACACAAGCATGTAATAAATTCATAATATTATAACTAGAGTTATAATAGCTGGCGAGGAACGTATGTTATCTGGTATGCCATATCTTGCAAACAGTTCATGCTAGAAATTCAGTCACTGAGGATGTAAGAGTTCCAGGGTATGAGGTTAGTAGTAGTCATACTGGAGAGTCTTCATACTAACTATACAGGAGTTACGGCAATAGCCTAAGCATTACGTATACTTAATGAATTATGTTATACCAAGTATGAGTGTGTGCTATGACAATAACCTTACAATAGGAAGTTATAATAAAAATAGAACGAAAATTAAGAGAAGAACTAGAGTATATGCAAGAAAGTGTTTCAAAGATCTCAGCCCTACCAAAAACCCTCTCAAAAGAAAATCCTCTTTTAGGCTTTGATAAACTTTGCTAAAATATTGTTGACCTGCCTTCATAAGAATCCTCAGCTCTCGTGAAGGTTAGAAAGAATAACATCTCAGAATTACATGGTATTTTTCTTTATCTTCTATACTGTAATAAATAGTACTAAGCATTTCTGATGTTGAATTCATTTGTGACGCCATTTTTGATTTCCATGACTGCAGGCATGGACGCTACTTTGAATGATCAAGTCACTTTTTACCTGGTCATTGAGACATGAGGAAGCAGTGAATTTTAGAAGAAATGTTGAGACAGTGATTCTTTGCGAGGAATCAATTGCTACAAGCTATTTTGGCACTTATGGATGGCCGCTTTGACATAAAATTAATTCCTGAGTTTGGCTCTGTCATAGAATGGATAGAAAGGGCCCAGATGGTGTTTGACTTGTGCAAAGTGAAGCAAGTTGGATGGGTTCTCCCATTTCAACTTACTGGTGGTGCCTTTGCTGTGTATTTACAGCTGAGCCAGGAGAATAAAACAGCTATAACACGAATTAAGAAGGCCCTATGCACAGCTTTTATGACAGACACCTTCACTGCATATGAACAGTTCGCTTCAAGGAGTTTGACGGTTGACGTCTATTTGTCTGATCTGAAGGAATTGGAGACACTCTTCAAAGGGGAACCTGACAGACATTTATTATGTGCCTTTGTCACTAACCTGACTAAACATGTAAAATGTCTCTTGCACGCATCAACCAGAATAGATGATCTTCCTTTGGAACAGTTGCTGGCCTGAGCACGGGCAATAATGAAAGATGAGGAGACCATAAATAAACAAGTTATAGCAGCTGCAGATCTGAAGACTCATTCAATCACGTCTCCCACACCTAACCCACAAAACATGACAACTTGCCACAACTGTGGAGGCCCCAAACATCTAGCCAAGGATTGCTTGAACCAGCACAGCAAACACTGAGGAGTTTGGGGTGACCACAGAGACGTACATTGCTATCAATTTGGAGATCTTGGGCATATATCGTGGAATTGTCTGGAAAATGGCTCAGGGGAGTAGAAATAAGCACCAGCCTTTCTCCCCACCCAAATATGAATATGACACTGCCTGTGATTAATGTTCAGATTGATGGAGAGTGGTTTCCATCTCTTGTTGATTCAGGCTGCTCACTTATAATCGTTGGTGCAGAATGCTGTTGCAAGTGGACCGAAGCTTGTCTCAATGTAGAGACACTCAGAGACAAGATACAAACTTGTGGCAGAAGGGGGACTATCAGCATTTGCACTGAGAATGGTAATTCTGCTGAAATTGATGTGTTAGTCATGCTTGAAAGACCACTTGGATATGATCTTTTAGTCAGTATCAACATCATTAAGGCACACTTGAGTGGTAAAGTTTGCTGGTGTAGGAAACCCAGTCAGTATGGTAATCCAAATTGATGAGCCCGATTTCTCTGTGGGGTTTGATGATAGACACAAGGTTCTTAGATGTATGATAATAAAGATTATTGACAGGGTGAAGCAGGATGACCTAGCCCACAGTCTGGTGCATAGAGGAGCAAAACATGAACGTCTGAATCGATGCAAGTTCCCAGGCAACAGGCGTAGTCCTGGAGAAGAATATGGCCATTTTGGAAGACACGTGTTGGCTTAGATTTATATGCTGGGCATCATTCGTTGATCTATCTGGGCTGGATGCAGCATTAAAAGGCCTCAACCTTGCACTCCAGTAGCAAACCAAAAAGTTACATATGAAGACACTCCTTGCATGCAAAATGTTCCGCACTGAATGTAGTTAAACAAGGCCAGTAATGACCAACGGCTGAATGCAACTGAGTTTGAACTTTTATTGTCAATAACTCCAAAACAGTATGTTTTATTAAAATTTAATTGTTATTTCGAGTTCAGCATGTACATTTACACGAAAATATGATGATTTGGGAAAATTTTAATAGATATTTAGCGCAGGGCTTAAAAAGCAAATTTACCTTAATATTGTTAAAATCAAAAGCACTAAAAGGAAACATTTTTAAATATCTATTTAAATATTTTCTTTACACTGATGCTTGCAAAACTCAGTCAGTTATGTGTCATGCAGGATAAACGCTTAGGCAATCATGTATCTTTCGATAGCTTGGGGGGGAGAGAAGAGGATTCATACCTTTCCCAAGGGTATTAACATGAAAGTGAATGTAATGGATTCGACTGGAAATCGAACTTGGCTCTCCGATTCCTCAATCTGAGCCGCTATCCATTACTCTACCATTACAAAAGTTATTTCTTAAGCTAGCATTTCTCAAAATACACAAAGTATTTATTAATCAGATATTTTGTATACCAGGTAACAAATGTGACAGTTAACCTTCCATACAAGCAATAGGGTAGGCATATACTGTGATACAAAAACATTTTTATTACCATTAGACAATAATAAATGTTTAATTGGGATGCCATTTCCCTCACCTTTCTCCAATATAGATATTAGTTACATTGACACAATTCCACAATATTTTTTCTCATAAGATTGCCAACCACAGAAAATCAGAGGGATTCCAAAACTTGCAAGACAAAAAAACAATAATTTTGATCCATGAAAAATGTTGAGTATATGGTGGCAAAAATAGTTATTTGTAATTTCACTTTTATAATATTGATTTATTAGTGCTATTGATTCCAAATAGTTTCAGTACATTTTAAAAATATAATTTATAGATGTATGAACATTATTAGTTAAAAACTTTGGTTTCATGAAAGGTTTATATACAAAAAGATGACTTGCTAGTATTAATTCATGTGATAAAAAAAAAGAACAGACTGATGCAAGTCTAATTAGACACAAATCCAAATAGTTTCAAATCCAAGTAATGCTGTTCTAACTGAGAGTGCGAATGAAAAAGCCACCACAACATCGATAAGCTCACTCTTGCATAGCTGTAGCAACTACCACAGATCAGCTATGATTCATTGACAACCAAGAATTATCATTCTTATGTGAAGTAACACAACTGCCATGCAGATTTAGCAATGATGTCATTGATGTTGAGATACTGTCTTTTCAAACAGCCAATTATTTAGGAGAATACAACTGTTACCTACATCAGACACAGCCTAGTGAAGGTCTTTTTACATGTTGGTCTGCTCTTCGTCTACACTACCGGATCTCTTGATCACAATGCTAACAACTTGAGTCTCATTCACAATTGTATCAGCCGCCTATGGCTGGTCATCTCATTCACTCATATCCATCTCATTCCTACTCTCACTTGTGTTGGACACATCATTAGTATCATCTGCTACCAGGCTTGGACACAGCTTCGATATGGCATGATATTCTGTCAACTATGATCACTTTAGTGCTAATAATGCTGGTAATCTTTTCATTTCAGAATTTTGAAGTGCATCTGTTTGATAGCATTTTCACCCAGACTATATACCTTCTCAGCTTACATGATCTCAGCGAAGGCATTGTGTTGATATATTTCAGTCAAAACTCATATGTGTGTATTCCATTGGTAGTGTATTCAAAGTCCCCTTCTTCAGGGTTACCATATACCAGTACACATCTTCCTGGATGGAACACCATTTCCTGACAGGGCATATGCACAGCAAAAGTGCAGACAGCTTCCTTCTTCCTCCAGAAAAAAAAAAGTGTAGTCTCTACTTTAGAATGCTGTCATTGTTGAAAGGAATTTCAGCTGAAGGACCTTGCTCATAAACTAATGGCCATTACTTGGAGAAATGAGTCGGACCACAGTACACAAGTGTTAGACAATGGGTGTTTCATAGTGGGTGATGTCCATCCCCAACCTGTACCACTTAGCAGCCACTTCCAACTTACCTTTTCGCCAATGACCAGATGCAAAATATAGACTTGCATTCATCACAGATTTTTATTACTGATTTTATAGCTGCCTTCAATGTTGATGAGCTGATTTTCCTGAGAAAGTAAGCCATTTATTTGATTCCAGAGTACCCAATGTATGAGTGAATGTCCATTATCCCACTTTTGTCCAAGGCAGGAGTGTACATCTATGTTAGTTTAGTATCTTTTCTCATTATATCAAACCATCTTTGTGGTATTCTTGCCAGTTCATTGGCTCTGTTCTGGCTTGACTTGACCAGAGTCACATCAACTAACAAACTATATTCCTTAATTAGTTCCATCACTGTGTGGAGCCTTCTTTTAACCAGCATTTCTCATTTTCAGCTTTGTGTGTACATTAACCTTACCAGTCAGGGTATTGGAGAGCCAGTGATTTGTCGACAAGGAGTCTGTCTTTGGGTAAATCACTCTTCCCAGCCAGTAAATAGCCAGTTTGATACTATTCAACATAGCAACAAGCTATACCAAATTTGTTGTGCATCATTAGAGGGGAATGTCATTCAACTCTCATACCAGCTACATGAGACCATGCTTGCTCTACACTTAATGACTTTAATTGTCACATGGAGCTATCTATACACCAAAAGATGACCTATAAGTTTTCCACAAAGAGAAAATACACTGTGTCAGGTAATTGTGCCACTACTCCAGAGCAGAATACCTTTCTTTTCACAGATTTTCAAGTCTAACATTTTGGTACCATCCTGCAAGTGTCCGGGGTCTTTACTTACCAGTCCAAAGCATACCAGGTGCTCTCTGACATGAGTCCTGATGTAATGTCCTTGTTAATGTAAATGTCATTGATAGATGCTGATGACACCATTTTTAATCACACCTCTTAAGATAATATAGTTTCAGCAATAGCTCTGATTATCATAGGTTCTATTTTAAGACTGAATCAAAAGTGTGTTGGTCAATATTTTCTTCCTCAAACCATCACTCTCTGGAATGGCCACAATGACCCATGAATGCAAATCTGTATACACTAGGGATACATCAGAACCTTGCTCGTGCCAATCTCTTAATTTGGCAGCACATACATCTACAATAGCCATAAATGCATCCATATACCCAGTAAGTTTTTGGTAGTCTATTACAGGTCAGAAGTTTTTTCTCCAGATAAGGTATGAGCTAGTCGTTATTAATCATGATTTGGATCTCAGTCATAGCTTTCCCTGATGTCATACAGTCCAGCAGTTACATGCCTGGTTGAACTTAGCACTGAAATCAGGCTTGATGATTTGAATGGTTGCATACTTCAGTGTTTCATTAGCAAGAAATTTCATAGCTCCCAGTTGTGCAATATGCACTCTTCTTAGGGCCTTTATTGTACAAGCAACACACCAAACTTGAAAGGCTTTTCATACACTATAAGCTTGTCAACTTCCACAGGGCTCCCATTATTCATGCTGAGACCACTGCTGCAAAACATATACAAGCCACCACTTAGTTATCACTTCAAACTCCTCCTCAATCCAAGAATGGACAACTATTTTACTCATGATTGACTGAGAGCAGCCTGAATCAAGAAGCACTGTACATTTCTTAACAATCAGTCTGACCTCAATCACAGGCAGCAGAAATTAATTGAACTCTATTTTTCCTGGCATTTTAGTATTTTAATTTACAAACTGATTATTGGCTAAATGTCTATACCAGTACTTAGAACCCCACATTCATCTAGTTTGAGAAGGAGACTGATGCTGATGTCTGGTTCCCTGGCTCATTTCCCTATCAATCCTTCTCAGCTCGAGCAATCTTTAATCCTTCTCAGCTCAAGCAATCTTTAGTCATGTGATTTAGGCTGTTGCATTTGCTTTTGTTTGCAGTTTTGCATAAAGTTGGCCTGCAGTTACTACCACAAACTTGGTCCCTGCTGTCTTGTCCTTCATTATTGCCCTGACCTGGTCCAGCAGCTGATCAATAAATTGCATATGCTTTGGTAATCCTACAACACACACAACATGCCAGACTGCACTCGGGAACCCACCCAACATCATGGCAGGTTTTAAACAATTTTAATACATACTCTAGATGATCCATGACTTATTGTACCAATAATTTCCCCATGCTAACAGCTATGATTTAAATGATTGATATCTCTGTATCTTGGAGTCTTAAATTTTCTTCCTCTTAAGTAATGCACAACAAACCTTACCAATCCAGCATTCTACCCATGAAGTTTAGCTCTGGTATTTTCCACTGTGCTAAGAATTAATATTCACTGATGTAATTTCATTTTTAGTGAACTAAAATCAAAATGAAGCAACTCTAATGTTTATGTAATTGCTAAATCTGGCTTTCAAAAAATCAAGAAAAAATTAAGTTTTAGAAATGAATACAAGAGTGATTATGTAATAATTTGATGACACTTGTGTGTGTGTGTATTTTCTATTTATACATTATTTTTATAGATACAATTTATTTAAGTAAATGTTCTGTTTTTAATTAAACCATATTAATTACATTAACCAACCTGAATGTTTGAGAAATTTTGTAGAAGATATGCATCCTCCAACAGGAATCAAACCTGTATTCCTATACGGAAAACGTCATTTAACTTGACATGTTGTGCCATTCAGCTACAGAGAAGCATCTGGTTAGCAAAGTCCAAATTACTGTTTATAAATACACAATTTTCGATGGTTTTTCTCAATCATTTCTGCTCATGAATTGTATCTTAATGTAAACAAAGACAACATATTATGAAATGGATTAAGTCATTATTTAAAATATACTAGCAGTATAACCCATCTTCGACCGGGTGTTTCATTACTGGGAATTTTTGCTGTTCAATTGGAGCAGTTTAAGTTTAAAGTCAGCCCACACAAAAATCAAGATTATTAACTACAATTGGGTGCAACTGAGGCACATGCCCAAATGGGGGTGGGGGTTAACAATTTGAATAGGGGTGGGGTTGAAAAGGGCCATTTTTGCCTTCTCAATCTTGCAAGAAAGGAACCTCTTCCTGCTACAGCAGAAGGAGAGAATTGGGTGAGGAGAATGTTTCATAGATGCATTTTCTATTGTTATTCAATGTGCTGGAAATGATGCCATTTCAAGGGGGAGGCAATGCAGATGAAGGTGGCCTGTGGAAGGAGAGATAGAGGCATTGATTAGCATAAGGAAGATGAATGTTTAAATGAAAGCATGGATACTCACTTTATGCAGCAACCTGTGTAGAGTTCACTAATCCTGTAGCACTTTGTGTTTTCAAACTGGGAACGTGTATGATCATGTTTGTACTGTTGCCAACTCTAGAGCAGCCAACATAGAGTAGACCATAGAAACAACATGGTTCTCCCAGATGAAGGCCTGCTGTGGATAATGTCTGTCCTTGTGATTTGTTAACGGATAACTTCATCGGGATCTGTGAAAGAGTCAAAGGATTTGTATGTTAGGAGATGTCCTAGGAGGAAGTGCAAGAGGTCGTTGTTGATTGAAGTGACAGTGTTTCAATGTTTGGATGTGTTGCCACAGGGAAGTAGACTTGATGCAGACTCTAACCGCATCAGCCCTGCTGCCTTTTGGTATGACTGGAAGGGTTTGTCTGAAGTCACCTGAAAGGAGAACAGACACACCTCCCATTGGACAGCTACAGCCCCTTATATCCTTAAGGGTTTAATGCAGTTTCTCAAGTGATCCCTTATGCACCATTGTGCATTCATCCCAGACAATGAGTTGGCATCTTTGTAAAACCTTGGATTTGTCAAAAAACTTGCTGGTGTTGCAGGTTGTCGAGTCAGATGAAGTTGCATTGAATGAGAGCTTAAATGCTGAATGGAGGTAGAAGCATTCCTGTTGGTGAAGGTTGATTGTGTAGACTCTGCCAAGGCAGTGTAATAACTTGATGCTGAGATGTTTCTGAACGTGCTGGCCTTGTTTTTGCTTTCTCCAAACACTGTGTTCTTTGTCCCATTGGAAGTATGACAGTACTTCGGAGTACAGGATTATCTCGTCACTGAACACTTTACTCTTGAATATCAGGTCCACCAATTTCTTCAATTTCAGTCAGAAAACTCTGGCACAAAAGTTGTCTATCAGCCACACATTGACCAGGCAGAACCTTGTGGATGATTTCTAGCCATTTGAAGTTGCATGTGAAAGTGATGAAGAGGTCAGGTCGACCAAAGTGTCAAACATAGGCCATAGCGTCCTGTGCACGTTCATGCATATATAAAGGACTTCTAGTGTAAGAAGATAGAAGGATGCAAGCTTTCCTGAGGTTTTCTGGGGAAACGTCATTTTTAATCCATCTCTGAGATGGATGTAGTTGTCTGATTGAAGGCAAGTTTGATTGGTTTTGATGAAACAGACATTCTGCTTCCATCTTTGCACAGGCATTGACAGCAAACTGGTGGAAAAAGCCTCACATGTGATACAGTGGATTAAAGGAGTATCTCAAACCATGAAGTGGTAGACATAGAATTGCTTACAGGAAACAGACATAGCACTGCCGCAAAGGGAAATACTGAAATGGTATCCATCCTCTCCATGTGAAAATAGTAGGGGATACTGCAAGGTGTCATAAGATCTGTGGGTCTCACTAATCTGCTTAAGGCAGAAATCTCTATATTAGAGAATGATATTGTGATTACTATGCTGTTCACTATGAATAACAACAGCAATGTCATTGCATGTGGGAGCATTGAATCGGCTTGGATGGAAGCCTGCTGGCCTTTTGTTAGTGTCAATTTTAATCAAGTACTTGTCCAAGTTGTTTAGTTCCATGGCATAGGTGAAACTGCTAATGTAGTTGTTATGTTCCTAGCACATCCTCTGAAGATCAAAGATTAATCAAGGTTGTGTTGCTTCCAATATTGATGCGCAGCACTGCACTTGATCCCTGTCATCACTAACAAAGTACAGTTGCAGAAACTGTAAATCCTGCCCTGCAGTTGGCTGAAGTGAACCAATTCTGGTATATATCTGATCATGAACTTTAAAAATTGGCATGTAGACATTTTCATAAACAATGTTGCCTCTGAACGAAGTCATCACAAAGGATGAGTTGTAACTTCATGCTCCAACTCAGATGTGCTACCAGTCATTAATGTTTTTAATAGTTCTGGTGGATCCTGAAGTAGAGGCAGCTGGACCTTTTCATTTGAACAGCATAGTCCCGGAAACTCTCCAGGCCACTTTTTGGCTCCACATGAAGTGCAGATAACAGACATAGAGCCTATTTGGACGTCCAGAAAAAGGCTGTATTGAGTGTTGGTGTTTCAATGGAAGGCCTGGTTTAACCGACAGCCACTGCTTATCATTGTTATGTCATGCTGAGCATCCCTCCATGCGCTATTGCCGTTCAGTCTATTTTGACAGGTAGCAGACAACTCTGCTGATTGCGCAGTAGAAGTAGCATTCAGTTGCAAATGATTTCCATGATGCTTCTCAGTTTCATTAGCATGTGCAGCAGCAGTTGAAGTGGCATTTCCCCTCAGCCGTTGAGTTCTTTGATTATTATTTTCAGCCTTGCATGCAGGAGTGTTCAGGTATGCTCTTCTGGAAAGCTGATGGCTACATTGATCTTCAGACTCAGTGGCTCTAAGTGAAGCATTCCAAGAGGCATTTTGAGACAGGAGAACTAAACATTCTAAAGATGATTCGTTATTCCTTATTTGCATGGCAGACCTGGCAGCAGCGGTTTTGCGACCTAGGCAAGTTCTTTTCTTTGGTGGCATGCCTTAGGAAAATATGAATTGTTAAATGGAATGCGTGGGCAAATACCAGAAAAGAATTCTGAAAAGCTACAGAGATCACTAAGCTTGAATAACTTTAGGTATGGTTGGAAAAATAAATGTTGAGTAATAAAAAAGTAAGCTTACTGCGGTGAATGCAATGCAAAAATTGGCAGGACAATAAAAAAATTTAATTTGGGAATGGCTATAAACGACAATGAAAGCAAAGCCTTAAAACTAGTAGTAGGCTTTATACAACAGGAAAGGTAACCTCACTTGAGAGAGATTGAAGCTTGGCCAAGAGTAGGGGAATCTGTAAGCAGGGCTGGACATACAGAAGTAGAAGCAGAATTAAGTAGTAGCAATGAGCTTAGGTCTGCATAGACAATCAGTATGACACGGTGACATTTGATTGGACGTGTAAAGGGGCTTTGTGCAGTCAATGGGCAACTCGAATAGGTGTTGCATTCCACAGGTCGTGTATGCATGTGACACACTGCATGTGTCAGCTCATGACGCAGTGCATGTTGCAGGGCCACACATACATGCATTGCTGCACGCGCAACTTATCAAGGTCAACAGCACCCAATAGGTAATGTATGGAGGTGTGAGTCACATCCACACAGCATGAGCTAGGATTGGAAGGTTATGTGTAAAAAAAAGTAATATTAGGAAATGTATTAGGCAAATGAAACTGAGAGAACATGAACAAACAAAACTTGGTAAATGGACACATAGAGTTGCAGAATGAGTGGGTTTAATTGGATGCAGGCAGAATGGTGCCTAAACGTTGAGGTAACGGGGTACATCACTGATGTCTTGCACCTGTAAAATTTATTTTAGGTTCACTACAATTGAGCAGTTGTTTAACAGTATAAATGATGAAAATAGGATGTCTCTGACAAAAGTTACCTTGCATGAGGCATGATCGCCTCCCCCTCTCAAAAAAAATGTTATTTTGCATGCCTGTTGCCTCATACAGCCGCACATTGAACACCCCTGCAAATGCTACATGACCGTCTCTTCATTGCGCATCTATTATGTTAGATTTCAAATCTCTAAATTGATTGTACACTGTTTTTTTACAAACATTAAAATTTGCCTTTGATTTTTGCGCAAATAGTAAAAGATTAGTTTTTTCAATTTTTCACCTTCAAGGTTGTAATTTTTCCCTGCCAATTTGGACTCAAAACTGGCACTGAAGAATTATCTATCAAACAAAAGAAAAATTGCATCAAAATTGGATGAAAACTGTAGAAAAGCATAAACAACATCCAATCACACACACACACACACATTTTGAGATTGATATAATAACTGCATATTATTTAAGCCCCACCACCCCCCCACATACACACACACACACACACAAATTTCATCTATTCTGAAAATCTGTCTGGTTCACAAAAAAAGTTCAGTTTATGAATGTTGCTTTTATTTTCAGGTGTCTCAAGGCAACCTAACCTTGATGATCCTATCTACAGTTCTTCTAATGCATCATTTATTGCAAGAGTAAGACCATATGTTAACAACTTGCAGGATTATTTGAAGAGTAAGTCTACTAAAATTATTACTGAAAATTTAATCCTTTAATCTTCATTAAATACTTTTTTCTTTAATGTAAAAATATTGTGAGGAACTGAGAGCTACTATTCATCTGTATAATCTTTGAATTATTCTTGGTCAGTGTAGTTTTCAAAAAAAAAAACATACATCAGGATATTTCTCTATAGTAATATGAATACACCAACTTTTAACCAATATATCTCCTTGTCTCATGTTTCTGATAAATCCTGGCAAAATGCAAATACACATAATTTAAAAGAATTTCCCTCCAACTAATTGCCACTCTGTTTAAAAGTTTGAATGATCAGAAGTTCAATCCCTGTCAATTCTGCCAAAGCAGAATTATTGATTTAGTACATTTTGTTTTTAGCTGTCACAAATTGTACTGTATTATTTCTGGCATTTTAGTTTTCAGCTCACTTTGATTATTGACTATTATCATCTATACCAGCACATAGAAACCCACACTCTGACAAGGTTTAGATGATTGGTTAACCTGGTTGTCAATTCAAGTTTTTATAAACTATTTGCATATTATTAAGAAATAGAAGTTATGGGAATGGTCCATTTACTTTCTTTTAGGTTCAAGAAAAATAAGTTTTTTAACTCAATATTACTATAAACTTTTAAAAATATTAGGATGATATCTCTTAGGATTATGCTGTTTGAATGAAATTATATTTTCATTCATTCTAAAATATCAAAGAATTAGTAACATAAATAATGAGTTTGTAAAACTAGATAAATCCTAGTAAGATTTATGTTTTGAATGAACATAGATTAATATCTTCAATCAAGTAAATATAGTGACTATGAAGAACTTTTTTTTCTATCTCTTTTTCAAGAACATTATAAGAATCAAGGTGGACAAGAGGCTATCCAGTGTAATGACTCAACTGTATTGAAGAAAGGCCAGTTGTGTAAGCTGAATATGAGTGAATTTTTCCCTTTGAACTCCCCATGTACAGGTGCAAATGGTTATGGCTACTTATCTGGTAGGCCTTGTGTGTTGGTCAAATTAAACAAGGTAAGTAGTGAAGGGAAAACTGAAGTGCAGAACATTTTTAATGATTAATGATATTTCTGAAGTTCAGATCTGACATCAGCATTAAGCATAACAATTTAGTTTAATCTGTCTTCTGTAGAATGGAAATTTCTTTTTTCTCTTTTGGAACATGTTACAAAAGGACTGTCAATTTTGTTTAATATCCCCCACTCCCCACTCTCAAATGAAAAGCAAGATTGGCATAAAGTGTTCTAGCTGGGAAACTTTAATCATTCAGTTAAGTTTATATTTTCTAAAAAGTTTTCAAAAATAGTACTTTTAATTAGGATGTCTTAGAATTGTACTGGAATCCACAAGATCTACAAAATGTGACAATTCCTGAAATGGCCTTGAGAAATAAAAATTTGTTTCTCTTGTAAATAATGGCTGATATCACCTTCAAAGTTGTCCCATTGTGAAGTTATGCATTTTGTGAGATGATTGTACCTTTGCTGGAAACATTCTTGGAACTCATTTTCCAGAATACCTTTCAGCAATGTAGTCATGTGTTGCTGGATATCAGGGATATCAGCAAGTATTTTGTCCTTTCGGCATTTTTCAGTTTGGGAAATAACAGAAGCTACAGGGTGTGTCTGAGTATAGTGCATAATGTGGATGGCCTATTTTTTTAATGGATTTCTTAGCCAGAATCTTGGCAAATTTATAGTACATTATGTGCAGGACTATTGTCATGGTGGATAAGCCAGGTCAGACTTTGTGTGTTTTCCTCCAGATGACACTGCTAGCTAAACATTTTCATTTGTTTTTGGCTGTTCTTGTGTGATCTTGCACATCTTTCCCTTTCTTCAACTGCGTGTGCCTCTCAAAAACACTTGATTTCTTCATAACATGTTCATTATAAGCCATTTTTAATAGGGCTAATGTTTCACTACCAATCTTCATAGAAAAACTTGATGCTAATCCTACTGCTCCAGGTTCCTTTCACTCAGTTTCTGCTAACAATGTAACATGAACACATAGAACTATTACTCAGCAATGAATGATTCATCTAGTCTGTGTTTCAAGAAAGTGAAAGTTGGAACATGCTTGGATGTGCTCATATACAAATGTTTTAGCTTATTACACCAATAACATGCTGCAGTCTTTCCAGGGATTAAATAGTGACACTTTGTATATATCAATGAATTATATTTGAGTTGAAATTTATTTTGTAACTTTCACTAAATGTATAATATCAAATAGAAATTCAACTTAAATCTTTTTATAAAGAAATAAAAAAAAAAAAACAGAAAAACTTATGTTGAGCAATACAAAATAGTGACACTTTGTACAGGTATATGTCTGAACTCCTAAAAAAATTTTATCTCCTGAATATACATTGAATCAGATTTAGACTATTTTAGTATATTTTAAGAGATCACATTAAACATTTAGTAGTTCATATGCATATGTCATAAGGTTTTAGCTGAATGAAAAATATTTGTGAGAAATTTGTTAAGAAACTATTATATATTGATTCTAAATAACTTATGAAGCTGTAAACGTTGTGCTAAAAAAAAATGTGTGTAAACACCTGACACATGGGACTATAATCTTTGTATTTCTTTTTTTAAGTGAAGATTTCACAATATACATTACCAAAACAACACATGCTCCTTAGTCAGCATGGAGAGACCTGAATCATCTCCCTTGAGTGACTACATGTCTTGACAGTTCTCTCCCTTTTTTTCTCTTTTGATGATTTATTGGTGCACAGTAATTATGGACCAACATTAACGCATTAAGTTTATATTGGCCCCCCCCTTCCCCAAAGAAAATGACGACTGCATCTTGATCAACTACACAAGATTCCTTGTGTTGTTATATATCCAAAGATTTTAACAGATGACACTCAGTTTTTGCATCCCTCACAAGTCACTAACTGTTGTTGGAGCAATTACCTCCTACTTATATGTAAAATAAGGGTAAAGTTACAAAAATTAATGAAGCCTGAAGCAATGCCTCAACTGCAAAATGATAAACGTTACACTGGTCCAATTTGAAAACATATGCAGTCACAGTTAAAAACAAATGTGGAAAAGGTCATTCCAATGAAAAAAAGACAAGGAAAAAAACAAGAAATGGATAACAGGTAAAAATCTTGATCTAATGAGACACAGCAAATAATGCCCAGAATTTGTATAGAATATATAATGTTAAACAAAACGTTAGAAATGCAAACATGCAAAAGATAAATGGATCCATGAGAAATGTGCAAACATAAAAAAAAACTGTAGAAGACAGATGTAACAGGCAGGCATAAAATGATAAAAGAAATAGCAACCACAAAAGAGAATATGACCTCCTCGTAATCTTTATCTCAGATTAACAAAAGATGCATCACTATATGTAACTAGTTGCAAACAAAGATTTCTTAATTTTAGCATAATTATTTGAGACTCTATTTTCATGTTTTATTGACTTGGTAAATATAGTCTGCATTTTCCAACTTCAAAACACAATTCAACTCCTATCACAACACATATTTTCTGTCGACTTTGTGTCTAACCAATTCAACCAATCAGTCAGCTGCTTAATTTCTATGATTTCTGTTAGTAATAGTTTCTCTTGTTTTTCACTGGCATTGTTTCAGTTTTCTCATCTATTCATCCAATCTAAGTCTAATATTCTGTCCCATTGTTTTTTGTTTTAATATATTGGAAATCTGTTACTTTTTCAGACCCAACTTTAAATAGTTTATGAAGCTTGTCTATAACATTAGCTTGAAAAATCTTTGACCCTGCAAAACAAAAATCAACACAGTAGCAATCATTCCATGCAGCTTGTTTCTGTAATTTAAAATGTTGGAAACCATGACTTTACACAGATTCCTTTTCTTTATTATTTGTGAATTACCATGTTTTCTTAGAAAAGATAATGGTGTAGCTTCACACTGCTTTCTCTTTGGTTTGGAATTGAGTTTTCCTTCTCTTATACTAGTTGCCATCCAAGGCAAGAGAGATTTGTCTACCCTGATATTTACTCTGTAGCTGTAGGGAGAAGGCAGATTCATGCCTTTCCCAAAGTGTGAAAGTAAATGCAACAGACTAGCCTAGAATTTAAACTTGGCTCATTGATTCCACTTTCTGCACCAGTATCCATGACATGACCAGCATACCCATTTCCATAAATCATGCAAACATTACTTGATCACATTTTGAGAGTTTCCAAGTTTAAACCAAAGTTAACAAAGAAGATGTTAATAAGCCAGTGTGTCAAATTGATTTCTTCATAAATCTGCAACCTTTATATCAACTGATTTCCAATCATCTCATGCCATAATCTCCAATCTTGTATAAAAACGTAGTTTAGAACATATTTTCTATTACCAGCATCTGTATCTTGCCACAAGTCTAGCTTTAATAATTTTCTTGCCATTTGGCTATTTATTCATACAAATCTATCTTGTAAATATCCTAAGTTGGCTCTTTAGCAAGCATTTGTGTATAAACAACCCAGGTTTCAAAGTTCCTTTTTTTTGTCATGTCTAACTCCTAATTTGAGGAAGAAATCCTTGCCTTCTTTATCTTCAGAAGTGTTCTTAACTTATTTGCTCAAACTCATCTGTTTAATATTCCATGCTAAAACTAACCAAAATGATTCACCCTGCTACATTGTCTTATTTCATTAAAGATTTGTTTTTATCTAATTTATGTCAGGACATTTGAGATGAGGAATTATCGTTAGTAGTTCACTGACAGCAAGATGATCAAATTTCAAATCTCGATGGCTTGTCCATTTAAAATACTATATTTATTAGAAAATAAATTCACTTTAAATGCAAAAGGAGTCCTAAAAAGGACTTCAAAGAGCTGCCATCTTTCCCTGTTACCCAGTAGTTACCTCTCTTCACACAGATGTTCATTTTCAATTTCATTCCAATTGTGCATGAGCATGCATGTTTATGTGTGCCTGTGTATATTTTAATTCAATTACAGACCAAAAAATATTTCTAAAAATGAAAATAATTTTACTTATTTCTGAATAATTTCCAAAAGCTTTCTAAAATGTCTTATAATTATCTGATGTTTTAGGGTTTAAAAAATGCATGGGTTTTTTATTGATAAATTTGTCATGCCATTTTTTCCTCTTATTCCACTTGAGCCTTTTTTACCTGAATCCACTTTTTGTAGCCATTATTTTTTTATTTTTGAATCTAACTTAAATTCAATTTTTCATCATAAATAATAAACTGGATATGTAGCCCACTCTATGCTGTCAGGTTCTAGGTAACAGTAACTATGCACAAATAGACACCAATAGATAGAAACAGAGTGAAATAATTATTGATAAGATAAAGCTTTCACCCTGTAGGTCAGAGCTAAAAGTTGATTTTTATTTATTTTTTTATTTTATTTCACAACCATACTACACATATAGCAAATGACAGTTTAACAGACAGTTAAGCTAAGTTTTTCTTTACTTTCTTTTTTCTTTCTCTAAATTTGATTTTATTGCCAGACTGAGTGAAAGAGGTATGTTTTATTTTAAACTCAGTCAAACTTTGTATGTATATGTGCCTGTTTGTATATTAAATAACACAAACATTTTGTAAGTCATTCACACAACACAGACATATGCATATACATTAGATAGAAACCGTGCATGATGGACAGAGAATTGGCTCTTTTTTTATAATATAGATTATATGCCTTATTATTCAGACCAGCCTGTTCATCTTGGTGGTTATACTCACAACATTTCAGCAATTGTAACCTCTGGCCTTCTTCAGATGTCTATTATCATATAAATGGCTTAGTTGGTTAAAACATATCTAGTTCTCTGGCAGTTGTGACTTCATTCCCTGGGATTGGTAGTTCCTGAAAAGTCATATATTCTATTTCAGTGGAAGAAATGGACAAGTGGCACAGACGTAGATAAAACTAGTGAGTATGAACTATTATGAAACCTTCCTCAAACATGGAAAGCGGAATGACAACAATTTATGGGATTTGTGGATTGAATAAAAGATTGGGTTCAAAATTCCAAGAATAAAGGCCAGGGTGTACAACAGCCAAATATTATGAGTAACAACCAAGATGAGAATGCTGCTCCAAATAATAAGGCACACAATGATGTTTTAACCTGTCCTGCTTATAATATACAATCTTCTCCATTTGCAAATTTACATTTAATTATTCTGGCTTGAGAAGCCCAATTCTCTTTGGAATTGATTTTTGTTCAGGTTTACATCTAGCTCTTACTTTCAGAGTTTGGTACTGCTCTACAAATTCTGCAAGATTTGTCTTTCATCTTGTGCTACTGGTTCAATTTCTTCCTTATCAGACACTTAAAGTTTCATCACTAGCAAAACAAGCTTAATAGTTTTTCACTGAAGAACTTTCATATGCTTTGGGAGTGGGTATGTACAGGACTCTCTGTTTAGCAATTACTTGTTTAAAATTCTAGCCTCTGACAGTCCTTAGACAAACACATATATCAAGCCCATTAATTTTAAATATAAAGAATCTTTATTATAAAACTATACCATACTTGTCTGACTTAATGGGAAAATACTGGCCTTAATATTTCTGAAGACTCATACACAATGAACCCTTTCCTGATATCTTGCAAAACATTGAGATTACTTGCTACTACTTCACTAGTGCGGAAACCATCAAATGCAGGACGTTTCATCATTTCAAAATGAAGGCAAGATGGGATTTCTTCCCACAACAAATTGATTTGGACTATTCCTATGAACACTGTGAAGTATGTTTTTCCTACTTATGACCCATGCTAGATCCAGAGTTTTCTTCACTAATTCTCCAAAATACCATTATACTTTTCATTCATGCCATTAATTTATAGACTTTACATGTACAACATTCAAGTTCTTTGTTCCAGATCACAAAATGACAAATTTACTTACTATTATCTGTGAGAAAATAATATATAACCCTAAATATGCAATCCAGTGTTTGAATATAACACAGAACTTCTTTACTCCAATGCTCTTTTTTGTTCTATGATCTACAAGGTGCCTTCAATTTCTTTAATGTCCATAAGGCAAAGCTCTTCGTCACAATCTTTGCCTCTAACTCCACATTAGATGACAAAGATCATCTTCCTGACTTTCCTCGTATCACAGAGCACAATCTGAACTTGCTGGTTATGTTCAATGTCTTGAAAGCCAAACTGGTGATAACATCATCGAGCAAATCCTGAATTACCACCAGTCACAATGTTCTCTCAGGGTGGTCCCATGCTTTGAGCACCTAATTAGAAATTGAACTCAACCCAGAGCTCAAACTTCATATAAAATCCATTGTTAAAGATACTGGGAAAATATAAATAACCTACTGAAGAGTATATTCTGATCATTTATAAATATCTGTGCTGATGATACAACAATATACGGGTACACCTCTAAAACTCTAGATGACCAGAGCCTGGCAGCTGATCTCTCCTCTGACTTAGTTTTAACAGCTCAATGGGAATAAAACTTTCTGGTTATGTTCAATGCCTTGAAATCCAAACTAGTGACATTAAATCATCATCAAGCAGTTCCTGAATTTTTGCTGATCACAATGAACAGGTGTTCTTTCAGGAAGGCCCCATGCCTTGAGCATCTATTGGGACTTAAGCTCAACCTAGACCTCAAGTGGAACTCTATCACTAAAGATGCTGGGAAAATGGTTATTTCCCTGTATTGCTCCAGTAAGTACCAGACTTCTGCTATGCTCTATCTTTACAAGAGCCAGATCAAGCTGAAAATTGTTGTGGATGATGAATTATTTTCTAATCTAAAACTCCTTTCCCACAGATAAAATATTGCAAACCTCTTGCTACTTTATTGCTATTTTCATGGAAAGTGTTCAAATGAATTACATTCCTTAGTTCCACCAATTCTAACTTTCATGGCTAAGACCTGTCATGTTATGCACATTGTAGTGAACCACCTTCGCTTCCTTCCATTAGTGAGATGTAAGTTCCATTCAAGCAACTTCTTCCCATGAACCACTCCTAAGAAGATGCTTCCTCAATCACTACAATCTTAACCTATTCAAGCCTAGGGTTAACTGTTATCTTCCCCACATATCTCCATAAACTGTGCCTCTTACTCTGTAACCGTCTACTTTCAGTGGCTCTTGGGCTTTGTACATTATTGTAAAAAAAAATCTACTGCTTCATTAAAATAAGATCCTAATGAAAATATTACATCTCTAGGTTAAGTTGATTTGTTTTGTTTTTTATATCTGATACATATTTCACAAGAAATAGAAAGCTCCTGCAATATTGTTGAGTTACTTCTCTTTTATTCCAGCATCTTTGACACAATCACAACTTTTTGCTAATAGGATCCTTGAATTGTCTGTGGAATTTTGATAACATTTTTATCTTCTCTAATGTGCCTTTGTTTGTCACTTCTTAATCAATAATATTCACTTAACTCTACTACCTTTTTCTGGTAAAGGTCTAGTCATGGGAACAGTGATGACAAAACTAAGTACATTTCAATTGAAGTCCCCTCCCCACCCAGCACCACTACAGTAATGTCTACAATGTGACATCAAGTAGAATAATATTGTACTATGATTACAACATTTCCCCAATTACCAAATTTGTACTTTTTTTCCCCTTGGTTTTCTCTCTAATTTAGTCAAGTAATGTCTCAAAAAAAATTCTTGTACTACTTTACTCTGCAATTTCAGAAGCACCTGTATCCAAGACTACAGAACCCGTTCCTAATCTTTGAAGCCTCATCAACCAAATATTATGTTGAATGGTTAGATTCAGTAATCATAATGTTTTTCAGCTGCAATCCAAGTGAACTTCATACAATTAGTAGTTGCAAATTCTTCTAAAGTTTGCAGTGTCTCATTTTTAGAGTTGGTATTTCCTTGCCATTGACTGTGACGTTCCTCAAATGTTGTACATGAAACAAAACAACAGTCTGTCATTTGTAGACACCACCATCTTTTACAACTTACCAGCATTTCCAACATGGAATTTTTTGTTGGAATTTGTTACCCATTACTTATAGTACATGTTATTCTCAAATAGTCCCCAATTTAAATACTGAACAGACTTGACATTGCTTAACTTCAGTAACCAAATGAGAATGGGAGCTTTCTGCATGATTTAATCATAATCAGAATGTCATCTTGCTCAAATATATAGAACTATAATGCTCTTTTTATTTTATTTTTTAATTTATTAATGCAACATTAGATACAGGCACATAAACATTAGTTTGATTTCCCTTGTGTAGAAGAGACCCAGACTAACACGAACAAAAAGACCTCTGTCTGGTGTAAGTAAGAGTTGTGCTAATTTGCATGTATGATGATGCTTGGTCATCAGTGTATCATAGCTGATCTATATCTGTGGCAATAGGCATATAAGACTAACATATTTTTTTCCTGATGAGAGGCTGATTGGTGCTAATAGTTGGAAGAACACAGATTTGTAACTGTTTGCTTTTCTAGACTCGGTTACTTTGGATGTTATTAGTATAATGTTGATATTTATCCAAGTAGAATGTGCAGATACAGACTCTCAGATTTTGTCAGATTCAACATTTAGTCAGAAGAATGTTGCCCAATACCTATTATTCAATCCTCCAGAATCTGAAAATAAAAATGATAACAATAGTTCACATGTAAATAGTGTAAATAATAATTCCTCATCCCAGAAATTTTGACAAAAAATATCTATTAACTTTTAGTATTTTTTAAATGACTCCTTCAACATTCTTTAAAGTGTGTTTTTTAACTTAATTTGTATTATTTTCATAATTCATACTATCATCTGCATTCAAAGTCTTATGGTCTATATCAAGTAGAGCTTCTTCAGTAAATGCTCTTTTCTTGAGATTTATACTGTGGCCTTTTTCTTAATTATAGTCAATTGAATTCTGCTTATCTATGTGATTGAAAAATTAAGTTTGGTTTATTTGTGTAGTAGTGGTTGGTTAGTGCTACCACTTATTAGCATGTGTGTATGAGTAGACATTATGTATAAGCTTGCTACATAGTCTGTAGAACCAATACTGACTGCATACAACTGCAATACCTACTTGGAATATCATAACAATATGGCATCACTGATAGGATCTTTGTTGCATGTAGGAGACTCAGACTTAGTTGAAACTTGGATAAGGTGCTTCACAGCTCTTGCTTAGAACAAAGAAACTACAGGACAACAAAATAAATAGAAGTGAAAACAATGACAGATTATTTCTGTCGACAACTGGTTGTAAAGCTATTAGAAAGATTTTAACAAATTATCCAACAGAAGTGGAATAATTGAGATTTAACCAAATCAAAGTGATTATTCTAAGGAATATTTGACCCAGGAAAAGATTAGTCATTGCTGAGAAACCAAGAAAGCCATTAAAACAAGAATGTGATGAACCCATTATGAAATTTCTGCACCAGCTACAAGACACCAGCAGATATTGTGAATTTCAATATTTAAGACAAGAAGAAATGCCTGTTGAAGAGGAATTAATTCAATTGATAGAAGGTATGTACAATACTTCACATAGATTTAAAATGTTACTTAAAATGTTTAAACCAAATATTGTTAAAGGCATGTATCGAAATTATACAACAGGAAGCATTGACTGAAAAATTCAATAAGGGGAAAAATCAAAGTGAAATTATGGACCCATACACGATAAAGAAAACAACAGTAAAAGCCAATATTGTAACTATGTGCATGAACCATCAGAAAAATGCCTGGCATAGGGAAAGATTAGGTAGAAGTTGTAAAAAGAGAAATCATTTTCAATCCATGTGTAAAAAAGCAAATTATAAAGAGTGTCATAAAAAAAAAAGGAAGGTACTTTAAAAAGTGAAATTGATGTTTTCTCATTACAGAAAAATAAGAATGAAAATACCTTCATGGAAATAAAATTGAATGGGGTAAATTTAAAAATGCAAATTAATACCAGCAACAATGTAAAAGTTATTTAGAATTAAGGCAGTTTAACAGGTCATGCATAAAAACATTAGGATACTTTGAAGGAACAGTTGAAATGAACACCATGATCGAAATTGTTACTATTGTAGTTGCAGACTGTAATAAAAGGAACAGACATACTTATGGTTAATAGCACTTGTCTAATTCATGCTACAGGTAACCCTGAAAATGGAATGTTAATAGATTATAAAGCAAGTATTAAATTGAAAGAAAATTGTAACCCCCCCCCTCCTCATATTTTGAATGTCACAAACTTCAAATTCACTTATTACCCCTAATAGTTGCAAAATATATATATAAAATGGTTGAACAAGGTATTTTGGAACATGCTGTAAGTAAATGGCATCACCTATAGCAGTTACGAGAAAGCCAAATGCTCATTTTAGAATCTCTGATGACTATGAAGTAGGCATAAACCATAAGATTTGTTTGGATTCTTATCCTATCCCAAACATTGAAAATACATTACATTCATTAGCAGGAATGAAATGCTTTAAGAAAATTGAAAAAAAAAAGCACATACCATCAAATTCAAATTGATGATAAATTTTAGGAAATCACAACTATCAACTCAATTGAACTGCTTAGATAGACTTGTATGCCTTATAGTATGAAAACAGCAAGTGCCATATTTCAGAAAGCAATAGAAAGCATTCTAAGAAGGGACATAAAAAATATGATGATATATTAAGATGATATGTTTGCGTGCAACCAATGAAGAAGAGTTGAAACAAAAAAACAATCAGTTATTAAGTAGACTAAATTGTGAGAAAAAAAACATCTTGGGTACCAAATTTCAAAAGATGGAACTTTGCCAAAACCAAGTTTGACACAGAAAATATTAGGGGTGTCTCTGCTTACCAATAAAAAATAATTAGAATCATTCTTGGGTTTAACAAATTTTTATTGTAAATACTTCAAGTATTCAGAACTAATTGAAGCATTTTCCAAGTTGAGTAAAAAGAACAATGGATTTAAATTGACTAATACAACAAATAGCATTTGTTAATTTGAAAAATCCTTTTGCAAAAAAAAAAAACCTGTTATGAAGATTTTTGATCCCACAAAAAGATGTCACATTAACTAAGGATACCAGTAAAAAATTTTATCAGTTAATGTATCTTTCTAAAAAAAAAAAGTAAAAGCAATTCTAGAGCCTTAATATTGACTGAATCTAATTACTCAAATATAGAAAATGAGGCTCTATCTATAGTTTGGAGCACTAATAGGGGTTGTTAGTTTTACTGAGCAGAAAACTGTTAAAGCCTGACCATAAGCCCCTAAAATTCATTTTTAGCCCAAAGAAGGAAATACTGAAAGTTACATCTTCCAGAATATTAAGATGTGCTATAAAGCTAATGGGTTTTGATATTGAATATTTCAAAGGTAATGCTATTACCCATGTAAATGCATTTAGAAAATATGGGAGATGAATTTCCATAATTGTTCAAAAGCTGAAAGACCATACAAAGAAATTAGACATAAGTTAACTGTTGAAAATTATGTTGCATGTAATGGAGATTTAGCAGTAGCACCTGAAAAATGTAGAAAAGATGTAATAAAAAGATTACATGACAATGTACATTGTGGAATTACAGTTACACAGAAGTGTTTGAGATCAGAAGCATGGTGGCCTGGATATGTACACAATGTTGAAAATACACAAATGTCTGAAATGTGCTGAAATAAAAAGATTTTAGAAAGAATAAAGTACACACATGCCTAAGGAGACAGAACCTTGAATTCAAATTTACATGGACCATGCACACATTAATGGTGTGAGATTGTGTTTTAGTTTGGTTGACTCTTTTTCTGGCTAGACTGAAGTTTTTCATGTTCATGACAGGAAAACTAGTATAATAAGGCAAATATTACAGGTAATATTTGCTAGAAAGAGAGTACTTGAAAACATTAATGTCAGATAATTTCCCAGAATTTTGTGATGAAACTCTGTGTATCCCATATAAAACCCTGCCACATCATAAATAGAATTGTAGGAAGAATGGTACAGACTATAAAAATGGGATTGAGAGCATTTTCTCCTCAGTGAGATGAGATTGATAGTTTCTTACCAAGACTATTACATCGTTACAGAATTATACCACATGCTGACAGATTAGAAAGTCTGTCTGCATTAATGAGGAAACAGATTAGAACCTCATTAACTATATCATATTTTATTAATGAAAAACTGTGGTACAAGAAAAATAGAGAAATTGCACCCGAAAGTGTGAATTTTATAATGCAGAAGAGACAAAATACAGTATTAATATTTAAAAAGGGCAATAATGCTCTTGCCTATACAGATCAAATAAGATCCAGACAAGAATACAAAGGGGAAATGGAAATTGAGCCAGGAAGCAAGCCCACCTCGAACACTATAAACCAACAGGAAATGAGTGATGAGTAGTCAATGGAAGACCATGACAGTTTGTATGAGTCAAACAGCAATTGCAAAGAAGAGGACTTCACCAACAAATGAAATAGATTTAGATCTCCCATAGAGAAAAATACACAGATCTCTAAAGAGTGGGAGAGAATGAAGTCAAAATGAAAATACAAATGAACAAAGAAGATTGAGATCAATAAAGAGCATAAAGCTTATTCGCTTCAGGGAGATATGGTTGTAGTTGGCTAGTGTTACTACTAATTAGCATAGGCATATGACTAGACATTATGTATATGCTCGCTCTGTAAGGTAGTGGCAATGCCATATACCAATAGTGACTGCATAGAACTGTAATCGTTACTTGGAACACCACCATTTGTTTTGACGCTATTGCACAAGCCATATGTTAATGCTTTTTAATCGTCCTTGAGACTAATCAAGTTGTATAGTATCAGTGACAGTAGATAGATTCTACAAGATAGATAACCAAATCAAAATTCGTCTCTGATTCAACATGGTTGACCACTCAACTTCTTTGCCTTGCCTTTCTTTTCTGCTCAAGGGAACTAATTAAGAGATACCTGGGTTATCGCCCTTGATTTGCCACTTGTATTAACATTTTGTTTTAAGCTATATTACAGTAAGCATTTAAAGAAAAGAGCTTGAATTGCCATGATAAACAAGAGTACAAAAACAAAATAGCATTTTATTCTATTGAAAATTCAAAATTGAAATGTTTGGTATTGCCTGAAAATCTATTTAATCTCTTATGAGGTGTCATTTGAAAATATTTATCATTTTATCATATATTATTTCACTAACAAACCTTATATATTTCTATTATATCTATAGAGTAGGTAATAAAGGGCTTAAGCAAATAAAGATAGCGTAAGTTTTAAATTATGTTCAGTAACAATCAGTAAGCAAATTGTTCATCTGTATTTGCAAAGAGCAGTGATAGAAAACCGTTTTTGTTCCCACAAATCTTCTCTCAGTGCAAGCGGTGCATGAACAATATAATTCTTCATAAACTGAAGTGAATTGTTTTTCTATTTTTCCACTGAAAATAAAACCAATTTGAATGGTTATGCATTTAAAAAATATTTTAACTTCCTTCTTTAGTTTGCTGTATAAATTTTTTCATCCTCCTGTCAGTAAAACCAAAGGTAACAAATTCTTCAGTCAATACCTATTTGTTTACATTAATGTCTCGATAGTGGAACCATTACATGATGTCATTTATGGTTTTTGTTGTGGTTACTATTAGAAACTATTATATAAGACTACTTATGCTACATCTTGAAATGAAGTTAAACTATAAAGTATAACACTAATGTATTGTCGTTGGTATAAAGTTGTTTTTTCTCCAAAGTGTTATGTGATACATTAGTGTGTTATGGACAATTTTTGCCAAAATAAAGATACCTCTACAAATCAAAGTAAAAGAAATAACACTGAGGCTGAGAATGTTTTTATTGTTATTTGGAGAAATAATTACAAATAGGCAAATCTTTGTGAGGAACAGCATCTGAAATGTTGGCTTTAAGGGATGATCCCTATGTAAGTAAATAGCATTGTCTTTTCTTTAAAACCTGACAACATCATTATTGTTTTTTCCCTTTAACAACTGAGTCAGTAAATAGATTTCTTGTCGCATCTTTCACAGTAAGTATTGATGTAACAGTGGTTGATGTGCAACAAAAATATGAATTCCCAATTCTTAACCACTGGAGAACATTTAAAATAAGTCAAAACTATTTATTATAGTTTATAACATATGGCTAGCAAGCTTCAAATCCCAGTAAACAGTTTTACTTTCACATGTCCAACATTTGATGCCTTTTGTCTATTCCATCCATTAAAAAAACATACTAGGCAGCAATATCTGCTTTTTTTTTTCTTTTTCTTTTCTTTTTTTTTTTTTTCTTGCAATTAGACACACTAGCAATATTCTCATCAGCATGTCCACATGACCCTGCCTACTGCAATCTGGTTGGAATACTGAAGAATTTCTCCTTTTCCTAACCTGGTACTTGTGACAAGGACAGTCTATAGATTTATTTAACAGATATTAATTATCCGTATATAATGAAATATCCTTTGATTTTATTTGCTGTTCACTGGTTTAATATAACATTTTTGCAATTAACTTTTCCACCAGTGTTATCAAAACACCACCCCCCAGCTCTTGCTAAAAAAGTGTTTTCAAGATCATGCTAGAGTGTTCAGTTGATAAAGTTTTATTCTATACTTATCATTTGTTTTTTATGTACTGCCTAAATGCAAAACAATCTCTTTCCAAAAACCTAGACTCATCAAGTGAAAGTTCTTTGAAAGGTAGTGCAGCAATATGTCCATTGCTGAAATCTAATCAAAATAATAATTTGTATAATCTTTTTTCTACAGACATATCTCCTGGATTTTCTGTAAAAATACAAACATCTTATGAGAAGAAAACTTTTTCTACTCGGTGAATTGAGATCAATACCAAGTTGAACAAATTGTTTTACAACACTATGACAAAAGCAACAATTGAATATGACTCGTACAAATTAAAATACCTATAAAGATTTTAATTACCAGAATACTAATTTTAGTAATTCTAATAGAATTTTTTGAAATGACAAGAAGAAAATTCACAAGATAAAGAAAGTGAAAGAAAAATATTTAGAAATGGGAAGAAAGTTTGATATTGAATTTTCTAATCCTGACAAAATCAAAAATAATTGGTGTTTTGTTGAATTATTGTTAATTGAATAAGATAGCAGTTCTTTGCTTAGATGGTAAGGATTGACTTATGTTAGCATTTATAGAAACAAGCAAACTCATTTACTAAATGGATGCTGCTACTGCTTCTTGTAAATTTTGTTTTCATTTAATGTATGAAATGTCTTAAGCAAATGTAACAACTATTATGGGATAGAGGTTGTATTTAAAATTTGGATTCATGGGATGAATCCTTCAAACTTGTTTATAGACATAAAAAAAAACAGTGAAACAATCTTCTTCACTAAACTTCTTACTTGCTGAATGCATTTCTGATTAATATGAATCTAACCAAGTCTGATACAAGATCAAATTCTTGAAATTTTCTCAGAATAAATTTGCTTTCTCCTTCCTTCACTTTTATGATTGCTATTTATTGTTTAGCTGAATGTCAATACAACAAAACAATATTCAAGTTGATATATTGCTTTTATCAAGATATATGAATTAGTTCAACAAGTTTAATTTTCTCCTCTTGTTCACTTCCAAATATTTGAGACTCCATACAGAATATTAGTTTCTGACCTTGAAGAGTTAAGTCTTGTCACTTATCATAAGGTATATACTAAAAATAGGTTGGAAAGAGAGTCCTGTCCCTTTTTTGATGAGACATATAATTGATTTAAAAGTCAGTGATATTTTCCATCAGGTAAATTATTATAGCCTCAGAAATAAAACTTTTGGTATTTTGAGGCAAACAAAATACTTTTTTCAGAATTGCTGCACTGTTTCTCCATGCAGGAAAAGCTGAAAATATCTGAAAAGGTGATAATCTATCAAAGGATTATCACGAGTGTTGTGTGACAGATAAAACTTCCATATTTAGAGCTGAAATCTTTGCCTGTGAAATGTTTTATAATGTGTGGTCTTGCATGTTCATGCAATAGTAATGCACTCTTTCAAATGATCAGTGAAGCTTACTTTTTCAAGCAAAAGACCTGTGTAGTGCTTCCTTTTGATAATTCAGAATTTGACAGTCAATAAAACCCTTCAAATATAAAAAAAAAATCAAAAGGCATAATTCTTCATAGAGTATAATATTCATCTTTTGGTAAAGGCACAAGTCATTCCCTGATCATAGTTATTGTCTCTTTTGCTAAGCACAATTATAAAGAACCCACTTGTCATCACTGGTGATGAAATTTTTTTAGAAATGATTTGGAAGCATGTATCCTTAATGATGAACAGATGCTGAGAACTGGTCAGATAATGGGGAACCTGTTGGCCAACTTTTGAAACTGAACAAAGTTCATGAAGGTGAGGTATGATTGTTGTATGGGCTGTAATACTATTTCTTGTGCTGTCAGCATAGGATTCTCTTCTGTTACAGTTAAGAGAATTGTCAATTGAAATCAGTCAACTAAAACTAAATCATTGCTGATATTTGTTGACACAACTTTATTAGCAAGTACTATGCCAAATATTCCTCACCACTTTTTGGACTCATAAAGCATGTAGTGCCTCAAATGGGTCACGTCAGTTCACAAATTATTCAACCTTACAAAAAATGCTCCTAAGAGGAAAGACAGTTTTTCACTATTTTTCAATATAGTCCCCCTTGACATCAATGCACTTGGTCCAATGATGCTTACACCAGTGTGCTTCCACTGTTTGCTTTGAATCAGATTCAAAGTGGTAAACCCAGGTTTCATCTTGAGTTACTAATTTGTGGTGGAAATTCTCAGAGTTAGTCTGGAAGCAAGTCAGAAGTGTCCTGAAAATATATTGTGCTCTGGAGTCAGCATACTTGAGAACCATCTTGCAGACAGCTTGCTCATCTCCAAGATCTCAGTTAAGACAGTATTGATCGAACCAGAACTAATGCCTATGGACTTAGCTATTTGCTGAACAGTAAGACATCTGTCATCCAAAACCATACAGTGAATGGCATCAACTTTTTCATCAGTGGCGGAAGTTTTTGGACAGCCTGACAAAGTCATCTTCTGCCCTATTTGAATTCCGCAGCCCATTTCTTCACAGTTATATAGGAAGGGGAGTCCTCAGCAAATGTCTATACCATATCCTCATAGATTTTCTTGGGTATCATACCTTTCTTTTGCAGATACTTTGACTGCTTGGGCCTCTGTTTTGTCCATTTTTAGATTTATCACACACCTCTCACCTTTGTATGGGCCTGCACAGAAATTAAGACAGAAATCTGAAATAGTTTTCTAGTTTTACAAGAAGTATTAGTGTATTGCCACAACAAAAATGTTCACCGATGGCTCTTCTTTCTGGGTGAAGCTTAGAACATTTTGAATGACCCTCATATAATCAAATAACATGTTTAAAACTATCATAGCAAAAAAAAAGACAGGACTTACTTCCAACATTTGTGTGCATGTCTAGAAAGTCATAAAAGCACCCTATGGTCCACATTACTGTTTTTTTTATTATAAGATTGTATAACTTTTGGGGATTGAATTACCTCAAGAATATTTAGCAACTGCAGGAATCAACTAGTTGCTTAGAAAACGTTACCAGTTAAAGTTAGCATCATGTGACAAATATGTGTTATATTTTCCATCAGGAAGGTCACAAGAAAGAAAGGCCAGAAAGGAGACAAGTATAAAGCATCAAATAGGACTCTATTGTAATACCCAGTGAAACCATGTGTACATAGGAGAAAGCTGAAAAATAAACTAAAATAAGTTATGAGCTGTCTTCTGGATCAGTGGCATTCAATTTCTCACCAGTGATTTGGAAGCTGGTCAGATGTTTAAAGAGAGGACAGAATACCACAGTAGCTCCAGAGTAACAATCAAGGATTGTAATTCACAGGATTGGATAAGGTGGCCAAAATCCAGTGAAGAAGAAATGGGAGTTGATAAGGATTTAAGCATTAGCTTGAAAGGAATATGAAGGTTGCTAGAAGATCATCTGTATAACATTATGGGTGTGAACTAAAGGAAAATAAGTTTAAGGATTATTCTTACAAATGAAAAAAAAAAAATAGATTTGTAACTGGTTGGGAAAAAAAAGAAAATCTAACTAGCAGTCTCTAAGAGTTGTTTGAAATCATATTTCTAAAATATGAAATATAAATATCTGATGCTTTGGGATTCAGAAGATTCCCCAATATTCAAAATCCTTACCCGAAGAAAAAAAAAACAAATAAATGCTAGAGAGTTGAAGACAGCTGTCACAGGTATATGAGGTGGAGGTGAAACAAGTTTGAGTATTTTGATAATGTCAGCAGATGGTCACACTTAAGTATCATATTGCAATAAAGTTGTAAGTCCTGTCATAAGCCCCCACTCAAAAAAAAAAAAAAATGGAAAGGTAAATTGAAGAAAACTTTCTTGTTTCAAAGTAGCTCTGTAACAGGATTGACTAACTTTTCATTCATCTGTGAATTAATGAACATAACAAATTATCAGTTATGGAGAAGGCAAGGAGTTTCCTTATAAAAGGAGTTTAAAACCTTTTCATTAGAATTTTTATCTCTTAGCGAACATGTGCATGAAACTGCTAGGAATGAGCAAGCAAGAAAATTGGAAGTACTCACCTTTCTCGCTATCTTATACTGACAAGTAGTTAGAATTACATTACTAATGATAATTGAGACACCACAAGAAGAAACTATTCTCCTAGTGAGATGATATCTAATTAAGTTTTCCTAAAAAAGAAGAAATGGGCCAACTCTTAATATACTGGTCCTAAGAAAGTAGTAGAAGAGAATGTAATGTTGCAATTGATTCTTCAGGACAATAACAAGATTTACCAACCAGTTGTTAATCTGGTAATCACCAGATGTATAAAGAAGTTGGTGAAAGAACCATGGACCTATATATAGTGACATCAGAAGTAATTATTTTCAAGGATTTTCTGAACTTTGAAACAGATTCTAGTAGACCAGAAGAGAGTTGGAAAAGTACAGTTAGTGGATGTTCATTTTGCTTGCATTCTATGTTGTTGTAAATTATCTCCTATCACAAATTGTTAAAAAAAAAAATTAAATTTTTTATTGATGCTTAACTTTTAACAAATCTCACAGGGAAGTAGGGTTCGGTAGTCTTTTTTTTTTCTTTTTCATTTAACTTCTGTAAAAACACCCACATCAAAACCAGTAAGAAGATAAAACTGGTAGAAATGATTTTCAGCATTTATGTATTTTGAATATCTTGGTCTTCTAGTATGTTGTATAATATTCATTATTTTCATGTAACATCTTCATTTGATTGCTATTAATCTTAGTTGATCTACCCAACTACAAGTTCTGCAAGAATTTCTAGCATGGGACTTTGCAAACAATGCATTTTTGATGTAACCAATCATTTTCAGTGGCCTCTCTATACATAAAGTGCACAATTACTCTTTTTGCATGTAATTTGCGATTTTGTTTTTCTTAATATATTGAAATCTATAATATGACAAAAATGTTATTCCATCTTCAGTAATAGATTAAAATAGAACAAAACTGCAGCTGCTTTGACAATGTTTATAACAGCATGCTCATATGACAGCTATCACATTACAGTCAAAAGCGACCTTTTTGAATGGTGTAAGTTCAAACTAAGTGATCCTAATGCCATCTAATGACAAAAGCAAGAAAAACATTTTGACTTAATAATCACCATATCCATCTGATTTTGACATCATGAGTTTTTTTTTTATCTCTAAAAGACATGAATGATGTTCCATGCATTTGTAATTATTCTTCCATGATTATTTACTGGTAAATAAGAGAGATTAATTAAAGGAAGCCAAAAACAGCCATTTTATATTGACCATCACAAGATTTCATTAATTGATTTGTTTTTTGGCCACTTTCCAGCAAAAAGGTATTTTTTAATTTGACTGGAATCTGGAAATTACTATTGTTTCAGATGTTTGATTGGATACCAGAAATTTATAAGAAAAGTGAGCTTCCTGATGGCTTTCCTACAAACCGTTTTTACGAGAAAAGACTCGCTGTGTCTTGTTATGGAGTTGTAAGTTGAATTCTTTTATTGTAATAATTATTTTGTTGTTTTTTTCACCAACTTATATACATGATCTGTTCATGCCTCTTTTGTCTGCCATGAGCTAAGAACTGTAATTCTTTTAATTATGATGATGATTATTGAAGGCATACTAACTAGAAAAAATAAACCTATTTTTCAGTAACAAGTCTTTATGGGATTATCCAAATTATATTTTATTATATTTCTCCAGTTCAAAAAGAAAAAAGAAGCAGATGTAGTAATTAACATGTGTGCACAATTTTTTAAAAGCTTTCTCTTAAATACTTGCTTTAGTAAATCCATTTTCATAGCACTGCCTAATGAGCCAAGTGCAAACGAATTCAAACTACATCAGACAATCAACCTAATGAGCTACATAATAAAACATCTGAATTTTGATGGATAGAGTGCATAACAGAATTAGATTGGAAATAGGACAATGCAGTTACTCTAGACACTGAAACAAGTAATGCTATATTTATGCTCAGAATGATATCACAAAGAGTAATGCAAATGCAGAAGGAGTTGTACTTGTGTTTAATAGATTATGCAAAAGCATTATAAGGTACAACACAAAAGACTGTTTGAACTGCTATATAAGCTTGATTCATTTAGGAAAAATATTAGATAATCCTGAACATATACTGGGAGCAAACTGCCTGCATATAGACAGAAAATGAATTCAGTAAATACACAAAAATAGAAAGGAGCATAAGACTTATTCAACATTTACAATTAAGCAATCCTAAGCGAAATATATGTCCTACCAGGATTTATTATTGGTGGATACAATCTTAACAACATAACAGATGCAGATGACACAGCATTGACAGCAAACACAAAAAGGAAACTATAAATACTCAAAAGGTAGTAAAGGAAATTCAGAAGAAAGGACTAAACATCAATTTTCAGAAGATGGAATGTATACTTTTCAACAAGCTAAAAGGCTCAAGATGCAAATTACAAATTGGAAATACGAATTCGAAAATTTAAAATATCTAGGGAGTGTTTTAATTGAGGATAGAAAATTGGACACTACAATCTGAAAGTGTGTTGGAATAGTGAATAATGCCTTCCAAAAGCTAAGCTACATATTAAGAAACAGGAAAATTTCATTAGAAACAAAGAAAAGAGTACTGAACTGTTATGCAATATCAGTCCTCCTATATGGCAGTAAATACTGCACAATCTCATCACAGATGAAGAGACTAAGGATAACAGAAATTTGGTTCTACAGAAGGATGCTGAGAATGCTATGGACTGAACATGTTAGTAATGAGGAAGTTTAAGGAAAATGATAACAAAAAGGACACTTAGACTTAGAATCAGAAAGAGAGAGTTAAAATTTCTAGGGTACATAATGAGAAAAGAGGGCTTAGAGAATTTGACACTCTAGAGATATATTGAAGAGAAAGAGAAAAGTATGGAAGAACCTACCTTATGAGCGTATTTAAATGGTTGACAGAACAAGGATTAGGAGATACAGAAAAAAGACAAACCTTACAAAGGTCAGGAAGTTATGGAAAGCCACAATCACCCACATACTGAAGGGACACATCATATAGAAGAAGCTTTTTATAGTTTCTACCAAATTGTGAATTAAGGCTTGTTTTAAGGTATCTGTGCCAAGGAATTTCTCGAGAATATATTCAAGGTGAGTCCACAAACAAATCAAATATATGGCATGTGTAATTTTAATCCACTCATTTTTGTCTTTATATTTAAAAAACAAAAATTTAATGAGCTCAGATAATTTGTACCAAGATGAATAAAAAGGATGAAAATTTCCTAAGCAGAGCAGTTTGTATCTTTTGAATATCTGCTTTAAAATAGTATAAACTTTTCGTTCCAATTCTATATAATTGGTCTGAGTGTGGCATAAGCCTTGGCTTTCAGCTGTTATGAATTTTTCCTCTCCGATTTTTATTGGCTTATGCTAAACTACTTACAATTTGATTAGTTTATTGTTCTAAGTAAATTGCTAAATCACTTGATTTGGCTGACCTTTCCAAATTATGTAGACCATTCTTAGATGTCATATTTTCAAATGTGTTCGCTCTTTTATTCAAGCAATAATTCTTTCCATGTACATTTAAACTAAAACAGTTTTTCTCTCTATGCAAAAAAGTAAAAACAAAATAACTGATGGCATATTTCTACATCTCTCATAACACATTCTGTATTTATTATAATGCAAACTTCTCTCATCTCACTGATGTCAACTGCTTTTCTTTTGACAATGAGTCTACATGTTTTGGCAGTCTTGCATTGAATCTCTAAGAAAATTGTTATTTGTATACTAAGTATTGGTTCCTTGTTCAGTGCAAATTGCAAGAAATTACAATTGTGATGGGAGACCTGAATGCCAAAGTAGGCAATGATGGAGATGACAAAATAGTTGGCAAATTCAAATTAGGCACATCCAAAGGCACACTGGAAGAGTGAAAGATGCCTTCCAAAAGCTGAGCAAGGTATTAAGAAACAAAAATATTGTTAGAAACAAAAAAGTACAGAATACTGAGATACTGAGAATACCATAGACTGAGTATGTGAATAATGATGAAGTTCTAGAAACAATGGCAACAAAAAGGACACTTTTCTGGGGTACATAATGAAGGAAGAGGGCTTGAAAATTTTGATACTCACAGGACAGAACTGAAGGTAAAAGAGCCAGTGGAAAGCAAAGCACAACCTACTTGGTGAGCTTCAGTTAAAATGGATGGCGGAACAGGGTTTGGGAAAGATGGCAAAAGACAAATGTTATTAAGACCTACAAAGAACAGGAAATTATGAAGAGTCATGATCACCAATGTCCTGAAGAGACACAGCACATAGTGGAAGACTCATTCCTCTCAAGAGGATCTTATGTAAAAGGGAGTGCCAAACAATCTCATGCTGACCAGAAGGGATTAAAACAAAAAAATTCTTGTATTTGTTCATTTGCCAAAATTTTGGGAAGTGCATCAAGCTGATAACTTTTAACTATCCCCCTTGTCTATATTTACAAGAGGCCTATCTCTATTTCTCTCTCTCTAAGCAGATACATTTGATTTCCATATCAACTAGTTTTTCTGAATTAATATTTTGAACCAATAAACATTAACCTAATGTTCCTTAAATGGTGATCTTGCATGAAAAATTCTTTGAAAAAAAAACAATGTAGATAATTTTCTTGGTCACTCATAATTTTATAGCAAATCTCAAAGAAAATGAGAGACTGTATGCAGTTGTCAAATACTGTCAAATGATTCTTGGTTTGTATTACACACTATATTGTTTAACTTCCAAGAATGTGTTTCTAAATTATTCACTGCTGTTTGACTGGTGATGGCATATAAGAACGTGTAGTCATATAAATGCTGATGTCAAAATAAAATAAAAAACATATCAGTTTATTTTTACATTAACTCCCCCTTTTGTTAATTCTCTGATTTTGATTTATAAATGTTGAGGATCTTCTCTAAGATATCTTCTTTTTTTTCTTTTTTATTTGCCATAAAAGAGTAGAATCTTTGGAATATGTTTGAGCATCAGAACAGGCCCTTTGGCAGTAACAAATCTTTATAAGAAATCAGTCCAGAAATTCTCCAGACATTTTTTCATATGAACAAAAAAAGTAGCCTAGATAGTGCTGTAACCAGGTTAAGGTCCTCATTTGTGTACAAGGACACCTTTTGAAAGGCTTGGCATATTAAAACCAAGCAGATGAGAAAAATCCCTAAGTTTTCAATCATGCAGATATTAGTGACAGAACTAATTAGAAATTTCAATTAGAACCCATAAATGAATGCTGATAAGAACTGGAAAGGATTGAATGCTCCTCCTGCCCACTTAGCCTGGAGTTGACATGATCTTATTCAGTTAAATCTATATTGAATTATAGGAAGGATCAAATTCTATGTTTTGAGCCACATGTCAGTATTACAAGCATTTGGTTTTCAGACAATGAAAGAATCTTGGGAACTTATTGATTATACATTATTGTCAGGATAAAGACAAATTGTTTTAGGAGTACATATTGGATGATAAGGAGAGTTGGCAAGCTACCATGAGTCAAACTATGAATGAATGAACACACAGACACAATTACCCCAGTGCAGTATTATATCCGTATAGGAAAATGCAACAAGTCTCAATATATCTTTTTTACTAACCATGTCAGTATAACAAGTTATTGAACACTAAGCTGGTGTTGAATAAATAATGACTGTAAACAGAAATCAAAGATATTCCATTTCAATCAAAGAATCCTTTTACCTCATGTCACAAATCCACAAAATGCATGTTTATTGCTTACACAGTTGGAATTTATTTGCAACCATATCAACCAGATATGTTTATAAAAGTGTTAACTATGAAAAATATCTTTATCTTTGCATCTTGAATAAATTTTTAACGTTAAAAAGTGGAATTTTTTTTAATCATCTGTATATTAAAAAAAGTATTGTTCAGTTATACCTCTCACATCTTCACAGACTGAAATTTATTCATTCAATTTTAGAACAATTATTAAAAATGAAAATTCTTTTTTTTTTTTTTGTTAGTGACTCAAGGCACATTTTCTTTACTAAATCTTGCATCTATACCTTCAATACAAATGCTTTCTAATTCCAACCACTTGTTTGTTGCTTCCTGTTCTTGTCATTATTAGAAAGCCAAGTTTGACAGACTTTTGAATTAATGCAAATTTGAACCATTTTTACTGATTCTTTCCTATTTCTTTCTTTTAGCATCCACCTGACCAAGAGAACATTGGTAGCATTAATTACATTCCAAAAGAAGGAATTGATATCAAGTATTATCCATATGATGGTCAACAAAATTATCTTACCCCTTTTATCTGGGCCCAATTTATGAATGTCACTCGTCATATGGTTGTCAACATTAGGTGTAAATTTTTTGCAAAGAATATTGGTATTCACCGTAGATTGGATATCAGCTATGTCAAATTTCAAATTTTGGTTGACTGATGGAAGAGTAAGTTAAGGAAATCCATACAAAAGTATTTTGTCAATTTTTTCCTAAGGAAATGTTTCTCTGTTTTTCTTGGAAATATAATTAATATATTTATTCTGTTACCAAAATAAGATTTTTTTTTCTCTTTTTCTTTTTTTTAAGTGAATATCAGTTGTGTGATCAAAAGCATGTTTTGAAAGTTATAGGAATAACTTTCCTTTTTTTTTGTCTTTGAAGTGTCCAAGTTTGGGGCTACCTCATATCTTAGAGACATGTTACCCAGAAAATTAAATACAGACAAGTATTTACAAAAAAAAACTTTCTCCTCCCTAATTATGGGCACATACACATACTGTGTGTACATTTTGATGTCATTCTATGAAATAGAAAAAATGTCTTTGATAAATACTGTGCAGTTTCTATTCATTGTATAGACCAGATTTTCATAATTGGGGAAACAAAGCAGTTGAAACATTTAAAAGATGAAGACATTGATTTGGATAAATTACTAAGAAGTAATTAAAGATCATTTTGAAACTAACAAAATCTCTTCCTCACTTTGTGTAGACAACAAAATATTTGTTTGAAAAATGGCTGAAAGATTGGAAGAAAAAAAATAAAAGAATAAAAAAAAAATTTTTTTAAATGAGAGAGTAATTGGAAAAAGCTTCTTTTTTTTGGTGGGGTGGAATTTTCTTTGTTTTAGCTGAAAATAAACCATTTTTCTCTCCCAAATTTCTCTCCATATCAAAAACTGTTACCATCTGATTTTAAAACTTTTATTAAATTTGACTGAGGTCTGTCTTTATAGTTCTTCATTCATTCCTTTTCTGTTATTTCAAAATGATTGAACTGAATTTTATGCTAAAATTGTTGTTACTTGGCTGATTTTAATCTGACCTAATAAATAATTCTATAATGTTGACATTGTCTTTATTTTTGCCTGTGTATTTAATCACATACTATAATTGTCTTGGGATTGAAAATAATTTGGGTTGCCAAATGAACATATGTTGCTCAATCTTGAACTACTCTTGGACAAAAGGTACTTAAAGGGTTTTATTTTCTCTACATATCTGACATTCACAATGTTTTCAAAATGCACATATGGAACTTTGGTGAATTTTTTTTTTTTTTTAATCATAATTCACAGCCTCATTTCCTAAATAGAAATTTAGTGTGAGTCAACCTCTGATTCCTACTTACACTTTTGGCAGAGTTACAGTGATCTTTTAGCTCATTTAAGACTTCAAAATAAATTTTCAAAGATAATGATGAACCATTTCAAAGTCTTTGTTAGACTGCTACTGAACAGTAATTTGTTTTATAAAAATAAGTTGAACTCTAACAAAACCAGATTGTTCACTTTGACTTCATAAGCTAACATGAAGTAAAAATATTTCTTCTTAGTTCTCCAAGGAAAAAAAAAAAAGATTTACATAATGGGGCAAGCATATAAACTAATAAACAGGTTTACAATAAAATGTGTTTCAACAGAGTTCATAACAGATCATAGAAGTTGTATTTAGTCTCCAAAACTTTTCTAAGTAATGAAAATATTGCTTGTGATTTTGCTATGTAGTGAATGAAGTGCTACAGGATTGTAATGGACAAGATTGGTGTTGGTGAGGAGTTTGTAGCAAGAGGATTTATAGCATGTCACTGAGGATGAAGACTTTCAAATTAAATGAATTCAAAATTTTCAAAAGAAATTAATTTCAACTCTTGTAGGAATTTTATACATATAAAGAACAACAGAAGGTAAAGAGAAAATTATATTTATGTGTAAACAAAAGAAAAAAGCATTTCAGGCTTAGTTCGTGTGCGTTTGTGAGTCCATGTGTGAAATGTGCCACATGCCTGGGTTGAAATGTAGCAGTAGACAACTACAGGAAAGAAATCATCCCTGTCAGAGAAATGATCTGTGTTGTCGCTACTACATCTCAGAGCAAAGAAGAGAGAGCTGTTTATGTTCTTCCTGTTATAGTTCTGAAAATGGCAACAGCTAGGTGGAAGTTAAAAAACTTGAAAAAGGAGTCTTTTCATTAGTTTGATAATTCATTCATCATCTGAAATAGGATTACATTGATGTTTTATCGCATAAAATCCAATTTATTTCAGGAAAAGTTCAGTGATTTTCTTTTTTTTTCCTTCCTGATTATAAGTGCATCAACCAATTTATAACTGTGAGCTAGAATGACTAAATTTTGATTGCTTTTAAAACCTCTTCTTTGTCTCTTGGACTTGCTTCTTTCTAGGATCATTCACATTGATTTTTATGATATTTTGCTGGTTGAAAAAGATTTTCTTCTTCATTTAAAACCAGTTTTCTTTCACCTGAAGAATCTTTGGTAACAGTTATCTCTGCAAGTCTGTACATGCAAGTATAAGGCTTAAAACCTGAATTTTTATCAAATTCAAATGTACATGACTGTTATATGGGCCAATGTTGGGGCTGCCATGAAACTTGAATGAGAATAAATGGTTGGACTCTGGAAAATGGAGTCCTGTATGGTAATCAATAAAAGGGGGGTAGTTTGTGTTCAAGTGGGGAATCTCATTCTTGTCAGTTGAAAAGGAACAGTTGACAGTAACAATTTTGATATATTAGTGGATGTTGTGTTGAGAAGATCAGAAATCAGGTAGGATAGGAAACTGAATTGTTGCAAAGAAAACTGTTGAAGCTGTGGAAAGGTGAACCTGATTGGAACTGATTTTTCTTCCCCTAAATGCTGAAGAGTAAGATTCATTTTACTTTCCTTTTTTTTTTTTTTTTTTTAAATATATCTGAGTGTTGTCTCTCTATGCCCCTACTGCTGTTAGGATCATCTGTGTTCATAGAACAAATGGTCTAATACTCATCTAGAAATTAACAGAATGGATATTAGTGATTTCTAAACCATCTCAAAGCATCTATTAGAGAATAGATCTAAAAGCAAGTGGTTAATCTTTATTGTAATCATTTCACTCCAAGCAAGGCAATAAATCTACTATGGTGCAAGTGGTTACTGAAAGTGAAGGAAACTGAGAAAACATTACTGAAGAAAAAGGACAATAAAAAGAACAGGATTAAAAAAGGTGGAAGATGAAAATTGATGTTGCATTTAAATTTTTGATGATCATATTTGACAGGAAAGCAAGAAGCTGGAGGAGAGTTCCACAGGCAAGAATTGCAAGAGAAGTAACTATTTGTATAGAACTTATGGTTACATTTAGCAATTTCAACAGTAACATGATGAAACCTTGCCAACAATCTAGTAACATGCTTACATTTGTAGTTGCCCTGTTGGCGGGGCATCAGAATACGCCAACTGCCCCTCTGCAGAGGGTAAAAGTCTCTCAATAGGGCCACCTGTTGGCCGTGGGTGGCGACCCGTGATGCCTGGGGACGGGATCCTGGTGGTTGAGAAGGTCATGACCCAGGTATAAAGTGGTCACAACCCTGCAACACACCACTTTGGCCCTTACCTGTGCTAGATGGGCAATCGGAGAGGCCCAATCCGATCAATCGTCTGGTCATGTCATGCCCCATCACATCTAACCCATCCCAAAACAACTACAACTTACAATTAACTTTCCCAGTCCCAAACTCTACACTAACTATACTAACACCTTATCCCTAAAATGTGATAGAAGGCGGTGGCTTAGGGTCAATAAGTGTGGGAACAAAAGATCACAACATGGCTGTATACTACCTGAAGTGCCTCTGGACTTGGTCAGTGAAACTAAAGACATACGGGTGCTCGAGACCTTTCCCATATATGAGTATACTATCCATGTAGTGCAAGGGCGAATGGGTTTCCCCCCTGGCTGCTACCCAACACTGGACTCCGAGGTGGGTGGGGGAGCATGGATAATGGAGAAAATTAAAACAATAAATGGCTACCAAAAAAAACTCCAAGAGACTACATAAGGATTTAGACTCCGAGGATGAAAACTATTATAAGGAAACATTTCCCCCGATTTATTGTATTAGAATCAATTGAGAAAACTTCCCTAAGTACACTGTCACCTTTCCTGATTCAAAAAGTAATAACCCAAAACATCACTGCCAAAATGGTTAAAAAACTGAGAAATGGAACATTACTTGTTGAAATAGAAAACCAAAAATATGCAAATTTTCTACTAAAAATGAATCAGTTTCATAATCTGAAAGTTAAAGCCTACCCTCATGAAAGGTTAAATTTTTCTAAAGGTGTGATACGCAGTAGAGAATTAACTTTATGCTCAATAGAAGAAATAAAAAAAGAATTAAAAAACCAGGGAGTAACAGAAGTGAAGAGAATCATTACTAAAACTGAAGGAAAATATAAGAAACAAATATCTACATGATGACCTTCAATACACCCACCACACCAAAGGAACTAAAAATTGGCTATAATATAGAAAAAAATAGAGCAGTACATCCTGAACCCCTTGAAATGTTTTAAATGCCAAAGATATGGACACCACCAGGACCTTTGTACATGTCTACTCTTATGTGGGAGATGTGGAGAACAAGACATGCATATAGACTGCCCCCAAAAAAACTATAAGTGCATCAATTGCCAGGGAAACCATCATGCCAATTCCAGAAACTGTGAAACATGGAAGAAAGAAAAAGAATTTGTTTGAAATATACAAAAAATGTAACCAACCTGGAAGCAAGACAAATGGTAGAAACCACAAAATATGCAGAAGTAGCAAAAAAAAAAAAAATACCCTTGAAAATAATAAACAAAACTGTGAAAATAACATTAAAATGGAAGACATCACAAAATTACTCAAAGAGATGAGAGAACTGATGAAAGAATTAAAAAACATAAATAAAACAAAACCTGAAACCAACCCACAAATATCCGAAAATAAAAACTCAGCTACTTCAAAACCCCAAACACAACCCCAAAATGCAAACCCTTCAGAAACAACAACTACACAAAAAACAACCGGAAAAACTTCAAATCCAGCACATGAAGAAAAAGAAGAAAAAAAAATACCCTCCAGACAAACCAAAACAAAAACCCAAGATGGATAGACCACGCTCTACTCCAAAAACAAGAAATTTAACTGAAAACAGATTTGAATCTCTGGAAACAATGGATACAGATGACTGGGCATTGAAGAACAAATCACCAAAAATCTAGAAATACAGCAAACAAAATAATCCAATGGAACATAAGAGGTATAAAAGCTAACTTGGATGAACTAATACTCCTCATTTCAAATCCATATTTAAAGAAAATAGGACTATACAACAAAATCTAATTAAAATAAAAATGTGTACAACCAATCTAATGCATACAACCATTCTAACATGTGCACCAACTTCAAAACAAATAAACTACATTAAAAAAAAGTGTGATCCCAAAATTCAAAAACTGACTCTTAAATGACCATAATGGTTGATGGATCGTTAAACCTAAACCAAACCAAACGTTTGTAGTGATAGCAACAAATAAATCAGTAAATAACCTCAAACATTTAGTACTTGACTATGTAGGTGTAGGAAACCAAAACAACATATAATTAATAATAATAAAATTACTTTAAAATATAAATAAGAATGATAATAATAAAGAAAAAGGGAAATTATAAAATAAATAGTTAAATAAATATGAAAACTCCCATCATGCATTGGAACAGGTGTTTTTGCTGCCAATTGAAACAGAAATCAAATTCTCTCTCTATTCATCTTTGATGGCCAAATGAAGCAGATGTCCATGAACAACCCTCTGACAGATAATGTGACAACTATCAGATAAGTAGAAACTAGTAACTTTTTAAATCTGTATACATATATATTCTTTAAAATATACACTTTCTCTGGAATGTATACAAAAGCCTTTTATCGTTTTTGTGTGTTTATTGTGCTGCATCTTGTATATGATTTGCTTGTAATTTATATATTTCCGTTGTGAGTTTGATAATATTTTTTAAGCCCCAAAACAAAATTTAAATATATATATATATATATATATATATATATATATATATATAAAAAGTACATTCAGACAAGGCCAATGTATCATCAGCCAAATCATGCAGTCAAAGGTACCAAAGGTGAAAGTTCATTAGAACAATTGCTATGAAAATACTTATAGAAAAGGCACAGGGAAGATATGTTACAGCAGTGGGAGAGTGATTGAAGCTGAGATAACATTGCATATTCTTTTGTGGATTTTGTCAAGAATCACTAGATACATAGCAGAAGCCCCAGAAAAAAATGTAGGAAAGCATGGACAAATGGTTGACTGATTCGGGTGAGAAAAAATACCTAGCTTGACACAGTGCACCAACTTTCTTAGCAGTACACTTAAATCAATCCAAAAGTAAAGGGTAATGGGAAATGTTATTTATTTTTTCTCCTCAAATAAATCCACTCTTTGTAGTTATGCTTCATTGAATAAGCATTACTACATTTTGCAAACAAGCACATCATATATATATATATATATATATATATATATACACACACAGAGTTTGTCAAAATATGTATACACACTTCAGGAATGGAAAAAACTTGTATAGATATTATGATACTAAATTTATTCAGACATTACCACGGGATTAATACAAGTTACCTCTGAATTCTACAATCACAGGAGATGCTCAAAATGGTGGCCTTTAGCTTCCAGACGTTTATTAGTACAGTGAACTACTGCTTGGGCAATGTTGGCCAAAGTGTCCAGTGGGATTGCTGCTCCTGCATTTTCAATATCTTGTCTAAGGTCTACCAATATAGTCATTATTCTGTGTTAGATGACATCCTTTAGGACTTGTTGATGCTACAGCCATGAGGGTATTGCCATCTAACAAGAAAATACTACAGTAAACTATGTTATAGCAATTTGATAAAACTACTGAAGTAAGTATACATTGTTTTTGGTGGACCCTCTCTCTCTCTCTCTCTCTCTCTCTCGGGATCAAATATGGATTAGCATCCAACAAAATGATAGGATAAGGAACAAATAAGAAATGTTTAACATGTTTCACTTTTATTTAAGCTTCATCAGAAATATGGAAGAAAAAGTTCTGGTATTTTTCTTAGTTTTGTGTTTTTCTTTCTAGTTGGTCTATAGAAGATTTGGTTGAGAATATGTGTGTGTGTGTGGGCATTTTAGTTCTGTCTTGTATCATCTGCATGTTGTTTATACTTAGAAGGAATCCTGATAAATGTTTTAAACACATGCCAAACACACTTTATTATATCACCAACTTTCATTGAATCCATACTTAAAGAATCTAAGATCAGTTTAGCTACAAACCACAACCAGTGCAACCTAAATTCTTTCACTCCCACAAAAAACATCCCCACTAGATGCATACAAACATACATTATCAACCAAATCCCACATAGACCAACTAGAATTATATTACACAAGTACACTTGAATTATACACGTAAATCCTACCATAAAAAACAAATCAACATGTCGTCTACTTAACCAATGAAAAGCAAACAACACAAAACTAAAAAATAACAGAACTTCCATATTTCATTTCTGATGAAACTTAAATAAAAGTGAAACATGTTAAGTTTATAAATGTTTCCTATTTGTTTTTCATCCTATCATATATTGTACACAATAATGACACTAACTATTAATACTAGCAATTAATATATATATAAAATTATATAGTTTAATACAACAATGTCTGTAATGTTATCAGTCCTGACTAGGCATCTAGCTTTACTTCAGTCAAATTCCAACTGCTATGATGTGGCTTTCCTGTTTTTTCTATAAATATTTCCATGGCAAATGTTCTAATGAGCTTTCTGACTTAGTACCTCAAGTAAATAAATTTAAGAATACAACTAGATTGGCAACTAGATCCTGTCATTTTACTGTTGAAATAGCTAGATGTAACCGTAAATTCAATTCTAAGTTTTTTTTTCTAACACTTCTCACCTGTGGAACTCTCTTCCAGTTTCTTTCTTCCCTGTCACGTACAATGTTTTAAAATTTAAATGCAGCATCAGTCACCATCTTGTGTCTTCCAGAATCCTGTTCATTTATTGTCCGTTCGCTTCACTAATGTCATCTCATTTTCTTTGATCATCAGTAACCCTTTGTGTCTTAGTGGCATTATCACTTTGCTTAGGGTGAAATGATTAAAAAAAATAAAATTTAACAGAATTTCTGCTAATTAAATGCTCACTATTAGATTAGACTGATAATTATTAAATTAGATATAATAATGTTCAAAACTTATCAAAAGCCAACTCAGAGTTTTGTAATTTTTCAATCACTCATCAGGACTCTTGACAAGAAAATGAATCTTGTCAAGAGTTCTAATGTGTAATTGAAAAATGATGAAATTCTGAGCCGTCCTTTGATAAGTATTGAACTTGATTATAATTAAATAATAATAATAATATAGCCAAATGGGTAAATATATATAGCTTCATGAAACTATCATCTATTAATTCACAAAGACTGACATTTTCTAGTGAACCTTTTCTGTTTTTTTTTTTTTTTTTGCAGTGTCTACATCCATCACTTACCTGATTATAATCAGAAAGGGAAATTTTTTCTGCTTAAATAATTTTCTACAATAATTAGCCAATTGTGTCTAGCCATCATCACTAATTTCTGTTCTATAGAATGATCCCATAAGAACATCAAAGTTTTTATTTGCATCTTCTCTCTTTTTACCATACTTCATTATTGTGTCAATAATGATTTCCTACGATTTCCTTGATAATATTTACTTGTTCATTTGGTATATCAGCAAAATCAATTGCCAGATCAAATATTTTTTTTTTCAGCCCAGTCAATCACAAACCTGCTACTTTAAATTTCTGTTGTAAATGTTGTAAGCAGCCCTAAGACACTACCTTGAATAAGTAAACATGATTTCTATATTAAAGAAAAAATGTATTATTTACATCAATATGGACTCATCCTGACAGTTCACTGTCACTGGAGTCATGTAAGTAATATTTAAAGAAATGTGAAAGTTTACTAGCAAATATTTTTGGTTAATTTTTTTTTTCTTTTGAAGAAGAAAAAGGTTTCTTCCTTTTTCTTTCTTTAAAATTTTTTTTAAACTTCATTGTCCTAGCAGTTGACTCCAGATTTTGTCACATTCGGTCTTCTCTACTATTAATAAGTTGTAGTAGTTTATTTCTTTCCCATAGTAAATGAAATATCCGCACAAGAAACACAGTCTCCTTGCTATGAAATTGTTTGTTCCAATAAATGCAATCATTTCAAATCAGGTGTTGATCATATTTCAGTTCCCAAGACAAACAGATCAAATAACACATTAAGCAATATCCAATTGCAAGTAATAGTGAGCTACTGATACAAATGAAATAAATAAATAAAAGACACACACGCACACAGAAACAACTATAGGGCTTTAGAACAAGTGCTTTGAATGCTCTCATTTGGAGAGTTGAAAGTGACATCACTCTCCTCATTACAGGCATATTGACTCCAAAGTTAATAACAATGCAGCTCTGGAGGCAGTGAGGATAGATATTGATTTTACCAAAAATACTTCTTTTTTTTTATGATTTCTCTTATTTTTTAACAGTTCTGGTTCAAAAATGAAAATAAAAATACAGCAATACCCCAGTTAGTACTTTAAGTACTATCCTAAAAATGACAATGCTCAATATTAAAACAGCACTATACAGGATCGTTTTAACACGGCCTCCCAAGTTCAGATCTTTACTTTTAACAATGATATGGGCATAAATAAACATGATAAAAATTGTCAAAAAATACATGGGTAAAAAAGATTGTAGGACCCTGTGGATAAACAGCAAATTTAGGTGCACATGTGCACATATACATGTTTTACATGTTAGCATTAGTGCTATGCCACTGAAAATATTGTGCTAACAATCATTTCCAAATATATGGTGTGGTTGTTGAGCTTTGATGAGTGCTAGGGATCTTGTAACTACTGAAATATCACTAAGTGTCTGAGCATATCGCTACATGATAAATTATGTTTTTATTCTCATATTTAACCAAAGTAGACCATGTATGGTTACTTTTGTAGACTATTCAGTCTGTTATCATTATTTATTTCAGAAACTTAATCTAAGTTTATTAAAGATATTTGAGAAAGAAGCTTTAGCAAACAGTACTGAACAAAGGCTGTAGAATCAGACACAAAACATCCAACTCCAAAATCACAGCCCTGGTCAAAATGGGATAATTTCTGTCTGAATTTTGGAAATGAAGAATTACACCAATTTTCCTCATTTTGGGTGTACCTTTTGCCCTTTCCCCAGGTTCTTTTTATATATTGAATAGTATTCTTGGAATTTCAAACTAAACCCTTTATTCAAGTCATAGGGTAGACTTTTTCTCATTCTGTGGTTCCTGCTTGGGAACATCTTGTATTAGTTAATTCATCTATTATTTCTTCATTTGTTCTTGCAATATCACTTTCACACCTTGATTGAACTCACAATGACCAGCTAAAATAGTAAAAACTATATTGTGGACTCTTCTAGTATTCTAACCTTCTCTAACCTTAAAAAGGCACAGTCCACATCGTACGCCTACGTACAGAAAAACCTCAACCAATAGAAATGGCAAGAATCGAACCAAGCAATTCCATTGGTCAATCGTCTTCTGAAACAAAATTGCGCCAAAACGACTTGAGCCACTTTTGAAAACCCAAGTGTTATATAAAGGAAAGGCAGACAGCCCCTTTCAGTGGAAGCGGAGCAACAGGTAGCTGTAATTACCAACCTTCAAGATGTAACATTTCACCGACTCCGTCTTAGTCGCCGCTGACCAGACGATAAAGAAAATTACCAACACTCTTTTCAATGAATATTACTCAATATTTGATACAAACAAGAAAATAGCAAACATAACGACACAGAGACATCAAACATTCCAGCAACACATACAATTTACATGCGCATTAATACACATATTGTTCCAGTTTGTAAATGTTTAATTGTATATAAATGCTTTATTGTTTTGATCTATATATGTCTGCTTTTTTTTCCTTGTTTGAAATCTCACGCTTGTTTGTATATTTGTTTGGGACACGGTTGACACGCAAACCGATAATAACAAAAATCCTTCTGATAAATCAAATGACCCAAAAGTCCCAACAAAATTTGGTGACCCAGAACGTGAATTGAACACACCACAACGAAAATGATGAACCCGACGTGCGAACTAAAAATGGTGAACTCGACGTGCGAACACACACAACAAACATACAATTTACGCAGTCATTAATCCACACATTATTACACCAGTTTGAAAATGATCGAATTGTATGGATAAATCTTGTATTGTTTCTGATACGTTTAACAACCACGACGTTCCAACAAAAATGGATCCAGAACGTGAGTTGAACACCACAACATAAAATGGCTACCCCGACGTGCGACGAACCCGTCATCAACAACGTAAATGGCTACCACCGACGTTTGCTTTTCATTATGCTACAAAACAGCATATATTTCTTTCGCCTGCACCAATCTTCATGCGAGTCTCTACAGAAGTCGTCAAACTATTTGACCTCACGAAAAAAAAAAAAAAAATAGAGATTTTTTTCGACGCTCTGCATATCATCCGCCGCCCCAGCTAAATTTCAGCAGTACAACCATGCGAGAACAAGTGACAGCAAGCCTGACCACAGCGTTATGGCAGCATATACGCAAGTCTTCTTCGTGCCTTTTCTCGTTTTTTCCGTGTCACGAGAACATTTCTTTCGAACGACTCACTGTTCCAAACACGATCGCTTCATTCAGCGAAAAGTTTTGCTGACAAAGATTCGTATAATCACAAACAAAGCAAATCTTTTTTCAACCGCGCGACTTCGACCTATCGCCTCACATATTAGACTCCCATGAGTAAAACTAGCTACTCAACCAACCGTCTCGACTCATCCGGCGAATATATATTTCTCGACACAATCAGGCACATTTTATTCGACATATCGACCACACGCACACTACGACGTCACATTCATGGTTGACAAACACACAATGGCGGCGATTTTTTCTCGATTACGTGGACAGTACTTTTTACATATTAAAATTCTTAGTTCCTGCGACTTTTAATCTGGGGGAGGTATTGTGGACTCTTCTAGTATTCTAACCTTCTCTAACCTTAAAGGCACAGTCCACATCAGTACGCCTACGTACAGAAAAACCTCAACCAATAGAAATGGCAAGAATCGAACCAAGCAATTCCATTGGTCAATCGTCTTCTGAAACAAGAATTTAAAACGACTTGAGCCACTTTTGAAAAACCCAAGTGTTATATAAAGGAAAGGCAGACAGCCCCTTTCAGTGGAAGCGAGCAGCAGAGTAGCTGTAATTACCAACCTTCAAGATGTAACATTTCACCGACTCCCGTCTTAGTCATCGCTGACCAGACGATAAAGAAAATTACCAACACTCTTTTCAATGAATATTACTCCAATATTTGATACAAACAAGAAAATAGCAAACATAACGACACAGAGACATCAAACATTCCAGCAACACATACAATTTACGCACGCATTAATACACATATTGTTCCAGTTTGTAAATGTTTAATTGTATATAAATGCTTTATTGTTTTGATCTATATATGTCTCGTTTTTTCCTTGTTTGAAATCTCACGCTTGTTTGTATATTTGTTTGGGACACGGTTAGACACGCAACCGATAATAACAAAAATCCTTCTGATAAATCAAATGACCCAAAAGTCCCAACAATATAATTTGGCACAAGGTTACATTCATGAAGCATCCATCCAATGAAGAATAAACAATTTTATGGACAATGAACTGATAATCAATTTATGGACATTTTCCACTAACAGAAAAGGCTAAATAATGCTTTTCTCTTTCATTAACAATTTCTCTAAATTAGTGCTGTCCAATACATGGCCCCCGTGGAGTACATGAAGTAATTTTGTAACCAAGGCCAACTCAAAATTACATCCTTTGCTTCTCATGAAGACCAGACATTCTAAATTGTTGTCACAGATTAAAATTAATTTCCCTACATTTTTGATTTGCTTTTTATCACCAATTGCATTGGATCTAATGTTCATTGATTTCTTTAAAACCAAAACTGCTATTTCATCTATGAAAATGGATTATTCAGTCATGGCAAAATAAATCTAAAAAAGACAAAGCCATTTGACTGATGCACATTTATTTGATGAGAGTAGCAACAATTCAACATCATCCAGAAATTAAGAGAGATTGCTGTGTCAATTCAAAGCCAACTATCTTATTAATTGAATTACTTAGACAAAAAAATTCACCCCTGAAGATGATCTCAGATGAGACTGAAAGTATTTGGGAAAATAAAAAGAAATAAAAAAAATACGGTGCCTTCCTTAATTTAATATCAATATCAAAAAGTTGATAAGAGAATGCAAGAGTATCAAAATACAAATAAAGAGACATAATATATCCAGATTAGTCAACTAAACATGCTTGAATGGAGATATGCTGCCTATATATGCATAGGATAAAAATGTATTATTTACATTGTTTGAACTGTTGCACTCATCTTTATTGCCATATTTATGATGTTTTGGCCTTCTTCAGGTGATTTGAATTTTGAACTGAACATTTTATTTCATCCACCAGCGTAAATTGTTTAGTTTCACATGCCATGCCTTTTCTGGATGTCTCAGTTATCTCCCTTTAACTCAACTCTCCAAGTTTTTTTTTTGTTTTTTTTTTCATCACTGCTGTAGCCAGGTATTGAACTCACAGCTATTGGGATCCAACCAATGCTTTTATGAATTTTGGGGACTTATAAACTTAATATAACAGTAAACATACTTTTACCAGAGCTCATATCGCAATTTAGTTGTTATTATTGCTTTTCTCTAGCACTCCGTATTACTAGTTCCCATATTCATTTCTATACTTGGCTGGCTTAGGAGACTTTTGTGGTGTAGCATATATGCTGATTCCTTGAATTTTTGAATTTTCCAGTTATGTTCTATGTCTATTATTTCAACTTCATCCCACAGGGGGCAGTAATCTTCCTTTTCCCTTCATATATGGTCAGCTATACCTGATTTTTCTATTTTCCCTCGTGTTACAGCTTTACGATGTTCTTGCAGTCTTACCTTAAGGGGATGACCTGTTTCTCCTTTATATTTCTTACTACAGCTGCACAAGATAGCGTACACACAGTCTTTAGTCATGTTCTCCTCTATGGGAGTGGGTGGGTCTTACTTGGAAGAGGTGTCTGCGAAGTGTCAAACCACTTTTGAAGGTCATCCTGATGTTATAAGGACCACAGATCTTTGGTATTTTCTCTGATAATCCCTTCAAAGACCAAAGCTGTTTCCTGGGTGTTGTTATCCTCTTGTACCCTTCTATCCCATTTTGTCAGAGCTGCCATTATGTACCCAGGGTAGTTGTTATGTTGTAGAGTATGGCTTATACTGACTATTTTTTGTTCATATGTCTCTGAGTTGCTACTTATGACTTTTGCTCGATGATATAAGCAGCAGGCGATCACTTTCTTTACAATGTATGGGTGGTGAGAGGTGAAGTTAAAGTATTGTCCAGTGAGTGTTGACGTGATGGCTTGAACCTATGCTATGGTCAAGATATTAGTACATCCAAGAAGGCAAGTATTGTTGTCGTTTTCTCTCTCCATTCTGAACTGTATCAATGATCTTATTTGAGTTCACATGATCCAATATAAGCTGGACCTCCTTCTGGTGTGGCCAGAGTATGAAGGTGTCATCTACGTATTTCCACCATAGGGTTGGCTTTAGTGATGTGGATTCTAATGCCATTTCTTTAAAGTATTCCATGTACATGTTTGCCATTGCTTGCCATTATCACCAGCAATGGCAAACATATAGTCCCAAAAATTCATTCACTGGTGTCCTCAAAGACACATGGCCCAGTGGATAAAAATGTTGGTTGGATCCAGTGAGTGGCAAGTTCAATACCTGGCAGTGGTGAACAAAAACTTGGACTTGAGTTAATGGTAGATAATTGAGACATCTGGAAGAGGCATAGTACTAAACAATCTACCTTTGTGGACAAAATAAAGGGTTTAGTTTGAAGTTCCAATCACCCAAAAAAAACTGGAGCATACAATAGACAAAATGTTGTGAATATGGCAATAAAGATGAGGACAACAGTCTGAAGTTTGAACAATGTAAATAATTACAATAAAAATGTAGTTTTAAGGTATGTTGTTTTTATGGATAAAAGAGCTCAATATCAGAGATAATGCATGCATGCATATATATATATATATATATATATATATATATATATATATATATATATATATATGTGCACACACACCATGCTCTGTGTGTGTGTGTGTATATACACAGGAATCTCTCAATGCATTTTCTGTGCTAAAATTTTATACATCAAAATTTGATTAGTGTATACATAATACTCGATTAGTGTGCTAAAATATTCTTAGGTTTAACAATAGTAATTGAAAATTGTTTTTTTTTTTATAGTTACCAATTAATTAAAGATTTTCTAAAATTTAAAAATGGCTATTTTGTTTTTCAAGTATTACGTTATCTAATTGATTACAGTAGTTTTCAAAAAAAAAGTATTTATCTCTATTAAAATTTTTTGAATGTTTTGATTTTTATTTCATGTTTATTTTGAAGGTTTTAAAAGGAAATTTCTGATGTTTTGTTTAAAAAAATGCAGAATTTAATTAGATACAGAAATTTACATTTATTAAGAAATATAAAAGATAGCTGCATTTACTATGGAAAGATTATAAATAAAATTTTCAGGTTAAAATGTTAATGATTATTATATGTTTGGAGAATTTGAAATGGCATTTTCTCAGTTCCGCCAATTATATGAAGAACACAAGAATACCATGCAGCAAACCACTCTAAATAGGTTTTTCATAAAAAATCAGATAAATAAACATTAATTCATAGCATTTTTATTGGATTTTCTTATACAGTGCTGTTCAATAAAAGTGACTCAGCTGATTTTTTTTTTACTTAAAATTTTTTTTTGCCTATTGTTTTTGGGGTCAAACTAATTTTTAATCTTACTAATATAAAGACACCTTCCTGACCACCTAGTAAAAAAGTTTACTCACCCTAAGGTATTCTATTGATAATTATAATTTTGGATATAAATGAGATTCAGGAAAAAACTCTGTGCAAAAAAAAAAGTGACTCACTTATTTCCTGCAACGAGTAATCAATAGAAACATAACCGAACGGCTTTAAATAAAGAATAATAGAGGTATAATTTATTTATAATAGGTAATAAAGTTCGAAATATTTAATAATCTATGGGTCCTCTTTTATTTTGAATAACCTTTTCAACCCTTTTTGGCATTGACTTGATTAGGTTCTGGCAAATCTCATCTCCAAGCATTGAATTCCATTCGGATATGAAATTCACAATCAAATCCTCTTTGTTGCTCAACTGCTTTCTCGAAAGCCTGTACTTTATAATGCTCCATAAGTATTCTATGGGGTTGAGGTCAGGAGATTGGGGCAGCCATCTCATAACACTCACCTGCTTCTCATCAAAGTATTCCTTCATCAATTTTGATTTGTGACAGGGAGTATTATCCTGTATAAAAATGAGCTTGGTGGGGTCGATTTGCACCCTTTCAGCAGAAGGGAGCAGACAAGACTCTAAAATTCTCTTGTACTGCTCCCTCCTGAGGGTCTTTTCAATAGGTTTTAAGAAACCAGTTCCATGTAAAGAAAAGCATCCCCAGAACATTATACTGAATGGATGCTTGACAGTACTTACTGCTAAATTCAAAGAGCTTTCAAAGCTTCTTCTTCAGATTTTAGATCGCTTATCCTTTTGAATTTAGCTCAACTTTCGTTTCATTGGAGAAGAGAACATTCTTCCAGTCTTCTACGGTGAAATTTTTGTAATAGTGAGCCCATTCAAGTCTCTTGGCTTTGCTTATTAGTGGCTTAAACCTTCGTGTACAAGATTTGTAGCCTTGTTCTAACAGCCACCGACGGACTGTTGAAGAGGCAAGACTAACACCTTGCTCTTCACTTAGACTGGCTGCAATTTCTTGGCTAGTTATAGTCTTATTCTTCACAACTTCTCTCTTGATTACCCTGCCAGTTCTATCATCAATCTTTTTCTTTCGTCCCCTTGTTTCCTTCCTTGGTGCAAGAGTGGCATTATTATGTGCCCTAAGCACTCGAGAGACAGTTGATTGCAAGGTTATAGCAATTTCTGCAATTTCTCTCATAGACTTGTCTGCTTTTGAGAGGGCAATAATAGATGCCTTAAGTGGTACTGAGTTGCTATTTCAAGCTGTTTTATATTGTATGAGGCTTTCTGGAATATTCTTGAATACTCTAGATTTAATTTAAGCTGTTTTAGAATTCTCTAGAATATTGTTTTGAGTGTATTGTAAAATAATTTTCAATATTTTATCAAAATTTCTTTAAATTTACCAGTTTAATCATTAGAATGCGATATCTGAGTCACTTTTTTTTTGCACAGAGTTTTTTTCTTGAATCTCATTTATATCCAAATTTATAATTATCAATAGAATACCTTAGGGTAAATAAACATTTTTACTAGGTGGTCAGGAAGGGGTCTTTATATTAGTAAGATTCAAAATTAGTTTGACTCCAAAAACAATAGACAAAAAATATTTTTAGTAAAAAAAATCAGGTGAGTCACTTTTATCGAACAGCACTGTATGTGCCTATAGTTTAATTAAAAAGTATGCAAATTAGAAATTAATTGGAAATGAAACTAAAATTTGAGCTACAAATTACAACATTTCCTAAAAGTTGTATTCAATTAATGTTTTCTATTAGTGTGTATTTTTTAATGTACACATTAGCCACACTAATCAAGTGATTCCTGCAGTTGGGGGGGAACCAATATTTGTACACATACAAATTTTTAATTTTTATTTCCAACTAATGAATAAACATACTTTTCATATAATTAACTCTACACAGATGCATAATAACTAAATATGAATAGAAAACAAAAATATTTTGATTTAATAGAAATAAATCCCATTTATCCATTTTAATGGTCAAAAAAGTATTCATACAATACAAAAAAAAGAATACATAATCTTCATTTAATACTTTATAGAATATCCATTTTCACTTCTACAGCGACCAACCTCTTGTAATTCTCAATTAATGATTTTCAAATTTTAGTTGTATTTCGTTCCATTCTTTGCATATAGTCTTCAGATCCAGGATGTTTGTTGGAGCTCTCGATTAGATTTGAATTTTCAAATAACACCACAGATTCTCGATTGGGTTTAAACCTGGGAACTGACTTGGCCATTTCAGGATATTTACATTATTTTCAGCAAGCCATTTCTTCGTAGATTCTGCAGTGTGCTTAGGATTTTTATCTTGTAAAATTCACTCAGGAGGAAATTCGAGATTTTCAACTGAAATCATTAAATTTACTTCCAAAATATTTTGATATGCTGCGGCATTCATTCTACCATCTATTACTTATATGTTGCCAGTACCTTTTGCAGAAAAATATCCCCAAACCATGATGCTGCCACCACCAAATTTTGCTGTTGGAACTGTGTCCTTTTGTTTGAAGGCATTGCTGTCTTTCCTCCATACATGATTTCTAGAATTACATCCAAACAACTTAAATTTGGTTTCATCTGTCCATAATACTCTTTCCCAATACGATTTTTCCTTATCCTTATATTGATGAACAAATTTAATCTGGCATCTTTGTGTCTTTTCAATAGCTGTGGAGTTTTCCAAGGGGAGTGTGGCTTTAGATTGTTCCTATGAATTTCATTGCTTATTGTCTGTTTAGTGACACAGATTCTTGATGAAAGCAAATCATCCTGCAACTCTTGACAAGTAACCATTTCATTTTGTTTAATTTGACAAATTAATTTCCTCGAAGATCTTGCAAAAATTTTCATTGGAGCACCTGTTCTTCTTTGGTTTTCAACAGTTTTGAGTTTTTTTTTTACCTTGCAATGAATGAAATAATGGTAGTAAATGGAATATTCAGGTTGACTGATATTTTCTTGTAACTTTTACCTTCTTTCCAGAGCTTAACAATCAGTTCTTTTTACAAATTTCTCAATTCTTTACCTCTTGCTATGATAAACTTCTTGCAGAAATATCAATTACAGAATGATCTGTTTGTATTTTTTTTGGCTAAAAATAATTACTGATAACATTATTGAAACATTCTACAATATTCTACTTGAATAATCTAGAGTATTAAAGCAATTTAAAAGTTTTAAAATCTGAAATTTACATTGTATGAATATTTTTTCACCCATGGGATTTATTTTTATTAGATCAAAAATTTATTCTGTTATCTATGCATATTTAGTTATTATGCATCTGTGTACAGTTAATTATATGAAAATTGTTTATTCTTTAGTTGTAAGTACAATAAATTAAAAATTTGTAGGTGTATGAATATTTGTACCCCCATATATATATATATATATATTTGTCTATCCATTATTTTTATAGATACAAATATTTAAGTAAATGCTCTGTTTATAATAAACTGTATTAACAACATTTACCGGCCTGTATGTCTGAGAAATTTCATAGAAAATATGTATCTTCTGACAGGAATTGAACCTGTATCCTACACAGAACCATCATATAGCCTGATGTGCTATACCATTTAGCTGCAGAGGAAGTGTCTGGTTAGCAAGGTTGAATTACTACTTTTAAACCACAAATTTCCTATGATTTCTCTCGAATGCTCATATCTGTTCAAAGCATATCTTAACCTAATCAAATGACATGAAATGGACTAAGTGCGACAATTATTTTAATATTTTAATTTGTTTACTTAAATAAATATTTTGGTATTCTACCACTGAATTGTATTTAATGTTATTGCCTAGCATAAACACTTTTCAAATGTTTTTTTCTTTTTAGAAATTCATCCAAACAGTGGACCAAAAAAAAAAACAAAAACAAAATAATTTTCACAGTTTCAGTCATTCAATTGTAAATTTATTCAGTTTAAAAATAAACAAACTAAGGATGTCATTTTGGCAACAAATGACAGTCATACATAAATTTATAAACATTTAAATCTTAAGACAGTTTCTTTTTTCTTGTTAATTAAAATTGTAATTATAAGCAAGGTTTTTTTTTCCTTTCCTTCTTTTGTTTGTTTTTTTTTTTTTTTTTTTTTTAACAAGACCCAGCGACTGTTGCTTGTCCTGTTTTCAAAGTCTTATTTTTACAATTTTTTTTTTTTTTTTTAAATTTAGCAGCCAAGCCCAAACTAAAGCTGCTACAAATGCATTCAACATGCACACAGTCAAAACACATGCACACGCACACACATACGTTGAACAGTACCTCCTGACCTTAAGAATTATTAGTAAACAAAATATTAGTTACCATGATTCCTGGATGTAGCAGCGCTATCATAAATAGGGTTTGAAAAAAACGTTGTTGTTGCTGTTCAGAAGAAAAAAGAAAAAAATATTTGCATGTTAAACAAAAATTAAGTCCAAGTAATAGTTGCATGTTTTGTTTTTTTTTTGTTTTTTTTTCCCCTTTGCTGAAAAAGAAATGGTCAATGCTCAGGTTGTGTCATATTGCAAAATAGATTCTCTTTTTCTTCCTCACATTCTTAAGAATTGAAACAGACATTGATGGAAACAAACAAAATCTAGCATCTGCTGCATTTAGGGATCAAATCAAGTCTGAATGAATTATGTTATGCAGAGACAAAATTTAAACTCACCCCCTATCCAGAGTTAGGACTCCAGTTAATGGCTTAAAAAAAAACTAGGTAGGGAAAAAACATTATTAAGCTTTTATATCCATCTTCTCAGATTAAAATTGAATTTAGTCTAAAAACTAGAGTTTAAAATTGTCCATTGTTTCTTGTATTAAGAACTCTTTGATGTGCTCTTGTAAATCTTTAATCATCTCTTTGAAAACTGACAATGTGCACTGAAGACAATAAACTGATTTAAATTAATGTTATAGTCTCTAAAAAGCTTAAATTTTCAGCATTACTGTTGACCAGTGTTGCTACCTCATGTTATCACCTTTGAAATGAAAAAAAAAATATGCCCAAAGTATTATCTTGCAATATGACAGAAGCTGAACAATGGCCAAAGAAATGAATCCAGCTTGCAGTGTAGCAGGATTTTGAATAGAAATTGCTATCTCCACAAGCATGGAGAGGTTAGTATTTTTGTTGCACACACTACAACAGGACGACAACAGAGGTGGCTTAGTTTTGCCTATTTGATATGAGTCCTTTTTTTTCTTTTTTTAAAATTTTTTTCCCAGATTTTGTCTTAAAAATTCTATTTGAAAGAAAAGATGGAAATTCTGGTTTCAATATCAAGAAAACATCTTTTATGCTGACAAATACAAAATTGTCAAAATATCAAACGCCAATTTGAAATTTGCTGCAGTTTGTTGCTAAACCAGAAAAAAAAATACCAAAAAAACACCGAGATGCAATTGACAGAACAATAAATCGTATCAGGTCGATATTGAGTTGAAATTTGTGGTGGACTGAACTGAAATGGGGTGGGGAGAAAAAGGAAATCCAAAAATATTGAACTCAAATCATAAAATAGTTTGGTAAAAAAAAAAAAATATATATGGATAATTTTATGTTTTGTTTTTAAAAGAAAAATATTGGATTGAATCAAATAAAAAACTGGCAAATGACCACTGGGAGTTTTTGAACGGATCTTGGAGGCAGGTTTTTCAAGCCACTTTCTGTTGCATAAACACTCGGATAATACATTCAGAAAGATTTTTGTTTCTTCAAACATCATTCATTTCTGTAAGAGGAGGAGACAGTTGGCCTGAAAGCTGGGAATTTAAGGAGGGGTGGGTGGGGTTACAATTGACACCCATGCAACGGGGGTACACAGAGCATTGGTTACAAAGATTGCCTTTAGTTCAGGCTTGTTTTGTTTTTTTAACACACCAAGTTTCCAACTTTTAAAAAAGGGTTGGTTTTTTTTGTTGTTTTTGTATATATATATAAATGATCTCATAAATGTTTGAAAAAAAAAAATCCCTATTTTGCACTTAAAAATTTTTTTTTTAATTTATCAGTCAGTTTTTGTTTTGTTTTGTTTTTTTTCCAGACAATTCAGAAGCAGAGAAAAATGCAAATAAAAAGAATACTGTTTTTGATAGGGCATGGGGAAGAGAAATATTTGTAATGGGATGTCAATATGAATAAAAAGCAAATGGATTTTATTTCCATTTAAAAGAATGAGGGTTTCTTTTTTAGTTTTAGCATTTTTGGACTGTAAAAAAATGATATCACAGCTACTTCAATAATTTACAGGCCATTTTTTTTCCCTTTTTTCTTAGTTTCTTCTTGGTGGATGTTAGAGAAATATCTGCTCTTCTGAAGGTCAAGGGAGGTAACTCTCATTGCTCAGAATTGCAGTCAGAGCCAGTTTGAAAATTGATCAAGTGAAGCCATCGCTGAGAAGAGAAGTGTTTGTTTTTTTAAGAGCAATATTTAGAGTCTAAATTACAGATTCTGATTTTTTTTTTAAATCCAGGACCAGCGGATCATCTCATTATTAAGATTGTCTTGAAATTAATGGGTCTTTTAAAAGAGAAAAAAATTAATGGGATTTATTACTTAAAAAAGATTTGATGCAAATGAAAAATTGATAAAGGATCTTGATTATTTTTTTTTCTTTTTTATAGCATAAAAATGTTTTTAGATTAAAGAGCACCAAATTGGATATTTTTTTTTCCTTTGGGTTAGAGTATTAAGCAAGCACCGCTCTATTATTTTTCCCCAGGATGTATAACCATGAAGACAAAAAAAAAAGCCATTGGAAAGAAAGGCTGAGGGATTTCAGCAAACAGCAATGATTTCACATCACACAAGAATTAAATTTTGTAGTGAAAAAAATAAATGAAAGCAGAAAAAATTAATTTGTTTATGTGTGTGTATGTGTGTGTGTGTGTGTGTTTATTTATTTATTTTTTTTTTTTTTTAATAAACAAAATCAAAAATCTGGAGACAGAAAAAAAAAGAGAGAATCCACCAGGATTCTGAACCAGTTTACAAAATGTTCACTTAAAAAAAAAAAAAAATCAAACGTTCACTTAAAATAAGATGAAAACTAAAAAGTATTGATAACACTGACCCAAAAAAAAAAAAAAAAAAAAAAAAAAAACTGTTGTGGCATCCAATGAAGGGGGAGGAGCAGTTGGACACACATTTCGAGACTACAACAATGGAAGCTTGGTGTGTTTATGGCAGAAAACAAACTACAAATGATATTCTTTTTCTAAAACACAGCCATAAAAAAAGTCACAATCTACATGAAAACATGAATACTTTCCCCCTCCTTTCTTTTGTAACGATTCATTTTCCCCATGGAATTAGCCCCTTTGTTCCCCACCCCCATAAGTTGCTGGTAGCTTTTATTGAGCACAAGTTGCTCTCTGAATGGAGTGAGAAATACAGTTTAAAAAAATGTTGGAGGGAAGAGGGAAAAAAAAAAATCAAAATGATGAAAAAGTCCAATGGAATGAAGAAGATATTTTCTTTTTATAATTTTTTTTTTATGCCACTCCAAAGCAATGAAATTAAATTCTTGTCAATCAAGTGCTATTTCCGATTTTATACGGAAAGTGACTACAGTAAGAAATTGAAGGAAGCAATTATTTAGAAAAAAAAAAAAAAAAAAAAAACAACTTCAAAAAGTATATATTTTTTTTTCAGCCAGATCAAATAAAATACTGAAAAATTGATTGATGGAAAATTTCTAGATAAGTCTGCATCCCCCCCACCACCAAAAAAAAAAAAAAACCTCACAAATCAGTCAGGTGAGAATGTCGACTGGTTTTCACCTAATTTCAGCCCTTTTGAACTTTCTATAAATGCCTCAACAGAAAAAAAAATACTTTATCGGCTGAGATGTGAAAAATATTCGGAAATGGTTACTTTAGTTCAAAGCACTAAACAATTCCGCTAAGAATAAGTCATGTTTTTCTATCCAGACCATAGATAGTCATTTATGCTTTTATTTCAATTTCAGAACCCAACACTCATCAGGTTTGCAGTTTTGGGTGCAGGGACTTGGCATTATTTATCTCCTACTCTGTTGAGCAAAGCACAAGCCCTTTTTTTTATTTTGGAAAGTATCAAAAGAAATTTTAGAACCAAAAACCTAATCACTATAAATTAACCCTAAAGAAAAAAAAAAGTATTTTTTTAAAAATATGTCTTCCATTTTATAGTTTATACATATCTTATTTATTGGATAAATTCTTTTTTCTTTTGTCAATTCCCAAGCTAATAATGTCCAATTTATATGGAAGTGTAAAATGGTTACATCTAAAGCTCCCAAATTCCTCACCAAGACATTGATTACAGTGTGCCCCCCCCACACACACACATTTTGGCCTGTGAATATAGAGGAGCAAGCATTCTTTATCCAATCTTTCCAGCTTCAATCTAAATTATTTCAATTTCTATCAATGATTGATCAGAATTAATCATTATTAAAAGAAATGATCAAAGTTAATTTGTAGATACTTATATCCAGAGGAGTTTTACACTTCTTTTTATTTTATTGCTTTCATATATATATATATATATATATATATATATATATATACACACACAAACAAACATAAGTACAGATCAAGTGAGCAGAGTTCAGCAGCTCTTTTCAGGTAAAACACAATTAGAAATTTTATTTTTTCAATATCTAAATAAAGAAATTAAAAATATTTGTAATAACAGCTCATCAGTTTGTTGCAGATTTTAAAGAAAACTGTAAGCTGCTACAATTTCCCTTTTGTCCTGAAGGAATTTACCTGGAGGCAAATATGTCTATTTATAAAATTATTGAATAATTTTTTTTTCTGATATTGTTGAGATAAAAAAGAAAAGGAAATTCCTTCCTAAAAATCTTTGTCAAAATCTGATTCATTTCACCTTTTTGTCATTCTATTTATTGACCTAATGTTTGTCAAGGAGAAAATATTTTATTCAATGTCTAAATAAAGAAACTTACAGTTAATGAAAAAAAAAAAAAAAATGGACCTCTTTTTTTTTTTTTTTTTTTTTTGGTAGGGGAGAAAAGTAAGAATTGTTAAGAAGTTTTTTTAGAGAACAGAGTGTGTTTTTGGAAAGTGTTTTTATAGTTGTCAGCATCCTCTAAGGACTACAGTATCTACTAGGATGGTTAGCTAATCCCTGATGCAGACAGCTGTTCAGGCACATTTGTTTCTTAAAAAACCCACAGAGTCTACCTCTACTTTATCCTGTAACTATGCTGATCAGATCTTAGTTAGAGTTTCTAGGAAAGAGTGAATAATCTGGCACAATCAATAGTTTGAACCAAAACCAGTACAAATCCTCGGTCACAATGACTTGTGACTTTGTGCTAGTGCAACCATTAACAGCTTTTGTACAGTTTTATCTACCTGATATCATTCACAAGGTTTGGGTCAACTTGTCCTATGGTTTTCAGGTGCCACATGCTGGAACTGCTTTTTTTTTTGTAAAACTTCAAATATAGCCTTTGGAATTATGCAAAATGATCACTTAATAAGGAGGCCAACTCAAAGTGCTTTAACCATCTCGGCCACATTTTTTAAGTACATAAATTTATCGTTATTCTGCCATTTATTTTGCAACAGTCGAACTAAGTTTGACCATAGAAACGATCATATCAAGGAAAGCCTCTTTACCTGTACTTAATTCAATGTCGATTGTTTAGATATGTCAATGTAAAACCTACAGAATTGTCAGAGGGATGAAAAAGAAACTTAAGGATTTTTTGTTGAGGAAGAGGTGCAGACTTTTTTGTATTCTAAGCAGCAAATACGGGTGGAAAGCCTCGAGTGCAAAAAAGCCAAACTTCAAAACACAGCATGATTGTCAGGTCGTTCTCTATTTTTTTTTCCCAAGCAGGTTTTCTTTTTGTCTACAGAAGGAAAGAGAAAGAATCACAGCATTGTCAGAAATTCATCTGAATGCTGGAATGTCCAAGAAAGAACTAATACCAAAATTAAAAAGGTCTTCTTTTTTCTTTTCTTTGCAAAAGTCGATTGCTTTCCATTGGGATCAAATACATTTGCTGTGCCCATTTAGGGATATCCTTCACAAAAACTCGTATCCATTTTCTTCCTTTTTATTTTTTTCTTTAGCTTTGAAAAAAGAGGCCGTCTTCGTAAAGCTTTTTGCCAATCATTCTTCTTTTTGTGGGCATGGAGAATACAGATAACAAAATGAATTGATGAAATATTAGGATTTCACACCGGTTTAAAAGTTTTGTAATTATTGTTATCATCATCATCATCATCATTATTGTTATTACAATTAAAATTATTGTGTTCAAATAGAGATAAAAAAAAATTTCATTGCTTGGAGTGTCAGATCCAGGTGTGAATGTTTATTAAAAGGTCAGTCGGATAGTCATTCGGTCATGTACTTGGTCACTTACAGCAGGGGAGGACAGGGTTGACAATTGCACAGACACAGAAACAACAACAACAACAACTAATAATAATAATAATAACATACTGATTCTCTTGAAGAAGAGGAAAAAGGAGTCCAGGGAGGGGGCAGGACAATAGCTTTTATTTATTTTTCCCAGATTTCCACAAAGAACAAAAGATAAAAAAGGCCAGGCAACGTAAATATGAAGAAATGATTTTTTTTTTTTTTTTTTTTTTTTTCTAATTAAAAGTTCTTGAAAATTTATGTCAATGCCATTTTATCAAAAAGTCGTTAATTACATTGATCATAAATTTTAAAATGCTGTTCCTGTTGTGATTTGAAAAATTTATAAAATGTAAGTTTTCATTTTGTGATTATTTTAATTATCTTGCTAGACTAATTAAAGTCGATTTTAGAAGTCATTAATTACAATGTAAGTATTAAAATTCACTTCCTGTTGTGGTTATAAAAAAATGCTTCAGTTGCAATTCACAAGTTCATTTTTTCATTTTATTCTGCCTTTCCAAAAAACTTACTGAATTGTTATTTCAATCGTTGATGTTTGACAATTCCAAATTGAAAATACATAGAATTCATGGCTGCAATGACTGACACGTGATAAAAATCAGCAGTTTAAAAATTCATAAAAACTAAAGATCCAGAAACTTTCTGACTTGCAAAACCCCCAAATTTGAAAGAATCATTATTGTTATTTAGAATATTGTTTTTATTGATTTCTCATTATCTTTAGTTTTCAAGCTGGTGTTGGGATTCATGGTCAAATACAGACATTTGTTCTTCACCAGGTTAAGCCAATGAGGCTTGTAAATCTTGAACCATTTTTCTACTTGCCAAAACCATTGAAGTCAGAATTGTGCTGATAAAATATACAAGACTTTGTATTCTATTTGAAATGTGGTGCATTGTGAATTGTATCTTTACTTTTAATCAAAGCAAGCATTCTAAAGATAACATTTTTTTAAAAATTGTATTGCCTACAATGGACAGTTTTGTTAGAAAGCTTTTTTTAAAAAATTCTGTTCATGACATAAATTCAGATGTAAATGCACAGACTTTGCACATTTTTTAAATACTCCATTTATCATCGGCTTTATCTTGTACTCAACTTATTTGAGGTAGTTATTGAGCTTATCTGGTAGACGTTGGATTTTTTTAAACCCTTATATTTGAAAAGCACCTCAAAATATGATCATTAATGTTTTCTTAATATTAGAAATTAATTATCTAATAATTTCCTTGGACACCACATGAACATAAATGGGCTTTAAAGAATGCAAAGCCCTTTTTAGCAACTTTTATCTTATTTTTTTTTTCATACATAATCAGCCAATTGCTTGCCCTTGATCTTTCCACAATTCATTTCACATTAAAACTCAAAAGACTTCCAATTGAGGTAATCGTGTTTACATTTCCTGAATTCAACTCTGATGGAGTGAGTCACTGAAATTACACCTTGTGTACACATTCAAAATTCATTTTGAATAATGAAATGTTCAGTCTAATTAAATCCTAAAACATCTCGTAAAAATTTTCAGTATTTAAAGTGTATTTCATGGTTTATGGTAATGGCTACTGATTAAAATATAAATATTTCATCTAAAAAAAAAATATATCGATCTGGTCACTCAAGGTAAGCAACCTTTAGTTTGGTTATCACTCGGGGTGGGTGATCAAGTAATGTTAGAAAAAATAAAAGTAAATAAATAAACAAGACTGCTCCTCAAAATAAATAAAACCTGATTCCAAACTGGAGGGGAGGGGAAGAGAATGATCAATTTGGGTCAAGCGGGTCATAGTGGAATAATTAAAAAGGAAATTTTGTACTCTTTTCAAAGTAGGGGAATTTTTAGTAGTTAATGCTTCAGCTTTAACTGACAGGTAAAATGAAGAGATGGTTTTAAATTCAGTAAAATAATAAAGTCAAATAATGAAATGCATATAGCATCATTTACCATTCTTAAAAAAAAAGGTGGGGAGTCTGTAAGTATCGAGTCTCTACTGGAAAACATCTATAGAGCCTCTCGAGGACAACTTCATTTTTTCTTTTAAACAGGACATTATTAGTAGGTGGGATGAATAGGTAAGAAAAATTCAAAAGAAAAAAAAAACACCTGATTTCTGATGAGTTTAAATAATTAATTTCACTAATTGCCTTTTTTGTATGCTGATTGTTTTGAACTAATATCCAATGAAAACTTCCTATTTTTGGTTGTTTATGAAATTAAATTTGTGCCCAATTCCCTAAAATCTATGACTAGGTTTTTCTTCTGTTACAGCAAGGAAGCTGTCAAAAACAAAAAAAAAGTTAAAAGAATTTGCAAGGAAGGTGCTGTTAAATTCACATTCAAAAGTGAAATCTGTCTTGGATTCTTTCAAAAGATTTTCTACAACACCAACACCAGCCGGAAAATTCTGGAGTTAATCTGGGTAAGTTCTTTTTGTTTTCTTTTTACTTAGATTAAAAATGAAAAAACATTTTTATATTTAATACAAAGAAATTTATGTCATGGTTGTTGGACTTAACGTATAGAACAAGAGTTGCATGTTGAAAAAATAAATAAATCCCAGCCAGCCTTTCTAATTTTGTTTGCATGAATGCACAGAATTTGTGATAATGTCAGTCCCAAAAACTGGAGAGGCTTTTTGTTTTTCATTAAAGAACTTGAAGAGAAAAATTAAGAGATCAGGAATTGTTTGAGGAGGACATTTTGGCCAATTTTTGTCTTAAGTGGAAATATTCAGAAAAAAAATCTAGTCACAAAAACAAAAACAAAAAAAAAAAAAAAATGAAAATGAAAAAACTTCAAGACTAAATTTGATAGCCAAGTAAACAGTTGACAAAAAGCATCCACTGCTATTACAGTGAAGAATTACTGAAGTTTTGTAATCGATACAAAGTTTGGGGAGGGGGGGCAGGAAGAGAATAGGTGGGGGTGAGAAGTGGAGAAAAGTTGTTTTTTTTGTTTTGTTTTTCTTTTAAATTTATAAACAAAAAAATGACATTGATTTTAAAAAGGATATTTGTTCCTTCTAAACATTCTTTCAATCCTCTGTTGAATATATACAATACGAGGTTGCCATGTATGCAAAAAAAAAAAAAAAAAAAAAAAAAAATAATAATAATAATTTCATTCAACAAAGGCTGAAACCAGTAAATACTTTGCACATGAAGATTCTTCATTCTCGATAGTCAAATGAAAAAAAAAAAAAAAATAAAAAAGAAAGAAAGAAAAAAATTTTAAATTCCAAAGAAAAGTTTCAGGAAAAAAAAAAAAAAAAAAAAAAAAAGTTCCATGATGAAACCTCAAGAATTTAAAAAAAAAAAAAAAAAGAGAGATTCTGAAATGTCAAATTTGTTTACAGCAAACATTAATACAGCAGCCATTTATCCGTTTCTTTTGGCATTCCTTGCTCTGAGAACTGAGCTGAGTCCAACAACGCTCGGATCGTTGTTTATAACAGTTTGGACGTGGGTTTGTTTTTTTTTTTTCTTATTTATTTTATGTATCTTTTTTTTTCTTTTTTCTTAAAGCATGCACATGCATACTCACATACATGCCCCCCCTGGTGTGGCTATTAATTCACACACTTGCATATTTGAAAGACAGACATACATACTAAACAAATGTTCACATAGAGAGAATCGTTCACGTTGATCTTCCAGTTGAAAGGAACAATGTCGAACAGGTGAAAGAGAGAGAGAGAGAGAGAGATATATCATAGGTGATATATTCAGGTGATCAACAAAACTGGGAGGATCACCTGTTGAGGGGAGGGAAGGGCTTTGAGGGGGTTAGCCCTAGGTGATCAAGTCAAAAGTTTCTGCATATAGATCATGTTGAAAGCGAATCTGTCCTTTGAGTGACTCGAGCATTTTGCGATGCTCAACGCCTAATTCTCTCAAGCTAGAGATACTCATTAGCAAGCGAGGGAAAAGTCCCACTTCTTCTGGGTGGGCTGCATGGATCTCTTGCTGCAGAGCTTGAATCAGTAGCTCCTGCAATCGATTTATCTTATCACTACGTTCAAGGCCATGGCGATCTGAAAAAACAATTGAAACACAACACAAGATTGTTAGGAAAGTAAAGAATGAAAAACGTTCACAATAGAGAATAAAGTAGAGTTTTGTTGTTAATTCATTTGTAAAAATATTTCTAAATTTTAAAAAAAGAAAAGAAACTTCTCTGCTCGATAAACTGATAGAAAAAAAAAATAAATTGTATTGATAGGAAAAGAATATAGTTGTTAGCAACTAAGGATTTGATTTGATAAAGAAATAAGACTTTTATTCTATGCTTTGCTATTCAAACCAAAATGCTTATCTTTGTTTTTTACACTCACAATGTTTCACCATTTAATCCACTAAGGCTTTAAAGCATTGGTTAAAACATATTGGGTTCCCTGGCAGTTAAGTGTTCGATCCTTGGGTCTGGTAGTACTGAAGTCTTGTTCAGAGAGGGGGGGGGGGTAAAACGAACAAGGGAGACAAAACTGAATATGACTGATGAGTATTAATTGATACGAGTTATCTCCCCTATGTATAGAAACCAGAATGCAAACAATTCACTCTACTGGATTGGAATGAAGGGTTTTCAAAAAAATTAACAAATATGAAGACGGACATCTGAAGATCACAAGTATAACAACCAAGATAATCATGCTGGTCTGATCAGCAAAGCATTTATATATAAATTTATAACCAATTATATGATGGCTAATTAAGTCTTTTCTTTATTTATGTTGTTCTGTATATAAATCTATACATTGTGCTCTCATCATGGAGTTAACTTTTTAATATTTTGTATATATTAAAAACCTTATTAGAATAAACTCTACCACCTACAGATTTGATATTACACACATATATATATATATATATATATATATATATATATATCCAGATAAGATGAGAACAAATAGATTGCAATTCCAACGTTTGTAAGATTTAATTTAAAAAAGGGCCCAATACAAAGTAGAGCAATATTATTTATTTTAGGATATTACAACAAAACCATGTCAAAATCACTACACAATTGCAGTCGTGTTTCAATGCATCTCATTGGGCTATTGTAAATTATTGGTGAGTGAACAATTACATCATTATACAAACTAAACAATATTGTTTCCTAAAAAATAAAAATGGGGTGGAGGAGTAATTTAACAAAATGCCAAACATTATACGCTTTGTGAATTTCGTACATAAATTTTTTTATAGTTCATAAATAGCTTCTTTAAAGAACTAGTAAATAATTTAAACATATAGAATTATTTGGTAAATTAATATGCAACTGTTGAATAAAGATTATTCATATAAAATGTTAAGAACACTAACCAATCAATGTAAAATGTCAAAAATACCAACCAAATACCAATACATCCGTACAAGATATTACTAATACTACCAGGACCTGTGTGTATTGTTTCTCATCTTCATTAACAACCTTTTCTTGATGTGATCAGTTCCCTACAAGGTATTCATGCTTATGGCTCCCTGTCTAAATAGTAAGTGTGATAAGTCAGACAAAGCTTGCATGGCTGATGCTAACCTCCAGAAAAGTAACGCATTGCTACTTTCTGGTCTCACATTTTCCACTGACATGAAGTGGAATGGTTATATTGAATCAAATACTATGTCTACTACTAGGAAAGTTGGCTCACTTTGTCATGCCAGACAGTTTTTCTTGCATGTATATAAATCTACTATTTATCTGTGCATTGAATATTGTTGCTATATCTGGTCTGGCACTCCGGATATAAAATCTCAAGATTCACAACAAAATCTAAAGAAGGGTCTGTAATGTTATTGGTCCTGACCTGGCATCTCAACTTCAGTCACTTTCCTGCCACCATAATATGGCTTCCCTGTCTTTTTTGTAAATATCATCGCTGGCAGTTCTAATATGCTTTCTTCTTTGGTCCCTTGACTACATTTAAGCATATTACTAGATTGGCTACTAGGTCTCACTGTTTTACTGTTGAAATAGTTTGATATAACCTAAGCACTATTGTAATAATTTCTTCTGTCTTATTTCTTGCCTGTAGAATTCATGTACAATCTTCAAAAACTAAAAAGCAATGGCAATTGCCATCTTCTTGCTTCCTGAATCCTTTCTCCTCACTAAAGTCTTCTTATTCTCTTCCACTGCCAGTAACCACTTGTGTCTTAGTGGCATTATTGCTTTGCTTCAGATGAAATGATTAAAAATAAAAAAAATAACAAAGTTATATTAATAAAGGCACAGTGCACACTAGGCTTAGTAATAAATATTTATGCTCTTAATCAGTAATGGGACTTCAAAATCATTCCCAACTTTCTGAATCAAATTATTTCTCTTTACTATAAATGCAATTGGAAGTCACTCTATTTTATAGGGTACAATTTTTGTCTCACTGTTCAAAACTTATAAAATCAATAAACTTTAGAGCGTTTAATTTTCCAGGGAAGTAACTTTTGACTTCGGTTCAAAGCAAGCAGGAGTTGTTTCCCTTCATTTTTTTTTTTTTTTTTTTTTTTTTTTAAATTACTGTATTTAAATCCGTCCATTTTTCCTCTGTAAGAATTCTCGAAAAATATATACCTTAAGTCATACACGCCAAAGGTTACTTTATCCGCAACTTAACCCTTCGTTAGTACCGTGGGACATTGTCACAGAATTAGTACAGTTGGAGTTTTTAAAAAGCCCATTTAAAATATGATCATCATTTAGTTCTTAATTTCATTGTTATATATTGAGTGTTCTTTTGGGGTTTTATATGATAAATAGTTTTATTTAGAAAAATCAAATTAAAAGGCCATTATTAAAAAATAAATTAGTAATTTTCAAATGTTCAAATAAATAAAAAAAAAGGTTTCATTTTCTTTTCAGTTAACAAATGAAACCGTTTGTAATTTGCACAAATATTATGACTAAAATCAGAAACTGCTTGTAAGTTACTTGAACAGAACAAGTTTTCAGAAAACTACTTAAGTAATTATGAAAATTGTATTACATTCTAAATATTAAGGAAAAATAAATAGTTGGGTATTCATTCAAACATAGTATAACACTAAACAATATATAAAATTTATTCAAAAATTATATCAAATATGTTATAAAATCACTACAAAAATAGCCATTTTGTTTTAACACTTCTGGTGTCTTATAAGTGATGGTGTTGAATGTGAAAGTAAATGAAATGCAAACTAGTGTATGTGTCTATGTCTTTATTAATGTATGTGTGCATGATTGCTTATATATGCCTTTCATTATATGTATGTTATCTGATTCTTTTTTTTTTTTTTTTTTGGTGGGGGGGTCGTGGACATCTATTTCCTGTTTTGTTCATATTTTTGCATGTTTATATATTTAAATATGTCTATGTGTTTGTGTATTATAATCCTATTGTGTATGTATTGTCATTTGCAATATATCATCACTTCAAATGTATCTAAGTTGTAATGATGTTTTTATCCCCATTAGATTAATGTTTTTTCTGAGATTTTGGCTTTTCAATTAAAACAAAATAAATAATAAAATATATGTATTTTTTCCTCCAGTTTCTTCTTTGTTATTTTATATTTTAAACTTAATACAGATTAAATTTAAAATTGGTAATTTTTAATTTTATAGTAAAATTTAATATTAATTAGTTATAATGATTTCTATTTTAGTCTAACCCTAACATTAAAGCATTAATAATTATAACTAATGTTCGTTTTTTGAATTTTCATATACTTGTATTTTGATTCTTCATTGCAGCTTATGTAACAACATTTCCCCTATCAAAGGGTGTTTGTTTGATTTGAACCTTTTAAAACCTTTTATTCTACATTCAACACCATCATTAATGAGACACCAGAAGTGTTGAAACAAAATGACTATTTTTATAGGGATTTTTATAACATATTTATGTTATAATTTTCAAATAAATTATATTTGCTCTACTCTGCATTGAGCACTCTTTTAAGAATAGTATTGCTTGATTATTGGAATTTATTCCGTATTCACCAATCCTATTCTTGGGTGTGTATATATATATATATATATATATATATATATATATATATATATAGGTGTGTGTGTAAATAAATATACATATTATCCCTCACTGCTAACGTGACTGAATTTCATGCACAATGCAATCTTCAGGTGGTAAGTATAAACTGACCGTTATGCAATTTGAATTATAATATATCTGGTTATCACAATGTTGGCATAGTTATATATTTTGCTGGGATTACAGTTTTTTTAATTTTAAAATTATATTTGGCAATTAAAATAAGTGGGATTTATATATGTATGTAAAAAAGAGAAAATTTAAAAATTATATTTTTGAGTGGTGATATTCATATTTTAATTTTTTTAGAATTTTTAATTAAAGGGAGATTACTTGTTCTTATTTAAACAAAAATAAATTTACATTCAAAATAAATAATTAGCAATTTACATTAAAAATTAATCTGGATCAACGTATTTAAGCAAATATTTATTTTTATGCTGACATGTAACCATCAATTCATTTCTCTTGTTTAATAAGCTAGGGTTATTTAGACGTTCTAAGATAACCAATTTTCCAACAAGACATAAATTGCATTTATTTTCTTTATTGTTATAAGCCTTAGCTCTAGATATAATTTCCCAATTGATTGATGGTGAGATGCCATCATTCTTTAATTGCCAGAAATATTTGGAGAGAGAGCAGCGCTGTTTTTGTATTTTAAATTACTTAAGTGCATTTAATGATGGTAAACATGAAATTTCCAAGCACTGTTTTATTAACACCAGTCATGGCCCACTAATATATACAGCCCCATATGTCACATTTCAGGCTAATTTCTAACAAGCCTATTTGGTTTATAATCAATTTATGCCTGTTTTATCTAAAACATGTTAAAACCATCCCAAAATAGAAAAACAGGTTGTTTTTTTTCTCTTTTTAAACAGGAAAGTAATAATAAAAGATTGTAAACAAACAAAAAAGTTATTAAAGAATTAAGCAGTAATACAAATACAAGTAAAAAAACTTACAAACAGTTTCTCTATAAATCAATTTTCTTTTGTTTGTTGCCTTTTTAAAACATTCTACAATATTTTTTCAAACTTCATATGATGAAAAATTGCATTTGTTGTTGCAAAATATATTCATAACAATTTTTGCTGCAAAGTGAATTTTTTTTTCAGTTTGTTGTTCACAAATAAAAACACACTTTGGAGAATAAGTTTCCAAAATTCTTTCAGCAGACTCATTTGTAGTGGATTCATTATGCTTTACAATAAATTTATCTGCATAGTTAAATATAGCAAAACAAGCACAAACTCTGCCATTTGGCTAGATGAAATTGTAAGACCTCCTTGAGAAAGTATGTCAGAATACTGCTTCTCTGTAGTATCATCACTATCATTACCTACCATGACTAGGTAAACACATTTCACATTGAAAACGGTTTTTTTAATTTTCTCTAACAAAGAAAAAGATAGTAATGAAAATTTCTCCGGTAGTAATTTGTACACATATAGAGCAGTAGTAAGGCATAATGTATTAGTTCTGCAGAAAATGAAGGATGGTAATGTTGTCTTTTTTGTAATTCTAAAAAAATTGGGTATGGTTATTCTTCTACCATGTTTTGTATGTAGTTTGGAAAATCTTCTAACATGCTAAATCTTATGAGTTTAGCATTATGTCCATGTGTAAACCACTGTGTTAATACTATAGAGATTCCATCGCATTGGAGCTGGACATGAAGGTTTTGGTCAATGCAAATACATTCTTTTATAGATGGAAAATAGTTCAGGGTCAAAGACTATTCTATAAATTATAATATAATCTTCCTTTTTTTTTAAATTCAAGACCATTAGGACAAAACGCTCATTTGCTTCTTCCAACTGAGTAAGATCCTTTATTGTATCAGCTGACATAAAATCATGTAATTCATCTGTTTGTACAAGTCGTTGTTTTCAAGACTTTCTAAATTCCCTTGTATTTGGCAAAAAGACAGTTTTCTTATTTTTTTAATAGGTATTGGATGTAATTCAGTTTGTTTTGTTTTCCTTTCAAAATAAATTTCTCATCAAAATGTTCCATACAGAGAACTGAATTTTTCATAGGAAACCAATCAATACAATTAATGAATTTTATCTATTTATCTACAAGGTCAAATTTTCCAAGAGGAAAGGAAAATGTCAATACTTTTTCAATGTTAGTAATATATCCATGAGAACAGCCAACTGCAACACATTTGTTGACCATTTTTGTTAAACAAAATATCACAACAAACTTTATAATTTAATCTTTAAATGCAATGGACTATGACGTAGAAAAAAGGTGTAAATATGCATTTTAGTGTTAATGTCTAGGGAATTGAAATGTCCAATAAATTCAACATAATTGTACATTGTTAATTTACATTCTAAGAATTTTATTTTTAAAGTTACCTCCCTTTTTTAGATTAGCAATTTTCTAAACGGCCATTCACATTTTTGTTTTAGAATTTAGCTTGTTAACGTGACATGGGACTGTATAATAATAGTCGGCCGTGCATCAGCACTATATATGTGATATATTAAAATTTTATATATTTCTCATCTTGTGAAAATCGCTATGAATTTTCCTAAAATATGTGGAAATATTTATTTCCTAAACTAATTTCAAATTTGTCACCAACAGCAACTGAAGTGTTTTTTTTTTCTATTGAAACAACAAAATTTTTAAAAAAATACAATCTTCCTTTGGTTGTCTATTTTGTTTCTCAACCTCCCTTTTTCACTTCACTTCTAACATTCTGAATATTCTTGTGAGTGGGTATTAAAACAAAACACTCTTTTCAATTTTAGCCTCCTTATCTTGAAATCTGTCAGTTTTACATAAGTAATGATTCTTTATTAATTGGAGATGAAAAAAGTATCAAATATTTTGTTTCAAGTAATCCATAAAAGATTTTTTTTTTCCTTTTTTAAATTAAAAATTGTATCAGTTTCTACAATATCATTTGCTAAAACAGAAAAATTACTATCTCTGTCTCATCATTGTTACATTTGCCTGGACTAAATGTAACACCTATTATGAGACAGGAGCATTTTATTGTATATTGAATAAAGAAAAAAAAAATGAGTCAAATCATTGCTTATGAATTTCAACAACCCCTAGCAAAAATTTTGGAATTGGTACACTTAAAGAATGTCATCCAACTTTTTTTGCTTCACAGCAAATAATTAATGGCAATTTATTTTTCCTGACTAAGTAGAGGAGAAAATATAGGATCACTTGATGATCTTACATTTAATATCACATCTTATATCTCTTTGGGTTTAGATGACAGTTTGAATCCTTTGAGGCACAAACTTTATTTATACAATAACAGCATTCTCTATGAAGCTAAGGCTTTCTCAAATCACAAGTTCCATAGCCCCATTAGGGCCACTCACATACTGTAGCCATAGCAGCAGTGAATGTGTTTATGGCAAGACACCCGGATAGAGCCCGTCCCTTGTCAGGCTGGTTTTAAAATCAGTTTTCCTTCTCCTAGGTTGGTTGTTCTACAAAGTCTAAAGAACCCAGTCTGTCTTGCTATTTAACCTGCAACATGAGGATTATAGATTAATACCTTCTTTTCAAGGGTATTAGGGCTTAGTGAATGAAACAGACTTGATTAGTATTTGAGCCAGGCACGCTGGGTCCACTTTCTGTACTGATAACCATTATCCTACCCACATCTTTGTTTCTCAAAAAATAGTTGACATACCAGATTTACATCATGTACCTTTGTCAGAGACCTCTTTATTTTTTTATTTCCACCTAAAATAGTGTGATTAAAATCCAGACTTTTTGCTGGTTGTGTCATTCAGTTAATATGTGTTTCTTAAAGAAAAAAAAATAAACATTTTTCTTTCATTTGTGGCAAGATACATTATCATTTTGAAAAAAATGACTTCTTCATCACCAAAATGTGTGTGTCCAGTATTTCAATGTACATCTGTTAAAATAATAATTTCCATTTCTCCTTGTCCTTTGCCTGACATGCAACTCTATATCACAAATGAGAAAGTAAATTTGCTTGTTCTCTTCAAGCAGACATCTTTGTTTCATTGGAACGATAACAGACAAAAATTCCAGCATCATTACCCCGACTAATGTAGATTCATAATTAATCACCAAATATGTCTCTCATCTAATCATCAACCATTGTCATAACAAAGACACTGCCACCTGGCATCACCAGTGTAAGGGAGGTTATATAGGCAAAACATGTACAATTGTTTTATCACACTCACCTGGGGATATAAGCACCAGAGAACTAAATAATGCAGTTTCTATGTCACGTAAGTTGAAGGCATTAAAACGGGTACAAAAGTTGAAGAGGAGGTCAACAAAATGCTCCCCGAGAGGGAATCCAGCCTTCATCTCATCACGGCTGACCAGAAGTCCAGCGTCTGAAGCAATCATTGTGTTGGAATCCCCGTCCACCAGGTTGGAATGCACGACACAAGCAATCTGAAAAATAAAAAATTCACAAAAATTTAATTTTTCAAAACAAAACGGCCCTGTCAACTGCATTTTCTTTTCAAATAGGAAATTCATTTTTCAGAAATATGTCAATCTATTGACCCTTACCTTCCAAATAATCAAGGCCAGTGCATATTATCCGCAAAAGCCCCTGACCAAGAAGCAAGCCTGATTGGGGCCCCTGGCAGTGCTTTATGACTTTAGCTATCTTATAAACATTTGCTTTTCTCTACCTACATTTATATACATTACTGTTAAATAGGAATAAAGTGTTACTGCCAGCACTGGAGTTTGAACACAGATCACCAGAGAGCAAACACAGGCGATCACATTTTGAATAATTAGATCACATGATGGTAAAGGAAATGTATATATGGGAATTAGTGTGGCATCTAAGTGATCCACTATATGGATTACTATTTGGATCACTATTCGGTGGTTACTTTTTGAGCAAGTATTATTATCGTGAATGTTATTCGAAGGCGTCTGACACCAGAATTGTTCAACAGCGTTACTATAGTTGTATCTGCGATTACAAAGTCTCTACTACAAGAGTGTTCATTGACATCACAAAAGTGGCAGCAAGGATTTGTTCAATTTACACAAGGAAAAAATGAATTTGCAAAATATTCAGCAGAGTACAGTGGAATGGAAGAATTAAAAGCTGCCATGGTTCAGATGTTGCAGCAACAAAAACTACAACAAGAACAACAATTGCAGTAATAAAAACAACATGAACAGCAATTACAACAACAGAAGTTTTTTGAGTTGTTTACCAAAACAATGGAGGGAAAAACTTCAGATTCATTGGAGGGAAAAACATCAGATTCATTCACTCCAGATGCTGTTGTGAATTTGTCTACCATCCAAATGAAGGGATAACTTTTGCAGCTTATTATAGAAGATTCAAAAGGATCTTCAAAAAGGATTGTTCACATTGGAATAATGAAAAGAATCTTTGCTTATTATTAAGGAAATTGTCCCCTGATGAATATGTAAATTATATCTTACCAAAAAAAACCAGGAGAGATAAATTTTGATGAGACTGTTCTAATACTATCAAAGATTTTTGGGGATAGTTCATTCATTATTTAATACACGATTGCAATGTCTTAGTAAAGCCTGATGATGAAGATTTTGTCACTTATGCAGGAGTCGTGAATCAAGAATGTAAAATGTTCAAATTAAATGAATTGACTCCTGATTTATTTAAATGCCTGATATTAAAACAGGGTTTAACTTCTAATAAGGATGTGAAGATAAGATCCAGGATACTTGCTGAATTAGAAATGGATCCCAAATTAACACTCCAGAAAATAGCAGAAAAGTGTTAACATATTGTGAATTTGAAACTCGGTACCACAAGAATTGAGGAAAAAGACAATTCACTGTTACATAGTATCTGACCATATAAGTGAAAAAACTACAAACGTTTTTCAATTCTTAACAGAACAGTAAAAAAAAGAAGACTATAAACCTCCCTCAATACCTAATACTTGCCACAGTTGTGGAGGTAAGCATTTGAAAAGTGATTTTTTTCTTCAAAATCAAAAAAATGCTATGAATGTGAGAAAATTTTGAAAATAATGCATTTTCATTATGTAATGATGTACTTATATATGCAGAGAGAATGGTGATACCAGCATCATTGCAAAGATGTATGTTAAAAGAATTTCAGAGGACATTCAGGAATTTCTAGAATTAAATCCTTAATGAGGTGTTATACTTACTGGTCAAAAATGGATAAGGGTATCAAAAATTTAATGTAATCATGCAGAGGTTGTGCTCTGGCAGCAAAAAAAAAAAACAGATTGGCAAATGGACATACATGGTACAAAGACAATGGTGGGAACATAAGCAACACTTTAATCAGTTAAAACATAGATTCACCGATTTAAAAAGTTCCCAAAAAGAGGTACCAATGGAAATTCTGTATGACACATTTAACATACCCACACCATCAGAAATTGTTGAACCAAAGGTTTATGGCAAAAGAAAAAGAATGCCAACTGAATTTCTAACTATTGAACCAAAACTGAAGTAGTGTAGCCTCCAGGGGAAGTCATCTCAAACCATTTTGAATAAGTAGATCATGTGATGGTAAAGGAAATGTATGTATGGGAATTAGTGTGGCATCTAAGTGATCACTATATGGATTACTATTTGGTGGTTACTTTTCAAGCGATCAAGCAATTACTATTAGTGCAAGTGTTATTCAAAGGTGTCTGACATCAGTATTGTTCAACAGCATTACTATAGTTGTATCTGCAATTACAAAGTCTCTACTACAACAAGCATTACAAAAGTGACAAGGAGTTTTCATTGACATCACAAAAATTACAAATTAAACTAAGCACAACTATTAAAAGGATGAAAAATTTTCACGGATTTTGATATCATTCTGGAGTTTGTTTTTTCCACCTAAATCTGTGCATTTGTTTTGCTCATGTGAAGTTTTTAAAAAAAAAACCTATATAAAATTCACTATATTTTATCCATTATGTTGAATGTGTTAAAAATCTCAAATTGATATTAAAAATTGCTACAAAACATTCTTGATTTATTCAAAATGGAATGATCTATTATGACATGACCCTAATTTGTATTTAGATACATTGGATTTATTTTAAATATTTCTAGTTGAATTGTTCACCTATATTGTATATGATCCATTATTGTACATAATTAGGTTACAATAAAATTTGTATTTTATATGAATACTACCTTATGAAAATCAAGATATAGTGGAGTAGGGGTTCATGAGATCCTTGCATCAGCCCTACAAATAGTTAAGATTCTTCAAATTCTTGTGCATCGTCATTGTGCATCACTTCTAGCCATTATTGATATATTTGTTTGTTTATGAAATATTGAGAAATAACCATCAAAGCCTCTTCTTCTAGCTATGGGTAAATAGCAGGACAGACCTGGTTCTATAGCCTTGGATGGCAACTGGTCTAACACAGAAAGGAATGGCAACCAACAGCGGGGAAAAAAATCTGCTTTGTCAGTCATATATCAAAAGATACATGACTGCCTAAGCGTGTATCACGCATGGCACATAACTGACTGAATATTCCCTAGGGCAGAGTTAGGTACATTGCCAATCAGATAATTTTAAAACCCAACAGATAAAACTGAATTTCTGGGATGAGGAATTATCATTATTTACACTCAGACTATCATCCTCATCTTTATTGTTACTATGACAGCATTTCAGCAATTGTGTCCTCTTCCCTCCCTACAGGTAATCTGTCAATCCAGGGAATTTTGAACTGAATCTTTTATTTAATCTACACGGATATAGACTGTTCTCATTTTATGTCTTGTTCTTTTCTTAGATAAGGAGGAGTACTGTTCACCCTGCTTCTACTGAGTTTAAGTCTGTGCTACCCAACCCAGGGACTGAACTCACAATTACTATGTTACCAAATTCATGAACCAATGCTTCCAGTGAATTGAAGCCATGAATCAATTCAAAACAGAAAAATTAAAAAAGAGAAAGACAGAAAAATTTCCATTTCTGTTGACGGAAAAAAAAACCAAAAAAAAAAAACCTAGAATGTTTATCTAATTTTATGAAGACTTTGCAATAAATATTTCAGACTGGGTTATCTATGTTTTTTTTCTGTTGATAGAAAAGAAAGCATTTTTGAGAAGGTTCGGCAGAGTGGAGTGTATCAAAGAAAACTATTTTCATTTTAAAAAAGAGGAAAATGTTATTTGTTGTGTGGAAGAAAGAAAGATTGATTATTTAAAAACATAGAAAAGCAAATTACTAAAAAAAAAAAGTGATTGGGTCAGGGTAAATACGATGGAAAGATTTTTCAATGTATTGTTTTTATTTTTTAACAAACAAAATAAAGTGAAGGTGTAAGATGAATAATAAATGTTAGTCTTACAAAAGGAAACAATGAAGAAAGCAACACAGATTTTACTTAGAAGCAAATAGTACATTTAGTAACACAAAACTAGGATGTGGTGAAAGGTGTTTGCCATGAAATTCAATATTTGAAACCTATCTATTAGTTAACTCAAAATTGTCAAAAACCAAAGATGAACTTGCTATTTTCAGAATTAGGAAAGCCTCCAGTTTTTATTTACATAGATTAAATTAAATCTGACACAAGGTGACATTCTTGGAATATCTGGTAAAAATAGAATTTTCACTAATTATTTTTCCTATATAAGCTTCATTTTTTCCATGGCAAAAGTTAATCCAGTGAGAAAATCTAAAGTAGTGTTCTTAACGCAGTTGGCTGTCAACACTGGCTACAGGATTTCCAAAAGGCTGTCACTGTCTTGAATTCCTTTCTCTCTGTGGTCTGAGCAGCTCAAGCTTCCATCTACCATTACCCAATCCAGTATGCTGGAGAGGTCACTCCAGTTTTACCACACCATGACCAACCAAGGTGCTAGCATTATCACTCAATAAGGGTGAAAATAAATGAACACAAGTTTTAAAACCATTATAATGCTAAGTGAGCAATTGTGAAAACAACAACATATATTTTGAAACAAATGGGTATGAAATGGATTTTATGAAATTACAACAAATTTTCAATTCTTCCTGCATTTTGTTGTATAACCAAGGTTGCATATTTGATCAAATTATTGACAGATTATCATCCATAACTTGAGGTGTGTGTACAATGAAAAGCTACTTCCTCCAAGAGCAATAAAGAGATGTTCATAGACATGAGTAAATGGGATTGGAATAAATCAAGACATTGAGAAACAGGTAATTTTTTTAAGATTTAGGTTTTGTTTTATCAATATCAGTAGGGCATTGTGCAGGGTTTGAGAATGGGTATTTGTAGAAGTTCTGGGTAAGTTGATAATTTATAAACACATTTTTTTTGTTTACCTCAAAACAGCCACCTTTAATCAGTTTGATTTGGCTGTCTTGTTCTAAAGATGTGAATCCTGGGATTTTTTTGGCAAACACTATCACATCCTGAATTGTTTTATTTAAACGGTGTTGAAAACTTTGCCAGCAAAGCTCCCCTAATTTGTCAGATCGAGACGACAGTGGTGGACCATTCTGAAAAAGGCAAGAAAAAAAAAAGTCAGTATACTAAGAATGGAAACATAAATGTAGTAGAAAGCAAAAGTCAGTATTATGGTCACTAAAATAAATAAAATTGCTTGTTTTCAATATTTCAATGTTGCTTGACATGAAAATAAAAATCAAATAATAAAAAGTATGCTTTTTGTGCAGATTTTTAATTCAGTTTTTGAAATATTTTAGAAATAAAAAAAAAATCATGCAGTGAACATTGAATTTTCTCAAATATCTCCACACTTCAATTTTTATACAACATCAAAGATTTGATGATACTTGCTGATGACTTGGAAATTTAAGATCCAAAATGTAAAATAAGGAATTTCCTCAAAATTGTCAGGGAAATAAACTGAAAAAAAAAAAATTATTTTCTAAGAATATATATATTTTTTGCTTCACAAAATTTCTGGTTGATTAAACACCAGCCTGCCAAATGGCAACATAATAGATTAAAAGTCAGATTGTTTTTGCCTGACAATAAATAGACAATTATAATTTTCTGTTCAAATGACATAAAGAGAGAACATTAAAAAAAAAAAAATGGAAAAAATCTGCATCTTTGAAAGAAACAAAATAATAATAATAATAATAAAAAGTGTTTCTTTTTATAATGAATAGTTGCCTCATTTGGTTCAGTCCCAATGGCACAATCATTGTTTAATCCATCATGAACCAGGCAATCAATATCTATCTCATAGCCAAGACCAATTTTGACAGCTACAAACTATATCTTAAAACAGCTATACTAATGAAACTGTCATGTCCATGTCATGTGTTTGTAGGACACTGTCATGTCATGTGTTTGTAGGACAATTAAATTTAGAATGACTGAATGGATATTTGGGATTCTAATCATTGGAAAATATCAAAAGTAAAAGAACTAAAAGTTTCAGTTTACATTGACCATATTCGATAGAATGTAAGACCTGACCCCCTCCCCTATTTAAATTTAATATTAAAGTATTATGGAGTGTGGCTGATAGTCTATGGTATCTGGATAAATATTACTCCCCAAGATACCTCAACTGTCATTATAAGACCCAAAAGATATTTTGCAAGCCATTTATTTTGCAAAAAAAAAAGGGTTGGCGTGTCTTATAGGCCATCAAATTTGGCACTTTCAATAATCACACACACTGGATTCTCATGGTACTATTCTTTCTCTATTCATACCAATGATTTTCAAAATCTTTTGATCAAGAACAATCAAGTGATAGGAATTAAACAATGAACTCCAGAATTCACATATTTGAATATGGATGTGTGTTGAAAAGCCCTCAGCCTGACCAAGAGTGGATTCCACAAAAATTCTGATGTTTGGTTATATTTTGAGAAGTGTGTGTTGGGGGGGGTTAAGTCAGAGATTTACTTACTTACTCTTGAGTGGTTTGTAACACATTATTTATCATCTCTCGGTTGCATCTCTCTCTTTGGGCGGATTGCACTCAGGGGCAGCTTCGTCAAAGGACAGACTTACAAGTGAGCAAAATTATACTGAGAGGTGCCCAGCCCGAGGCATTGCACCAGAGAGAGGGATTGGTGCTCAACCCAAGGCCAGCACAACAAACGGTTGTGGGGGCTGTGAGCAATTTTTGTTCCTAGTCTGGGTGTATGCGCTTGGGTCCCCTCATAAAAACTGACCTTTTGTCACAACTCGTCTTAGTGGGGAGACAGAATAAATACCTAGTATGTAAACTGCTCTCTTGAGTAGTTTATAACACATTGATACTTAGGGATTCGTTCCTGTGCTGGTAGTATCACAGCTATGACTAGCTTAGACAAGCTAAGACCAGTATCCCAAGTGATGAACTTGGATCCACACGTTAAAAACTGACCTTGTGTGACAACCTGACTGGGGAGGGGGTGGCTTGGGTCAAGTAAATCTCTGCTCTCTCTCAAGTAGCTTGTAACACATTCATACTTACTGGGTGCAGGGATCCATCCCTGCGCTGGTAGCATCACAGCTATGACTAGCTATGACCAACCAAGACCAGCTCTGATGAGCTATGACCAGATTTGACCAGTGGCTCGAATGAAGACACTTGGTTACCCACATTAAAAACCGACCTTGTGTCACAACCTGTTTGGGTCAAGTAAATACAAACTGCTTACCGGGCACAGGGATTCATCCCTGCGCTTGTAGTATCATGGCTATTACCAACTTGGACAAGCTATGATGAGCTAAGACCAGTGGCCTGAGTGAAGACACTCAGGTCCCCACATTAAAAACCAACTCAATTTGGTGGGGGGTCCAAGTAATTCTTGTGTAGTTTGTAACACATTGTTTATCATCTCTCAGTTGTGTCTCTGTCTTTGGGCAGAGTGCGCTCAGAGGTGGCTCCGTCAAAGGACAGAGTCTCAACAGTGTTTAGGAGAAATAACAGAAAGATAAAATTTATTAAGAGCTACAAAAGACAGGAAGTTGTGGAGAGCCAGGATTGCCTATGTCCTGAGGAGACACAGCACATAAAGAAGGCTGAGCTTCTTTGGGTGCCCCAAATTTGTAGCCTTGTGTCAATCTATTTTATACTAAGTAAATATCTATACAATGTTTTATTATAGATTGCAACAATTATTGGCTAAAACAATGCATCCTTGTATCACAATGGCATTTTTGAAACTACTACTCACCTCAGGACACATCCTGATTTCTTATTTTGATCAAAGGTTGACAGATTGGGATGTAGGGGTCTACTTTTTGAAGACCAAGTATAACTAAATTTTGAATTTCACTACTTGTGACTTTTGGGGGTTACTATTCAAATAAGCTAGGCTAAATTGGGATACTCATGATAAGACAATTTAGAATTTAATAGTCGTGAGCTTTCAAAAAGCCTCCCAATTTGCTACTTGTAGGCCATTCCATCAATCCTGTATATCTGTTAAAATTGTGATTATTCAGTATTTGGCTGATGATTTATGATAGCAGCATATTTGACATAAGTCATTTGGTTGTGCTTTTTCCTTTTTTTCTTGTCTTATCGATTGTCAAATTTATCTTTTAGTATGGACATCCTTGTGATATATGTATCTTTTTATCTTCCCTTGATAAGTAAGTATAAAATTATTAAACTAGACAATGTCTGGCACAAGGTCACATAGTGGAGTAACCTCACTAGATTTTCTAAATTATAATAAAAAATAACTGGTAATAACTAAACAGCAAATTTTGTTTTTGTTAAAAAAAGCAATCACCAGTTTTAAGCAGAACACTACTTTCATGATCAGAATGCAAACTACAAATAAAGTCTGGTACAAGGCTATGTGTAGGAAATAGAAGGAATAAAAAGATTATGTAGCTCCTCTTCTAAATGGAGAGGCATGACTACCTATAAAATAAACATTTGAAATCATACTTTTTGTGGCTCTTGTTTCTTCAATTATTTGCATGTGTTTTTCTTTTGCCTTCAGCATGTCCTGTGAGTGTTTAATTCTTCAAGTCTTCTTTTTTCATTATAGGCTCTCAAATTTTCAGCAGTTTATTTATAGTTCCTATTCACTATAGAACATCGTCATACTCTTTCTGTGGTATTCTCAAACATTTGATAGAACCACAAATCAGTTACTTTACACCTAGACTTCATCTGTGAGGGACATTTGTTCAGCTTTCCATTTTGGATAGATGACATATAAGATATCACTCATTATTATCTTTTAAAATAGGTACCTCCACGAAATCGCTAAAAAAAGAGCATAGCTTGATGAAAAAGACGCCAACCTTGCCGAAAACAAAATTTTATTGTCTAAATGCTTATGTTATTATTAAGAGGAAAGACCAAAGTTTTTTTAATTATTTTTAAAAAATTTCCTTCTTTTTAGAACATTCTAAATTTTGATTAAAAAACCTTTTTTCTATTTGTATCAGCGGAACTAGTAAATAATATAGACAATTTTAGCACGTTTTTTTTGGTATGACACACATTAATTTGAAAAATCGTGCAAAAATAGAAATAATTATCGGATGTTAATGAAACTTTCAGGAACTATTCACAGATGATCGAAATTATTATAAATATTTTTTTTTATGAAAGTCATGGTAGAAATATTTTTTAAAATATTTATTACTCCCCATAACTAATTTTATGAAAACGCTAGAAATTGATCGCATCGGTTTTAGTGATTACAATAATTAAAAGCACAGGGCTTTGAGGAATGCAAATCATGTTTTTTTTTGTTTTTAATTGGATACGCAGTACCTGAAAATCAGCTCTGAATTGTAACATACAAAACTCAATAAAACAAAGATATTATTTAATTTCAAATGCTTTTATTTGCTTTTAGTTGTTTTATGAATATGGACAATATTTTCTGAAAGCAAAAAAAATTTTTTCGATGAAAAATGAATTTTAACACAATTATTTGTTATTTCATTAATTATAATACATTTTACATTTAAGTTGTTAAAATATTATAAAATTAGTTAAAAGCCGACAGGCTTTCATAAGTGTCCTTATGAGATAGATCTTTTTTTTAGCGTTGTAAATTGTATCATTTTGACTAATCAGAAGATACCCAGTAATTAAGAAATGTAATTTTGTGCTTATAATCGAGCTGTAATTATAAAATACGGAAGACCAACCAGAATATAATTAAGTTGCGTTATTTGAGTTAAGCATTGTTCTCGCTATTAAGGCCTTTACTTTTTGCGAAACACGTGTGGAGAAGTTAATTTGATTTTTCAATTTCAACTGAGAAGGGTACCTACAAGTATCAGTATCATCTTATGAAATTTATATGATCTTATTTTTATATTAATCTCAGTTACGACATTTTTCCATAAATGAAATATCAAAATTAATAATAAAATGAATGCAAATATAAATAACAGTAGAATGTAATAAATGTACATAAAATTCTGATAAAATTTCATAAGAAAGGTACCTATAAATTAATTAGATACCTTTCTTAAGAAATATGAAATTTAATGTCACTCTTAACAGTTTTATTTTAATTTCTTTACAATATATTTCCCATAAAGCATCATAAACGTAAAGGTGAAAGCTAAGTACAAAAAAAAAAAAAAAAAATTAGACCGCTGAAAGTTTTCGTTAAAAATAACGGGTAAATAATTTGTTCACGTAAATGTAAATTATTTCACTTTTCTCCTTCCGTAGAACAAATTAGCCTCATGGAATTAAGTAAATATATCATTCATCACATGTCAAGAGACGCGAAAGTTTATGACCTGCTTTGTTTTTTATTTTCAAATTACATCTTTTTTGGCACAAAAGCTAAGTTAAGTTTGGTTCAAAATATTTTAAATAAACATTATAATTTCTGATTTTCTTAAAATAAGTTTTGAAAAAATGATAATTGATATTTAAAAAATTTCAAAGTCAGATTTCCAGTTTTTTTTTAAAATGGAAAAAAATGGTCAATTTTGCTGACTCAAAAAAAAAGATTTTTTAACGAAAATTTCGGACGTGCTAGGAACGATTAAAAATGGAAAAAAATACCCCAAAAATACTTTGACCTTTCCTCTTAATAATAACAAACATTTAGACGATAAAATTTTGTTTTCGTCAAGTTTGGCGTCTTTTTCATCATGCTATGCTCTTTTTTTAGCGATCTCGTGGAGGTACCTATTTTAAAATAGTTTTCCATCTCATACAAAAGTCAGCAATTATTTTGCCCATAAACAAATTTGTTCACTTGCACTTCTGTGATCCTCTGACAGGTGAAAAATCTTTTTTATCTATCATCATAAGGGTTTTCCACTATTATTAATTTTTTTGTTGTTTTCTTTTCCTTTTTTTGATGTGGGGGGGGTCTAAGGAGAAAGATTATTCATTTTCTTGCTTCTTTTGAATTAAAAACTATTTTTTTATTGCTTTTATACTTCATTATTTCTCTGTTATAGAAAGACGCATTTAAATGTGTTTGCTCAATCATCTATTCATACACACCTCATTTATTGTTTGTTTTTCTTATATATCTAAACAGCTATAATTATAAATGGTTACAATATATGAGAGGGGGGAGAGGAGGTGTCAGTTTAAACTGATGCCAAGAGAATATGAGTTGAAATGCACAAAGAAATTTATCATATATTATATATTTCAGCGTATAAAGCAACCTTTAGATAAGACAAGCTCAAAAAATATAGCAAATTTTCATGAATTTATCCTATATCTATAGTATAACACGACTGCTTATTGATTATATAAAGATTATGTTATTGGAAATGTTGTTACTTACTCTATCCTTAAAAATTCAAGCTAAACGAAATAACAAAACCAATTCTATATTGAGTTTTTCCTGCATGTCCCCTAAAAGGGAAACCATTGTTTTGTTTGTGTTTCATCAAGTGATCTTTTGCAAATACTGATGCTTCTTCTTTTTTCTCCTCCTCCTCCTCTTTTCCTACATCTAAACAGTTACAAACAGCTTGGTGTACTAATAGCCATTTACTTATACTTCATTGACAATCGCAAAATACCGCTAATAACAGGACAATAATGTATGATAATAGCACATTCCATTGCTGTGAATGCAATCATAACTCGATGTTTACATTTTCTCAGCTGAGTTTGCCTGGATACAAGTTGATTTCATTGATATGGAATTATTCTTCAAATAGGCAATTTATTATGGATTTATGCCAGTAATATACAAGGTAGGAATGGTTTTATTACTTTTATTATCAGTTTATTTGATAATGTGAATTGGTTATTACACTGAGGCCAAGGTTAGCCTACTGACAAACAATATTCAGAATTTAAGGTTTCTTTTTTAGAATTGTAGTATCAGACATCCCCCAATTTTTAAGGGTGATTTTGGGGATTTAAAGGTTGTCTTATACATGGAAATATATGGTAATTTTTTTTATTTCTTGAATATAAATGCATTTCAAACATTTTATATCTTGATGATATCAGAATTACTTACTAAACATAGCTTTGGCACAAAGCCACATATTTGGAGTACTCAAAGATATCAGAATTATAATACCATTTAAGAAAGGATTGTTAACGTTCATTTGTCAAGAAGCAAAATCAATTGTTGATTTTATTAAAAGACTGATCATTAAGCAAAATGCAGTTATCTATTTAAATGTTGGCTTTCATTAGGACAGTAAATTTTTAAAATCTTTCTCAAACAGAAGGACTTGCAGTTAAATACAATATTTTGAATTGACTTGTAAAATTTCATACTGTTTAACCCATATGCCCTCACCCTCCAAAATAAAACATTTAAAAGTAAAACTGATTTTAGGGGAGGAAAAAGTCACAAAATGCATGCTAAACTATTGACTACATTGCTTAAAATGTAGAAAAAAATCAAGTCTTAAATCCTTGTAGAAATGGGCAGAATATATTTCTTGTTTTAAGTAATATTTTCATACATTAGTTGATGAAAATATGGCTTTAATTACTATAAATTGAATAAAACTGATTATCAACATTTAACTTATTAAAATGTTTATTATAAATGAAACTAAATACAACTTCATTAAAATATTAACAATATAATTAAAATAGTAATTATTTCATTGCTATAAATTAAAGAAGAGGTTTGCTTTATTAAACAAATATTACCTATTTTAAATGAAAATATTATCTTCTTTATAACTTTTCTACCTTAACAAAGTTTATGTTTTTATGACTTTTCTTCTTATAATTAGTGTTCTTGTTAGGCTTTGATTGGCTTCCAGGAGTCATTCTTTCGGATTCATTACAATAAATGAACAATTTTGTTGTAGAGTTTGAAGAATTTAGATTTTGAAAATTTACTTTTCAAATTGTATTATTATATATATATATATATATATATATATATATAGTGTAACCAGGATATAAGAGAAACCCGGATATAAGAGAGATTTTCTCTGGTCCCAAATTAGAGCCTGTGTTAATGTATATAAAATAGACCAAACCCGGATATAAGAGACTTCTCCGGTCCCGACAACTCTCTTATATCCGGGTTACACTGTGTGTATGTATGTATATATATATATATATATATATATCCCCCAGATTAGATTATAGTTTTAAATCTCCTCTTTCACAATCTGATTAGAAAGTAATTTTTCTTTAACATGTCTTGTTAAAAATCTGATCTTTGAAATGAATATGGTTTCAAATCCCACACTGACAATAATTCAAGTTTTAATGACTCAAGGAAAAAAATGTACATTTAAAACTCTCACAAACATGTACATTCCTGGCATATTCAAGCAGAAATGGAATTAGCTTCAAATAATTTTCTCAAGTGCTCTATATAACATGACCTTGTACCAAATTTGATTTAGTCACTGGGTGAAGACAAAAACTAAATGAAAAATCTGTGAACAAAAAAAATGAAAAGAAAGAATATGTTTAAAAACCTTAAAAATTAAATAAAGCTGGTAGGGGGATATTGTTATATTTAAGGAGGGGGCTAAATATTTATGAATGTGTTTACTTTTTTTCCTTTACAACAGCGCATCGTTAACCGCACTCATAGCAGCGAGTGAGTCCAACTGCAAAAATTATGTCTTGTGGAGGGACGGGGGCGGAAACATGCCGCCATTGGTGACATACTTTCCCCAACAGCCGGCTTTTTTCCTCATGTCACCCTGACTGACAACGATTCTTGTCAACTTGGCCGCTTTTCAACTTAGACAAAAATCCGATATTACATTGCCAATAATACAGACCTACTTTTCGCCATAGCTTCTGCTTCCTCTTCCTCCTACTCCCACTAACTACCGGGTCGGTGACACTCATTAAGTAATTACTTTCTCCATCATCAGAAATTAAAAACTAGGTTAAGAAAAGTTGATGTGGTTACTTTTACTAGGAGCGGGGCATCTAGGTTATGGCCACTCATCTCATGCTTACTCTGGTCAGTGCCAGAGTAAAAAAAAATGTCGATTCGTAATATCTAAAAAAAATTAAATAAGCATCTATTTTTTAAGGCCTTTAAACGAAGAAAAAAAACTTCTTCAAACTTTGAACACCAATTTTTTTTTTTTTTTTGTATATAAACAGTCAGACTGTTTATACAAAAAAAATGGTGTTCAAAATTTTAAGAAGTTTTTTTTATTCGTTTAAAAGACTAAGAGAGAAGTTCAATTTCTCTCCCATTGTTTTTAGTCGAAGAACTTAGAAATGTGTACGCAAATGGAACATTTATTGTGGGGTAGAAATATTAACTTTTCTATTTTTTTTTTTTTTTTTTTACAGTTAAAAAAATTGTGACGAATCCACCAGGAGAAACATTTTAAAATAAATCTAAATAAAATACAGTCTTTTAAAAAAAAAAAAAAAAGTAAAAGTCACGTGATCACAATTACCAAAAGGAAAAAAGTGTTTCTGTACAAAAACACTGAAAAGTTTTTTTTTTAAAAAAAAAAGTCATATCGCCAATTCAAACGAATATCTATTCACTTTTTACAAAGAATTTTTCTCGTTTTGCAAATAGATAAAAACTACTTTTAAAATTAAATGTTCCCGACCTATTTTGGTGCAATGTTAAAATTTTATTTAATTAGGATTTATTTTAAATAAAACCATATAGCCTCTTCTTAGCCTTCTTAACTTAGTTACTCTGGTGTCCATAAATGAACATTTATTAAAATAAAAAGTTTATTTTTTTTTAATATACATTTTTTTAAAACGTTCTTTGTTTCGATTAAAAATATGCGACAGCTATTTTTTGAGGGTTTTTTTTTTTTAAGGTTAATTCAAATGCAATAATTCAAAGTGTTATTTTTTGCAGTATGCTGAACGATCCTTCTTATTAAAGTAAAGTTTAAGACTGAATAAAAACGGACAGGTAATTTTCTTGGAAATAAAACATCAAAAAAGTTACTTTTTATAACTATCTCCGTTCGTTAAAAATACGAAGTGAAATCTAGTTGTTTCTTGTTCAAATTCAACAAAGACTGGAAAGTTACTTTTATCGTCCCCTTTTTTAAGGTGTTGTTAAAGACACTTTTTTTTTTTACTTTCTTTATTTGAAACTTGAGAATTGTAAAGAAAAAAGAGCTGTTGGTCGTAAATATGCCTTGCTTAACGCAACCAGGAAAAAACGATAATGAATTGTCCCACCCCTCTCAACACATGCTCCTGGGGAGGGGGAGTCACTTGATTTGGCGTTGTTAAAATGTAAATCTTGATAGAAGGTGCGACCTACATTTTGTCTGGTCAGCCATCTGCAACCCAACAAAGTGGGTCAATTTCTCTACTCAAAAAATAATGGCTTGTTTTTCGTTATTACATAATAAAATGCAGTTAGACAGACACCCCATGGCTAAAAAATCACTCAATGATTTGCATTTTGTGAAAAAAAATGGCAAATACTGTCATGCTTAGTTAATAAAATCTTAAAGAGAGAAAAAAAAATTAAAAACAAAAAATGATTTTCTCCAGTTTGTTGTCCAATGTCGAGCTGCAAAAAAGTTGTTTATTTTTATTTTCCTTTTTTTTAAGAATAAATTCACTGTTCGTTCAATCCTTTTTATAGCTTGGAGACCTAAAAAGCCTCCAAGTTACAAATAGTGTATAAAAATTAAATACAAAATAAATTTAACTTCCGTATCTTGTTTAAAATTCTGAATGTGTGTTACTGAGTGTTAACTTAAATAAAAAGTTGACATCTGATTTTTTTTCTTCTGATTTTTGTATGTAAGTAAAACTGCATTTTGGCATTTTTAGAGCATTTAAAATTATAAATTCATATCTTTTTTTTAAATTTAATAATAAATTTAAATCTATGCATTTTAGGAACTTTTAGTAAAACATCATTTTGCAAAAGTAGACATTTTCTTAATTAAAACGAAAACCGTCTCTCAGCTCATAAGTTGGTGTACGCATAATGCCATAATTTAATGATGTCATAAGAAAAGCAAATTCTTTTTTAAGAATATATTTATAAAAACAATTTTTGCATTGAGTTACAGTATAGGAGTTTTTTCAGTACCAAAAATGAAAAATATATATATATATATATATATATATATATATATTGAGGTCAAGTATTGTATTATTCAATTATCACTCAGTCAAAATAAAGCAAATGTTGTAGTGTAAGTTTCATCATAGAGGCAATTAGTTAGAAACAATTTTCATCCAACTGCCAAAATGTTCTCGAAGATTTTAGAAAATAAGTTTAACTAACAATTCAGAAGAATTGTGTATTTTTCCCCAGAAATCTTGAAAACTTTCATATTTTTCTAACAACCAAATAATTATATTTTAAATAAATATTTTAAAATGTAAACTAAACAGTTAGGTACCTTCAAAGAAAATCGATACCTAAGGTTTAAAATGCATTTTGAAAAATGGAAAATCTTTCTTGAAGCTTTTTTAAGCTTATAGAATAAATTTAGTATTTCCAATAAACTGAATTTAAATTGATTGGAATGAGTTTTTTTTTTTTATCAGTAGAAACGCTAAAATCGTCCATATTGACAAATCTGACAACACAATATAATTCCCTTTATTGAAAAATTCTTTAAAAATTAAATATACTTTTCTGAAACTTTATTTGAGGAAGATTAGCTGATTGAAAGTTTAATCTGATTTGAAACAAATATTACTTACTTTTAGTTTAAAATATTGTAGAAAAGTTTGTTTTGTTTTTTTAAACACTGAGTTGGGTGCTTTTATGAAGTGTTGACAACTCAACAAACTTTGGGGATTTTTTTTGAAGAAGGACAATTACTTGACAAATATAATGTGAACGCTTTTCTTATATAATTTTTTTTTTTTTAACTACCCAAAAATCTTAAAACTTTAAGAAAATATTCTAAGCCATCTAATATTTTATTGAATTTTAGGTACTTTGGTCTTATCATCTAATTTATGAAAACACATGTTTAGGAAATGTTAAAAATTTACCAATAAATTTTAACTTTAGTATAGTCACTGCTCTTATTTTCTGCTAATTTGGACATCTATATTTAAATAAAATCAACACATTTATTCACACATAAAGTAGATTCAAAATTCTTTTAAAATATTGAGGGACATTGAATTGTAGTGAGCTTTTCCATTTATGATTAGTAAATATTTAATAACAATATCTCTTGACCACTAAAAATTAATACAAAATTTTTAAAGATTTAAAAGTTTATAAATTATTTTAATTAAAATTTTTAAAAAAATGAAAACAATTCTTGTAAAAATTCATTATTCATTGAAAACATATTAAGACAGTACCATTTATAATATATTTTATACATGGAAGTAATTAAAAGCTTTTCTAATTAAATAATGTCTTAGTTTCATTGCATTTTTCATTTTATGATTCAGAGCAGATTTTCTGTAGTTGGGACTAAATAAATTTCATGATTTAAATTCTCCAAGGAGTTGTCCTTATAACTAATATAAACATAAAACCCTACTAAAAGAATTTCTCAAAATTTCATAAAATTAAACAAGTGTGGATTAATATATGAAAAAATAAAGATTTTTACAAAGATTTTCTAAAAAAGCAACATTTCAAAAATAATTTAATTCATTTGTAAATAAGTTCTGAAAGTTTCATTAAAATCTGACATTTGATTTTTGCAAGAATTTCCAAATCAGTGTGTTTTACACTGTAAAAAGATGCTAAAATTCACCATACTAATTTATGATTAACTGATGATGCAAGAAAAACAAAATTTCTAACCAAAATTTTGTAGGTTCTAAAAAGGATCAAAAAATATAATTTAGTAATGAAAAAAACCTTTGATCTTGCCTCTTAATAATAACAAAGATTTTAATGATAAAATCATTTTTATTATGATTGGGTCATTTTTTCATAATGTATGTTCATTTTTTAGCAAATCTTTGGAGGAACCTAGTTATAATAGAAAAAAACATTTGAAAGAAAAAATTATATATAGAAGAGGACTCGAAAATGTTTTGGGTTTGGTTTATTTTTCCAAATCTGAACAGCAATTTTTTTTTTTTTTTGAATAGCTTCTTATTTGGTCCAAGAATTTTTCAGCACACCTTTATATATCATTAATCTCTTAATTAATCATTATTTGTCAGTATTCTTTTTATTTCTTTTAGTTTTACAAATAATATTTAAATTTATTAAACATATCTTAATAAGTTTTACTTAATATTCTAATAAACTCAACGTTGACAATAAGCCTTTACTTAATGTATATACTTGTTCATAAACCAATTTCATGTATAGTGTGACACTTGAAATTATTGCCTGAATTTTAACCCCTTCAGAAAAAATTTACCTGTGTTTAGTGCAATCAGTCACCAAAAATGCATAATTTTTAACCTCTTCAAAAACAATTACCTGTGTATAGTGCCTCCCCCTACTTTTTACGTTAAAAAAAAAACAAAAAAAAACACAATCATATAAACTCGCACTATACTCTAGTATATAGGGTAATTTATAATAATATTACTTTATTAAAAAATATTATTTATTTTAAATTGAAATATTTTCTAATTTTTTTCCAATTCTCAAGCCAAAGTTATTGATTTTATTTCCTATAATCTTTTTCATTATAACATTTTCTATCTCAAAACCTGACATGAATCTTTATCAGATTTGTGGGTTTTATCAAAAATCTGTTTTTAGTTATGAATTCTTAAACAGGAATCCAAGTTATAAAAGAAAACCCACAAAGAATATTAATTTGAACAACATCTAAAATAAGACTTCTAAATATTTGTAATACACTCCTGGTCAAAATCTAAAGACCAGATACAAAAAGGATTAAAAAAATAAAATACTGTTACTTTAATCAAAATATACTTGCGAAACATTTACATTTAATTAGAAAATGTAGTTTATCAACAAGCAAGTGAAAATTTTAAGCTTTTAATTGATTAATTTAAACAAACATTGAAAAAAGGATTTTTTTGTTTGGTCATAAAGATAAGACCATGTAAATAAAAATAACAAATACAGAACAACTACAATTTAATTCCCAGTATATCCTCCATTTTGGCAAATTACTTTGAAAATTTGCTTTGGCATAATCATTATTAACTTCTGCATGAGGGTGCTTGGGATGTTCACTCAGGATGCATAAATTGCAGCATGAAGAGCATCCACAGTTTCAAATTGTGATCCATTTTTAAAAAAAATCCTTTACCATCCATCCCCAAATATTCTTGATTGGGTTTCGATCTGGAGATCATTCTGGATTGCAGCACTGTCCTGCTGGAAAATCCAGTTTTCTCCACATAGATGAGGGCCTTCAGTAATTAGCAATGCCTTTCTTAACATGTCAATGTAACTAGCAGCTGTTTGACACACTTTTACTTCCTGTAACTCAAGAGTTCTGTTATACAAAAATGAACCCCAGACCATATTTGATCCACCTCCACTATGTCGTGTTGAAAAAATTTCTTTTGGGACATCTTTTGCATGCCAGTAATGCTGAAAACCGCCTGGGCCATCATGGTTGAATTTTTTTCTAGCCTGAAAACAAAACTTTCTTCCTTTTATCCACATCTCAAGTTTGATAATCGGGAACAAATTGTGAACAGGAGGTTTTATGGCAAAGAAGAAGGTGAGGCCTCTGCAGCCATTTCAAATTCTTTAATCCTTTCTCATTTAAATGCCGTTGAATTGTTCAAGAGCTGCATTCAGCATCTGTATTCACTTTCATCTGATTTGATGTTAGATTTGAATCTCTCTTAACTTCTTGCCTAATGCATCTGTCTAGAGATGGTGAGATTTTATTGGGGGCGACCAATTGTTTTTTTTTAGAAGCATACACATCCGGATTTTTAATGAAGTTAGCAATGACAGTTCTGCTACAGCCAATTTCATTTGCAATTGCTAGTTGCGAAACACCACATCTTTGAAGTTCAACAATCTTGCCCTGTTCAAACTTTGTTAAAATTTTACCCTTAGCCATTTTTAAATCTGAAATTTAATACTGAAAATGAGTTACGTAGATGTCTACACACCTGAAGCTATGAGCACACTAACTAGTTCTAAAAGTTTTGTCCAGTAATTTGTTTTTTCAAACATGGTCTTATCTTAATGACCAACCAAAAAAATCCTTTTTTCAAGGTTTGTTTAAATTAATCAATTAAAATATAACATTTTCACTTGTTTGTTGATAAACTACATCTTCTAATTAAATGTAAATGTTTTGCAAATATATTTTGATTAAGTAACAGTATTTTATATTTTTTTTAACCCTTTTGTATCTGGTCTTTAGATTTTGACCAGGTGTGTATAATGCCAGGTTTAAAAAAAGGAAAAGTTAATCCATCTATGAAGCAGCAATAAATTAAGTTAGAGAAACAGACAATATCATTCAAAGTTGGAGAAAATGACAAGTTTTTATTTCCTCTTTTTTCTTTTTTGTTCAGTGTTAAAAAAGAAAGAAAAACTGTTCAATTATTTCTGAGCATCAAAGCAATTTTGCATTACATGTATTATTTATTCAAATGTCTGTTAAATAAAGCAGTCTCTCTCTCTCTCTCTCTCTGCTCATGCAAGATACATTCAATCTGTTTGACTTGCAAATAAATTTAAAAAAGAACACAAAAACATGTCTACAGACACAGAAAACTTTTCACACCTATAATTTTTTTTTAGATTAAATTTACTTAATCTCCACTTTGTAGCATATTATGAAAAAATACTTCAATTTAATCAAGCAATTTTTAAGCATAAAAAAATAATTTACGAAAACAAAATAAAAAGCATCTTTCTAAATAATCAATATTTTAATGATCAAATTTCTGTAGTTATTGTTGAAACGAAGCAAAAAATGGCAAATTGTAACACAATGTTTGTTAGTACAATATCGTTTAAATACTTGGAGAAGTAATTTTCTGTACAATCAGGCCAACAGTTTCTAAATAATTTTTAATTTGTTATAAATGAACAAAACAAAATGTCTAAGAGAGGTAATTCTAAGACTATTGATTGCTAATTACAGAGTTGTTTCCCTTATTTAAGAAAATAAGTAGGAATAAATTTTGACTTGCTTATACAAGTCAGCTATAACATACCTTTGCAGATACTTTGATATTAACAATTAAGCTAAGTGTTAATTAATATTTGCAAATAATTATATAAAATCTATAAATAGGATCAGACTTGACATTTAGTTTAATGGGATCGCCAAAAGTAGTATTTTAGGCAAATTGTTTTTTTGTTAATATTTAACACATTTGAGGAGGCACGATGGAGTAATGGATAGTGGCTCAGATTGAGCCATTGGAGAGCCAAGTATGAATTCCAGTCAAATCCATTTCATTCACTTATGTGCTAATACCCTTGGGAAAGGTATGAATCCTCTTCTTCTCTCCCCAGCTATGGGTAAATAGCAGGACAGACTGGTTTCTATAGCCATGGATGGCAATTAGTCTACTGCAGAAAGAAATGGCAACTTTCTGGGGGAGTGGATTCTGCCTCATCAGTCATGTATCAAAAGATACATGATCACCTAAGCATGGCACATAACTGACTGACTAATGATTTGACCCCCTTTTTTATACAAATATTTTGAACTGGATGAAATAAATAGAAAATATGTATGAAGTTCCAGTGACAATTTGATATACTATCCATCACCCAGCTGAAATGTGGGGGAGGGTCCACTATATTATCAAGTATGGTATATCAGCTTCAGATCTACTTTGCTCAACAACTTGCCCAAACCACCTGTCGACATTTTACATTTCTCGGTTTACTTGACAGATGCAGTGACATGGGGGGGCGTGGGGTTGTGGTGGTTTGAGATAAAAATGAAGGAGGATATCCTGTTCAAATTCAAATGATTTCTAAATATATTTTATAATATAACAAGGTTTTTCACATGATGTATTATTTACAAATGTGTCTATGCAAATGAATTTCCTTTTTTTCTTTTCTTTTTATTTCAGTCTGTAAGGCAAAAATGAAATAAGAGACATTTTGAGAATAGGTGAAATAATTGTTTATCTCCACACTTACTTTCTTGTTTTAGGTGGGTGGACAAAGCTAGCAGATCAAATGTCTTCAGAATAAACCACATCCCGCCTAATATGCCATATTTCCTTTTGGTTTAAAGCCACGTACCCCCACCTACGACCCACGCTGACATGATGTAACATAATATTTCATTGTGCATATGTGGAGGCTTACAAACAGGCAGGATTTTATCATGGTGTTACTCTGATTCCGGCATTTGACTCGAGATCTGGGTGGTAACCACCACAGTCTCCCAAAATGAACCATGTCAGGAGATTAAAACTAAAGTTTATCAGAGAATGGAAACTGCCCAATATAGTCTGTGGAGTGGAATTGTGTCTGACGCAACAGAAGGTGTAAGCTATAGACAAGTGGGTGGCATTATTTATAGAGAAAGGTATTTGGACATTCTGGTAGTTGAGGCTCAATGGTTACAGTGTTAAACTGAAGGCTATAAAATAAGGGTGGATAACTTTTACAAACTCATAATAATACATATTTAATTCTTGTGCAAAAGAGCATTGTAAAAGTTAAATTTAAAATGTACAACATTTTCAATCAGTAAATTGTAATTTCAAGTTTAAATATTTTACATCCATTTCATGTCAATGAATATCCACTTGACGTTATATTAATAGGAACACAAATATGTTATGTGTTCAAGACTGACTGCAGTGGTTACATTTATTCCTTTACTCTCAACATCTTTATCCTGTTTTAGTCACACTGTAACAATTGAATTTAAGAAATCAGAATGCTCTTGTTTGACTATTTTTAGACTGTAATTTCATCTAAAAGTTCTCATTTAAATTAGTCATCTGACTTTAAAAAGAAATATTGTTTTATTTTAATTATATATTTATAATGCTAACTCCACATTAAGACAAGAGCAGAGTCTGAGCATTCTTGTAAAATACCAGGATAAAAAAACACAGGACAATACACTAAAATATGGAAATAAAAAGTCCCTAAAATAAGATTAGGTCAACAAAGATAAGATAAATTGAGGTCCAAGGGAAGTAAATCAGTAAGGATTATCTAAATTTACAAAAATATTGATTTATCAGTTTGATTACTTAATTTTTTTTTCAAAATAACGTTGACCCTGTACAAGGTCAGGGGGCCACTAGAGGTAGAGGGTTATGTTAAGAGGCAGTTTATACGAATAAGAGGGGAAGATAACGGTTAGCCCTAGACTTGACCAGGTTAAAATTGTAGTGATTGGGAGTTGGTTCCACACATCTGTGGTTTGCAGGAAGAAGCTGTTCAAGTGGAACTTGCTTCTCAATGATGGAATATGGAGGGAATGTAGGTGGTTTGATATAATGTAGGTGGCATGACAGAACTGGTGGAATCAAAGAATGCATTTAGTTTGTCTGAGCACTTTCCGTGGAAATAGCGATAGAGCAGTGAGAGACTTGCCGCATCCTGCCTGTAGGAGAGAGGTTGGAGGGTGGGAAATAATTTGTCACTCACAAGGACACTGAGACACTTTTGAACTCTATCAAGACTGGAATACTCATCACTACATACCCCTAACTTTATTAATATTTTTTTTCTGATTTTTATAGAAACCAGAAGAAATTGACTTCTGATGCATTTAAACAATTATTTTTGTGGTTGTAATCTTGCCTTTCATAGCCATGTATTGGAATTTTGAGAGACATGCCTACTAACCAAAAATTGCAATGTCTAATTTCAAACAAGCATTCTTAAACATGTTCTTAATTGAAGTCACAATGAATTTATATGTACAAGACTGCCCAAATGAAGTTGGTAAGTAGTAGATAAGAACTAATAATTGAAGTGTAAGAACTTTACAGATAAGTTTAAATCTCCCCACAGATTGTTCTATCATTCTCAAACTAAAGTCTTATTAAATACAAAAATTTACTGAAAAGTAGTTTATCCCATATGAGAAATTTTAGTGAAGTTGGCCTTTTGTTAAATGAAAATGAAATCTGTTTGACTAAATGATGACACTTGACCCAACCTTATCAGTATGAAGAAGATTTCAGGGTGTAGATATTTTCAGTTACTGTACCCCCACCCAGGTGGGTGTAATTAAGTAACTATAGTGATAACCTTGTTGAAGCAATCACAAAAGCAGGAATACAAATTTTCAATTTTAACTTTAAGCAGTTTCTTTGGATATGACAATGAGCAGGAATCTGGGCCTCATTCAAAATGCTCTGGAATTTTGAGAAACACTGATGCTCCCTCAACTCTAAGCACATAATTTATATGAAGACATCAACCATGAGCTCTCAGGTTGGGGATCAATTTATCAAATTGTTCTTTCCCATTTGCATTAACCTTTAGCACTTTGCATTATTAATATTATTTTCTTTTCCACGGCATTCTTTCTCAGTTGCAGTAAACTTATTCTTAATTTCACTCAAAGGAGTTTTCTGTTGCCATAGGAGGGAATGACAATACAACTATGAAATTCAAATAAATTCAAATTCAGTGATAGAATAAATTTTTGCACAGCAAATGAAATCATATACAAAGTGATAAAGGTTAAGTAAGGCAGTTTCAGAGTATTTCTTGGTGTATTGACAATTTGCCCAGGTGTTATAGAACCATATATAAATATTGATTATATGGCTATTTACCAAACTACCCTCAGGACTTCAAATATTAAAATGGATATAACAATCTGCAGGCTCCAGTTTCTAAAGCAGAGAATCTCTTAGGTAAATATGTCATAAGAAGTGTTACAATTAGCAGAATTCCATTGCTATTATAATGACATGATCGATGTCTAAAAGGATTTATCCCACTTTTGTGTTCAATTGTGGAATTATTTAACAATTTCCAATACTGGTAATAGATAATTAAGTTACTAGATTAGTACAAAGAGAAATTCCACTCTGGTCCTGGAGTGAAAGTTGCCTAGTTCACATATGGCAAAAAATATTTGAATATGATAACAACAGTAGTGTTTTCTTTTGCTTTAACAACAGAATCATTATTTGACTTGATCAGTGGGGGTCATTAACATTGAAAACTCTCCAACCACAATGATATCTTATTGTTATTGCTTGTTGATATGTTCAGTGGCTGGGACAGCTGGAAATCATCACCAGATGTGAACCAAGGTAGAACGAAAGCATTGACCAAACAAACAGAGAAATAGATATAAATAAATTGTGAATAAGTTGCATTTAAACACTTTCCCAAGTTAGAACTAATCAATCACAAGAAAGAATCTAATTATAAAATCCTCATAAAAAAGAGATTTTTGGTTCTTAAGTTAGAATGCTTCAGAGATAACACAAACTTTCACAGCCTGATGTAAATTCCAGTTGCTATGAATACATTTTGTTAGTCAATGATCTCCAAGACGAATGCCAAACAAGTCAGTGTTTGAAAATTTCAAATTCTAAAAGGAAAAAAATAGGAAAGTATGCTAAAAGAAAAGGCAAACCACCAAAAAGTTTCCATGAGATTTATCATTACTTATAGTTTAATTTGGAAACTGGAGAAGATATGAGAGCAAATTCATTAAAATCTGTAAAGATTTTATGATAATAATTGTCACACTTCTATAAATGTGCATTTAAAACCTTTATCACATTGTATGAAATTTCATTTGCTGTACAAAAATTTATCCTGTCACTGAAGGTGACTGAATTTGAATTTCATAGTTGTGTTGTCATATCCTGCTTTGGCAACAGAAAATAACAGAGTGAAATTAAAAATAAGGATACTGCAGTTGAAACACATTGAAAAAGAATGCAGTGGAAATTGAAGTAATATTAATAATGCAGAGTGCTAAAGGTTAAATGTTGCTTTTAACAGCTTCTGGTTTATAGAATTATAATTATTTGCAATTGTTGAATATCAAAAAGTTTCAAAATTTCTTCTTTGTTAATTTATGATTTTCTCATAAGAAAAAAGGGAACAACTTTATAATTAACCGTTAAGAAACTTTGAGTTACCTCCCTTCAAAAGGCATTTAAAAAAATACCTAACTGATTAAAAATTACTAAGCAGGTGATGGTCCAGTTGAAATGGAAACTGCATTATCTTAGAACAGTCAACAATATTGTGCCAAGAAAAATTGCATCTCAATATGCTGTTTTTGCTGAATTGTTGTTAAAATGGCACAACATACAGGAATTGGATTGTTATGCTATAGCTACCATCATCAGTTTATATTCAAACACTACACTGCATTTCTTTAGCAACAGGGTATATACCAGATTTGATGACTTAATCCATCCCTATTTCTATGCCCTCTTAAAAAACAAATTAAAAAAAAAAAAATCACCAAAAATATTTCCTGGGCTTGTGTGCTTATGTTAAGGTAACTGGGATTATAAAATAGTTACTCATTCAGTATTGCCAAGTGAGAATATTACTTCAGCGTAAAAAAAAAAAAAAAATTCAGCTCAGGCCCTTCACATCTGGTTCCTATTCACTCCATCCACCTTTGCTCTTGTCTCTTCCTAGCTTCTAACCATTCAGCCATCTATTCTCAGCAATTGTTGATCAAACACAATGGAAATTTATTCTTCCTTCTTTTCATTCCTCTCTTCTGGAGGCCAAATTAAATGTCTTTCAGAGATATTTGCATTTCAACAAGAAGGTCAAACAACTTTGGTTCCAATTGTTTTTGAATGTCAAGACAGTCTTCTTTAAACAAACACTAATTTATGTCCCTTAATAGATTTGAATTATAAGGCTACCTTCAATGACTTTTCTAATGACAAGGCCTGTTCAATATGGAATTATAACTTCAAATCCTTTGGATAATGTGAATAAACAGTCACACAAAAATGCCAATACCAAGCTGAAAAATACATTTCAACATAAACGTTGAGTTATCTCCCCCTACCAGAAATTAGAATATTAACCCTATAGAAATATGTTGGGAGTTCTCAGTCCTTGTTTAGAAAAAAAAAAAAGAACTATTCTGTTTCTTTTCAATATCTATGTACAGTTTGAGTTGAATAAAAACCATATTGATTCTTGTCAATAACTGTTATTTCACTGCACCAGTTAAATCTTTAACTGGATTTGGAAGACACCACCAAGAACATGCTATTAATTGTTTATCAAGGCGTGTTAACTGACCTCTATTTGGATTCTTGGTTATTGGAGTATCTCCAATAAACTAACTTTCTTGTTTCTTTGTTGTTTCTCATAAAGTATATTCAGTGCATGTTAAGGACTGTTGAACAAATTTGTTTTTGCAGTTTCGTTTACCCTGACAACATCAGTAGAGATGATTCTTAGCTGAGATGATTTTAAACCAGAAATGTCTTTTTTTACTTAATCATGCTTGACAATCTCCACCAGGAATTGAAATATAACATTCAGCTGGATACTCTATTGGGTGGATCTTATTTGAAATATTATTATTAATGCTAGCAGTAATGTTTCATTCCAGATCACTGACAATCTCTTTACTCCTTATTTTTTAATACAATTTCTATAATAAAACCACGAGCAATGTATTTTATTTTGATACACATAACTGCCTTCTTCTGTTTCTAAATGCTTGCAATTACTAATTACTGTTTCTAAATACTTGCAATTACTACTTTGATTTACTAAGCAAAGGCTGAAAGTATGGAGCACCTAGTAAGGATCAAACTCACTAAGTAGTAATTGATAAAGCAAGACAAGCTTGAAAACCAATACGAATCAAAGTGCTCAATATGGTGATTTTCTAAGTGTAGCTTAGATGTGGCACAAAACCAAAAATAGGGGGCACCTAGTGAGCATCAAAGTCACTAGTTGTAATTGATCTTATTTGCATATACCCAGTGCAATCAGCACTGAAATACCACTGCAATTATCATTTAGGTTTTCCTTTGAAACAGAATTTTCTATGCTACTCAATATATAACCATTAGTATTAATGGAAGTTTAGCTGTATTTATACAATAAAACGTACTTATGATAATTTTCACTGCATTTCTATAAAATAAATTCTAATGAATTTCTATACATGCTATCAGTATTTGCTATATCACTCTATATGTAATCATTAGCATGAATGAAAGTGTTGATGTATTTGTTAAATAAATCTGAACTTTGATAATTTTCAATATATTTCTATAAAATAATTTCTAATGGATTTTTCGATTAGATATACCAGGACACAGCAAATATTAAAAATATATATGTCTCAGCATTTGCTGTCACTCTATATGTAATCATTAAGTGAATGAAAGTTTTGATGAATTTGTCCAATAAATCCTACCAGTGATAATTTTTAATGCATTTTTATAGTAAAATAATTTCAAATTAATATCTATATATGCTTTTAGTATTTGCTGTGTTGCACTATATGTAATTGTTGAAGGTTGACAGTGATGAAAGTTTTATAAAAATATTCAACTCATCTACAAAAAAAGTGGATAAAGTGTAAATCAAAAATTCTCAAAGTAATTGCAGTGATTGACAAGAAGTGTTTTCTTTGTTTTTGGTTCACTTTCCTTCTTATGAAGACATTTTTTTTACAACAGGAAATGGAGTAGACACAGGAAGATTTCTTATTGACTTCAACTTGGACTATCACACACACCTTCACTCTCACTAACTGACCACTCGATATGTTGTCCTTTTCTTTATACCTCATGTGTGGACGTCATAGTAGACACAAAATGTTTGGCTCTTTTTTTAAAGTGTCTTACTTGAAAGGTATAACTTAATAACTAGAAATTCTCAACAACTTTGCAGATTAATATTTTGATGTTCTTTTAAAGGTTGTGTAATTTGTATATCTTTCTCAATGAATTTTAAGTTAATTATATTTGAAATTGGTATCCACTCAGTAGGGATATTGTGTTATATTAATATTTTCGAATAAAAAGACTTCACTTTTGTCTGAAACCGATTAATTAATAGCATATATGTCCACTACAATTTGAGCCCGTTTAGTTTATTCATTTGGCCAAATTTTAATTTATATAGATTTTGAAAGTTTTTTGCTTCATAAACACTACATAATTAATGTATAATAAACCTCATTGTAATATCAGTGATTATATAAACAGAGAATTGAAAACTTCAAGATTCAGTTTCTTACATAAAACAATCCTAAGGTAGATTTCTGTGTGTAATAAAGGATCACATTCAATGCATGTGTCATATGTAGCAAGTGTAGATGTTAACATAATCTTATGTTTACTACTGTTTTCTGTTTATATTGAAGTCAATGTGTTTCAAAGTTAGTGACCTCAATTGATCCATTTAGAAAAGAAATTGGCTTCAATCAATCAGCCATTTTTTTCTCTTCTTTTCCTTGCTCTCAATCTGCTCATCAGTTCATTACATACAGTCATCAGCTATTCCAATTATTGAGCTGACGTGTTCACTTTTAATATAACATTGTAAAAATGCCAGCCTCAGGAAAGATTTCAGGTGCTGTTATATTGAAAGAAAAACAGTTTTTTTTTTAAATAGAAATGTTGTCAAGGTTTTTAAAATAACCTTTTTGATTTTTAAAAGTAAACAGAAAAAAAATTATTAAATATCAAAAAATAGATTAGAAAAACTTGATGCATTTTCAAATATTCATTGACTTTAGGATAAAATAAGGTTTTTTTTGTGCAAACCGTATATTTACTCACAGAAATGTTGGATTATTTGCTTTTTTTTTTTTTTTTTCACACATATCCTCATGGTGTCAGTATAAATTGATGCATTTTTATTTTCTAGTTTTCGGAACTATAATTTTAGAAATTGAAAATTTCACTGAAATATGTAGGAAAATTTCAAAGTTTTCATCTGAAATAAAAAAAAAAGTTGCCAGTTTAACTATGGCAGAAGCTAACCACAAGCAGGTCTGCATTTAAGGTTCAACTGATCTCTCCTCTTAGAATTATGACATACTAATATAATTATTGGAAAAATATCATATCTTCCTGGCATTAGTTTAAAATGATAACTTCTTTTTATCTATATAGCTAAACTATAATTTTAGAAAGTGAAAATTTCACTGAAATGTGTTCATCTGAAATGAAGAAAAGACAGACTTTAAGTAAAATGATCACAATATATGGAAAAAAAAGATGGCATCAGTTTAAACTGATACCTTATTCATTTTCCAGTTTTTTTATTGAACATTATTTTCACTGGCCTGTTCTCTAGCCATCATCAGGTGAAGATTAATTTGTTAACCGTTAGCACTCTGCATTATTGATATTACTTCCCACTGCAACCTTTTTCAATGGTTCTCAATTGCAGTATCCTTATTGTTAATTTTACTCAGTTATTTTCATTTGCCATAGCAGAATATGACAACACAACTATGAAATTCAAATACACTATTCTTCCAGGATCAAAGTCACCATCAATGGTAGGGTAAATTTTTTGTATAGCAAATGAAGTCACATATAGAGTGATAAAGGTTAAAAACCAAATGTTAATCACTAAAAGTACTCAGTAGATGTCTAATACATCTGAGAATGGTAAGAGAATGAACTAGCCAAAATATGTTAAAAATAAAAGAAGCCTTAACCCTGTAGGAATTGTATTAGTGCAAAGAAAAAGTCTAGTTTTAAAATTTCAAAAAAATACCTATTCACATCAACAAAGAAAATGAAGATTGTATTTTACAAAATTGGTTTCTTTCTTTCAAATAATTATTTTTCTTTCTTTAATTTACAGTCATTTTTTCAGGAAAATAGGTGCATATCATAGAATAATTAACAAGTATATAAGTGAAATAAATCCTGAGTGGAAGACTATCACAACTATAATGAGTTTGATCCTCACTGAGTGCCCCACAACTTTAGTCTTAAGCTATTCTTAACTAGGTAGACTCTACTTACATTTCTTTGAGAAAAGGAAAATAATAATCCACATATATAAAATGCAAGTAAGCTACTTATTTAATGAGATATTCCATTGTTATGATAATGCCATGACTCATCCTCATTCCCTTCATATTCCATTGGTGAGGAGGAAGTTCCACTCAGACAGCTTCTTCCCTAGGACCACTACTTTGGAGAGCAGACTCCGGAGAGGATACTTCATCAAACTCTTCAAGTCTTGGGTTAACCATTATCTATCTATTTCCATAATATGTATTCTTTGTTCTCTCTCTCTCCTTGTATGCACTTACAACAAATTCATTTAGTAACCCTCTATTTGAGTGCCTCTCGGTCTTTGTATTGGTTGAAAAATAGTAAAAAGTGTACACACATACATACACACATCATGCTTCAGGCTACCTTAACAATGGGATCAATTGTTAATACATTGCTTTTTATTTTGTCGCGGCTGCCATTGGCCACTTCTTAGAAAAATGACCTTGACCTTCACAACTCCTTACCTCACACATTTAAGTTCAGCAGCACGTGAGTAACTGGACAATTCGCCCAATATGGTTGAATCCAAAACCGTACCTTCATAGCATCAGATTAGGCAATTCTTCCCAAACAACGAACAACATGAAGAGTAATTTTATATCTATAGTTTTCTACTCCCTCTAGCCAGGGAGTACTTGAACAATTCGTTCCACATATTGTTAGCACATTTTTTTTTTTTTCCAACAAAACCCAAGCCTGGGGGCCTGGATCAAAGTGTAGTATCTGGCTCGAATCGCTGCCTCTCAACGACCTGGCCTTCATATGGGGCTTCATGGATTTGCCAGACTGCGATCGGTGTGGCCTTGGTCTGAAGGGAAACGGGTTCGCACGCCTTCTTCCATTGCCCCCGGTCCCTTATGGGACCATGTCAGCGAGCTGACGGCTCCGCCTCGGGCTCAAAAAGCTCGTGCCCATGGATCGCGCTACTGGCGATGTGACAATGTGTCGCCCCGCACTCCGGGGTGAAACGGATGGTGTTTCTCACGGCCCGAATGGTGATATGGACGACGCGACAGGAGGAAGTCTTGCAGGTACCAGCTCAAGATGAAGATCAGAACTGATAAACGCTTGCATTCGACAGTCTTCAGCGAAAGGTGGGTGACTGAGGTAGCTTGGTTCGTTAATGAACGGGCTAGCCTTGATTTTTCTGTTTTAGGTCAAGCCTACGCTACATCGGGTGGCTTCCTGTGGTGCCCTCCCTTGGTTAGGTTAGACAAGCTTTGGTGTACCTAGTTAATGCAAGTAAGTGTTGCTCCCGGACCACATCTTTTAGTTATGATCCAGCCCGAGATTCCCAACCTCCCCAGTTTGTTTTTTGGCCCCCAATTTTCTATCTCGACTGGGTCAGCCTTACATTTTCCCATGCCCTTATGATTTTTTTATCACCTTTCCCACTTCCTTAGCGAGAGAGAGCTGCTTGATTTTGTCTCATGGACAGAATACAGTGGCCTCCCTACATTTTGAGGGTTGGACGGGCCCTACTAACATCAGTTAAAGTTTAATTTTGTTTATGTTAATATTTCAGTTCGTTATTGGGTTCATCTCACCCCACCCCTCTCATTTTTCATCTTAGAATTTTTCTGTACATATTTGTTAGGGTCATTAAATTATGATGACACGGGGCGCGTTTTTTGTAGGTCTCCCTAAAGTGGATGCGGTATTATGGTGCAAGGAGGATCGATTGGTGACGGACGAGTTCTTATGGTGAATGAGTAAATTGTAATGTATGAACGGGTCGCGAATGAAATTACCTAGGTATAAGATAGTTAGTGAAGACCAGCCTTTTACCCCCCCTTTTCGGCCTTGTGCCACAATTTTGTATTTAATACAGAATAAATATCTATCTGTATGCTACCTTTGTGAGCTTCCAGTGCTTTGTTGAGAGATACTCTTCCATGTCATCTGCCCTGGAAGCCGTATCACCTCTCTGACTCTAGCTTTGTCAAGTGCTACTCTTCAGCACAATCCTACCTCTATCGTTGATCCATTCTGGAATTCATATCACTATTCTGATTTGGCCCTGTTTTGGGATTTCGCCTTTGTCAAGTGCTACCCTTCAGCATGTTCTCACCTCAGTGGTTGATCCACCCTGGAAGTTGTGTCACTACACTGACTTGGCCCTGTCTAGGGACTCACTCTAACCAACCTGAATATTCTTCAAACATCATCAATCAACCAGCCACTACCGCCGACAACTCTCCAATCCAACAGTCGACCAGCTACCGCCACTGACAACTCTACACTCGTTTCACCGATACAACCTTTCAACTTCCCCTGACCAAAACCAGTCATACCGGACTCTATACCAATACAAACATTTTTCTCCAGACAGTACACTCTTGTACATATTGGAAAAATAAAAATCATCTTGGCTGTTCACACCTTTCTTCTATCCTTATCGGCCCCGCAACAAGTGGTGACTTACCGACGTGAGACAGCTAAGCGATGATGGAGTTGGTCAAGAGTGATTCTCCAGACATGACAGCTGCAATCATACCGCTACCTGCATACCACCATAATGCAAAGAATTGGTTCTTACAAGTTCACACCCCCAGCACAACGAAGCACGAATGCTATGAGCAGCATGAGATATAACAGGCATTGGCCGACCTGCAGAGACAAATACAAGAAATCCAGATCTCGCTGCACCCACAGACAAGGAAACTGACCCCATCTCAACAACAACGGAGATGAACCCCCAGCTGAGAATGGCTAAGCAACCAGGGCATTTGTTGGTTCCATTGCACATTTGGCGATGGAGCCAGGAACTGCAGACCTCCCTGTACACACCCATCGGCCTAGGGAAATGAGTAAACCAGAGAGTGGCGACGACTAACTCATCCAGTAACAACACGCAATGTCATCTATTCTACGTACGGGATTGCCAGAGCAAACTGAAATTCCTAGTAGACACAGGTGCGGCCATCAGTGTGGTACCCTATCAGAACGACCACACTGCTAAGCCCACACTGTTCAAACTGTGAGCTGCGAATAGTTCCACAATAGACACGTACAAAGAAAGGGCCCTCACTCTGAACATCGACATGTGACATGATTTCACTTGGACATTCACCGTGGCCAATGTGAAGATACCCATCCTCGCCGCGGATTTCCTGGCGCATTACGCACTGGCAGTCCATATGAACCCCAGGACCCTATCTGACACAACTACGAATCTCTGTGTCTTAGGTATGCCTACACATCAAAGCTCCACAGGAATCAGTGTTGCAACATGCCATGGTTGTGAGTACTTGGATCTCCTGAAACAGTTCACAGATATAACGCTGCCACTCCAAGCCACTGCTTCAGGTGACCACCAAACTCAGCACCACCAATTTCTTTTGTCTTTCTTTTGATATTTTTTAGTTTTAATGATTTCAAAAACAGAATAAAACATTTCCAATAAGAAATGATGAAAATATTGGACAACTGGAGATTTTATTTAATTTGAAGAGAATGTTTTATTTACTAGCATACTATCCATAAAAATATAAGGATTAATGGTAATTAAATTATACAAATATGTGCAGCTATATATTTTTCCTAACAGTTTTCACAGCACAGATACTACACAGAGACCTAGGAAGAGACACTTTGACTGTAGGTATAGTAGCACAGGTACTACATTGATCCTCAGCAGGCATACCAATACATACATTAAGATTCCAGTCATTTTTATAGGCAATAATTACTCATCACACAATATGTTAATTTATCAATTTACTGAATTTTCTACTTACAAAGCATACAACTAAATGTAGGGATAGAAAGATTGTGTCGCACTAATCTTCCAAGTGGGAAGAGTTTACTCATACTAGAAAATCAACATTAAGACCCAGGCTTTTATTTAGGATTGAACACCAACATTTATCATGTCATTTCAGACTGTGCACTTGACATATAAATTCACGAATTTTAATCTCTCTCTCACACTGTCCATTTTGCAAAACATCTTCACCCACACGGGCTCATGGGAATGGACATTAAAGGTGATTCCTTTCAGTTGGGATGATGTTTAAAATCATTATGTATTAGAACCCACAGTTGACAACATATTCCAAGCCATCATTCTTCCTCTGCTTGTAGAAGATCTATTGCTACCCCTGGTAACAATAAAACAGCTTTTTGAAATATGGCCTTAATTCCATTTTTTTAAATGTTGGCAAGAATTTTATATCATTTGGCAGATTTTGGTGATAATACATTTCAAAACTTGACAGTATCTTTTTTTATCAATAAAATAAATCCATAACTTTCCTTTAACATTACAATTAAACATCCTTCACCCAAGACTCTTTAAAAAATAGATGTTAATTTATTTTTTTTTACAGTGATGTTTACTTTGTACAAGTCTCGGGAGCCACTCAAGGTAGAGGGTTACAGAGTAAAAGGCACATTTTATGCAGATACATGGGGAAGATCACAGGTTAAGATTGTATTGACCTGGAAAGCATCCTCTGGAGAGTCAATTCCACAGAGCAGCAGTTTGTATGAAGAAGCTGTTCAAGTGGAACTTACATCTCACAAATGGAATACAGAAGGAAATGAGGATGGTTTGCTATAATGTGGCAGGACTTAACCATGAAGGTTAGAACTGGTGGGACTAAATTTTAGGGAGCGGTACTCAAATGATCCAGAATTTCTTCATTTGGCTGAGAATTTTTGAGGTCACAGAAATTGACTGGATATAGATCCATCAAAATTAAGTTATGAAAGAAAATGCAGTTAAATTAAAAAAAAACATAATTATTCTTAGTTTTCATATAAAACTAAAAAAAAAACAAACATTGATTTCTTTCTCCATAAAATTTGCAGATCTTCAAGCAGGACACAGGAGATACAAACTGCATAATTCAATTTAACAATGAAAATCTAAGTTTAAATATTGAATAAGTCTAAACATTAATAAGGTGGATGATAATCCTATTAATGGCATGTCTTGTTGGTAAGTTTCAGATTTTTCAATCAGGTGTTAAATATTGATTTCCTCAAAGTTCCAAATCAGGACAATCTTATCACGTGTTCTGACTGGAACAAGTTTTAGCACATCAACAGGATCTTTTGGAATTCTCACCTCAATTAAGCTCCATCTGGTCATGTAAATTTCTAAATATTCACACACACACACACACGAACGTGCACGTATGTAGTGGTTATTAGCATGGAAAGTGGGATCAGCCTGTTGAGTTCAAAGTCCAAGTGAGATTAGTACATTCGCTTTCACACAAATAGCATTGCAAAAGGTATGAATTCATTTCTTGCTCTCTACACCAGCTAGGAGTTAAATATCAGAGTAGACATCTCTCTAGCTTTGGTTGGCAACCAGTCTAGGAGAAAGACAACTCCTGAGTTCAAACCTGAGGTGGGTTGTTTGGAAATTTCATGGCATACTGTGCACTGTTTCTTTATAATCAGTTCTTCTGAAAAGTGCGGCTGGTTATACAACAATCCTTTACCCCTACAATCAAATCAAGTGTGGGTAGGCTGATGGTTCATTTCTAATAGCTGAACTGTTAGGCCCTCATACATCAAAACCTATTCATATTCCATTACTGAGAAGTAAGTTTCATTTGAATAGCTTCTTTCCACAAAGAAAAAGAGAATATTTTCCTAACCATTATAATCTTAATACCTTCAAGTCTAGGGTTAACCATTATCATTCCCTCATATCCTTCTAAGCTGCACCTCTTATCACTCACACAACAAACTCTTTCAGTAACCCTCTACCTCAAGTGGCTCTTGGGCTTTTTATAGAGTGTAGTTAAAAAAAATACAACTGAAATTGGAGAGTCCCGTATATATATATATATATATATATATATATATATATATATATATATATATATATATATATATATATAATGTGTGTATACAAACTCTTTGCAGGTTATTTAAAATCAGAAAATATTTTTAGATTGTAAGAAATTTTTTTTAAGATGTTAATGATTTACTCATACAAGTGTTGCTAATTAACCTATAGCTGGGGCGAGGAGAAAGAGAGATAAGAGGTGGATTCATACCTTTTCCAACCAAATATAATGAAACCAACAGGAATTAGAACTCAGCTCACCAATTAACAATTTTGAGCCATTATCAGAACCCATGACTGACAACATATTTCAAGCCATCATTCTTCCTCTGCTTGTAGAAGACCCATTGCCACCACTGGTGACAATAAAACAGCCTTTTGAAATATGGCTCTAATTCCATTTTATTTACAGTACCTGGTATACCCAAGCAGTCACCCATCTAGGTACTGACCAGGCACAACACTGCTTAATTTTGGGGATCATATGGGAACCAATGTTTCAATGTGGCTGTAAAACTTAGAGCAGACTATCTTTGTTAGAGCAACCAGTCTTAGAGAAGGACAACTGAATTCAGATCATGGGTCTGTAAAACATTAACCCAAATGTTTTACCAATTTGGAGAAGGTCAGAGTTCTGGAATGGACTGAAAAAAGGCTGATATATATTATGAGCAGCTTCCCTTTTTTTTTCTTTCTTTAGCTCACTCTGTATTTATTGATTCATTTGAATAAAAGGAATAACATTGATGAGTAAAGTTAAAAATGGTCCAGACACATCAAATATTTTACCTATATTCACTTATCTGATCAATTGCTAAAAATTGTCTTTCTGAAATGTTGGATTTTCTTGATAAGATTTTGTTTGGTTACTTTTAGGTTGCAAATAAACTTGACAATAAGAGAAATAGCAAAATAATTTTAGAATATTACTATTTCCCACAAGCCTGTTTGGAAAATGCATAAACTTACAAATGCTGCCAACCAACATAAATCTAGATTCAACCGAGCAAAAATATAAAAGCAACAAAAAGAAACATTCCAGTTTTCTATATTCATAATAACATTTCTTACTTGTGGCCTAGACTAACTCTTAAATCTATTTCTGTTCAATTTCTCTCTTTCATCAAACAAGAACTAAACAAAAATGTCAAATGGGGACATCAAACATTTCACTTTGAATCCTTTGTAAAAATGACAATTATAATTAATAACAATCTGGTCCCTGTGTTATATAATTCCTTTCTACAATGAAGGAGTGGGTTGCTGTCATCCAATAATTGATGGGATGCAATAAGATAAATAAACAGATCTTGGGTAGAATAAATATTCTGAACCCTAAACATAAGGTTTGAATTCTTTTCGTTCTTTTTTACTTCTTTAAATATGGTAACAGATTATTTAGTTGAATTTGAAAGTGGTAAAAAGTTGTTTATTCTTCAGGTCTTTTATGTATAATAATGACACACAAGAATGAAATTGTGTATGCTTGTGTCTATCATTGTGTGTGTGTGTCTAATATGTCATTGTGTATAATAAAGATTTTGTCTATTTTACTTATGAGTATAAACAGTGTGTAGGATAATTTAAGAAAAAAGAAGAAAAGCAAATTTTATTTCTTTGTTTTTTCTTAGCAAAAATCACACTGTTTAATAAATGATGAAGAAAAAATTGGCATGAAAATAAATTAATGCAAATCCTGAAAACGCAACAATGAAAGTAAAGGAAAGAATGACAGGAAATGAACTTTGGATATATGAGATATAGAGAGAGGAAGGAGAGGAGAAGAGAAAAAGAAGAGACTGGCATAGAGAGGGGAAAATAAGAACAAGTTGAGAGCAAGTGTGTGAGAAATGTGAAAAGAGTGAGAATGAGAGAGATGTGAATAGAGAAAGAAAGAAAAAGAAATATGAACAATAAGAGAGAGACATAAATGCCCAGAGATTTGGGAAAAGGAAAACAAAATATTTCAACAGTGATAGAAATCTTGGAACAGTCTATAATAGATTAATAGAAGGTGGGGGCAGTAAATAGAAAGATAGACTTACTGTCCAAAATGAGATGTATTACAAAAGAAAGAGAAAGTGAAAATGACCCAAAGTTGAAACCAGACTGACATAGACACACAAATGAGGTGGGAGGGGAAAAAAACCTCCCCTCTCACCACATATACCTCCCCCCACTCACTCGCCTTTGCAGCAAATTGTTTTACTAAATTCTGACTATTTCTTTCTTGTACTTTTTTGTTTTAGCTTTTTACGTTGCGTGGGAAAGAAATCAATAAAGAGTAATTTTTGACAAATTCCTCAGGCTTAGATGGGAAATAATTTCACATTTCAATGTCTTCAGTCGTCTGAGACAAGCGAAGCTGGAAATATAAGTCAAAAAGGTAGCAACAGCAAATTCTGTTTAAAAAAAACAAATAAAACAGAAAGACAAAGTGTGTATGTGTGTGTGTGTGTGTGTGTGTGTGTGTGAAATATATGTGTGAAGCATATTTAGTTTTGAATACCTTATGTTTGTCTGTCAACACTAAAAGTCAGAATTCTGAAATAAGAGAAATGTGAAACTTATAATCTGATGATGTGTACTTGGCATGCAGTGATAATTTAAATGTTTTAACAAAATAAAAGCGGAGGAGATTATTTCACATGAAAAATATAATACTGATTTTAAGTAAAAGTTAAAAAAAAAGAAAAAAAGAAAGAGGATTTTTCACTGCACAATGAAAATTTAAACACTGTTAATGCACACACACACACATATATATATATATATATATATATATATATATATCTCATTGGATAGGATCCAGGGGTCATAATTCTCAGTGTTTTACATTTAATTTCCTCATGAAGTTCAAATTGTAACATTTTCAAGAAAAATGTTACATTGGGTTAGAATAAAATTTTGTAGCATTTTTATCAAAATTTGAACAACTGATTTTGTTCCATACATGACTGAAATTTATGACATATATACATATTCTGAAAGGTAACATTTCAATATGACTTTCTTATAAGATTCATATAGGTATTTTGAATTTTAAATGTTATTAAGTTAAAAGTGAAAATGGAAGAAAATAAGATGCATTTTTGTCATTTGTTGTACTTTTATTTCTGGAAAAGAAAAAAAATATTGTCTAAACAGCACAAAAGACATGTATCATTTATGAAAAAGGTGCAGTGGCTGAGAAACTTGGTTCAGAAGTGGAAATTTTAATCTAGAAGACTGGGACAATCCAACAGGCCTACAGTCATTTATGATATCTGAATCAAAATGCTGATTAAAAATAATCCAGGTCCCATGACACGGGACATCACAGAGATACTCCATATATTTCATAGAAATGTTATAAGTCATTTGAAAACATTTGAATATGTCAATTGCTACAATGATTTGGTGCCTCATTGTTATATCCCAAGCTGTTGGGATGGACAAAAATGAATGGAAATAAAAGACAAGTGTATTTTAACACATAAATATGTAACTTTTATTCATTCATAACTGTCTGAGAACAGCAATGAGCGTATGGATTGAAACAATCAATTTCACATGCATGTCAGCTGGGCACCATATTCAGTTCAGAATTGGTGCCCTCATCTTGATAGATGTATTTTGAGTTATTGTCCTTTTTAGGGGAAGGAATATAGCTTCCCCTAACATTCATGATTTAATGAAAAATTTAATGGGCCACATTTTCATCTGCTTGAACACAACTAACATGACCCATTTTTGAAAATTATCACAGGCATGAAAAATAGATTGTTTACAACAATGTGGAGTGAAAAAGGTTCTGGGAAAAATGAAAAGCTGGTTTGTATCTGAAGGAGATGCTGCATATCTGGTAGGATTGGAAGAGTAAGTCATTCTGTAAAATCAGACATTGAATTCAGACAAGCATTTTTCCCAATCAGACTGATTAACAACAGCAATCAATGAAAAATGTCCAGAATTGGTCACTCAGAAGGGTGTCGTCTTCCATAAGGACAGCACCAGACCTCATGTCTCTTTGCAGATCCAGCAGAATTTGGTACGGGTTGGCTGGAAGGTCCTACTACGTTCTCCATACTCACCTGAATTTGACACTTTGAGAAGAACTTCAGTTCTCTGGAAAACTGTAACAAGCCATACAGACCAGTTCATCACCCAAAATGCCAAATTCTGGGAGGATGGAATCATGAAGCTATTTAAAAATGGTGAAAGGTAGTGGGACAAAAAGGCCCAAATGTCTTTGAATATACCCATGCTCAAATATGTAAGTATTTTACAAACTATTATTGCTTCAAATTAATATTCCTTCAATATGAAATATTTCAATGTACAGCATAGAGTTGAAAGTTCCTTCAATATGATATATCTCATGTACAATTAAAATAAAAATTCAGAGTTCAGGTGGAAATGTTAGAAGCATAGATCTGAACCAGGAAGGAGTCAAAATCAAACAATAGACACAGCTATTTACTCCTATTGGAGGAGGGAGAAGAGAATATTAATTGGTGAATAAAATATCAGCATTCAGGCAGAGACACTAGAAGTATAGAGTTGGATGTAGACTTTAGAAGGAACCAGAAACACAATCTAAAGCAAGAAAAAGTAAATAAATAATAAATAAAATTACAGAGACTAGCTCTGAATATATGCATTAGGGTAGAGTTAGTTATGTAACTAGCAGTATGATATTATCTATTAAGTTTTTAACTTTGTATAAGTTCAAATATCATCTATCAAAACAAAATTGAGCAGGGAATTTTTGAAATGAAGAGAAAATGATTTAAAATGGAAAAGAATTGAGTTTACTCACTGGCATCTGATCATTGATAAGTTTGCCAATAATACTGTCCATAATTTTGGCTGGCTTCATGCCCTGGTATTGTATGGCCGATAGTCGGGCTTCCTGACTGCCAAAGCTGTTGTTGAAGGCTTCGTCAATGATCAGAGTCATGCTCGGAATGGTGTCATCCTCGCTTCGACGTAAGTTGTTCAAATGATGACCTCCGCTGCTGGTACTCCCTCCTCCTCCTCCCCCACCTCCAACATCATGCAACACTGAGGGTACCATCAACATGGGTTCGGCCGATGGCCGGTAACTAAGCCTTTCCTGTTTCACCACAGTCAGGCTCGGAGACGTTGTATCAGGTGTCTGTTGTTCCATTCGGTGCCATGCAGTTGGCGGACTCACATTACAGGACAGGTTCACTGGTTCTGGAGAGAGTGTTGGTTGTGGGCTGGGGGCATTCAAACTGTTTTCTGTTTCTTTCACTTCTTGTTTGATTGGCTTGCTGGGCTGCAAACTGCTGGTGTTATCATCTTGTTCAGACACCATGTATGGTCGTTTCTTTATAGGACTTCGATTCACCGGTTTGTCCTGCTTAAGCGTCTTGCGTAGATCTAACGACGTGTTGGCCACGATGACCGACGGCTGTACAGCCGTCTGAGTGCTCACCGTTGTGGACAGACCTCGGTCAACAGTTTTGTTAATACCAACGGAAGTGGTACTCACCGGGTTCATAATTTGGACCGAGGGGCTTCGATTCACATATGAGTTCTGAAAACGGGGTCCTGATGGAGAAACTGTGGTGACTGTATGGGATGCAGTTCGCATGTCTGTGCTGTGTTTTAGGGCATACGGAGATTGTTGCACAGGAAATGCGACACTCGAAGGGATGCTTAAAATGGATCCAACAATAGAGGGTACGATTGTTGGTTTGTGAGCGGCCGTAGGGTGAGACAGATGGGACCGCTCAACTGCAATAGATTTGGGATAGGTCGTGTCATCTGCTTGCTCGGGGGCTTTAGAACTGTCATCAGATTCAGCATCCGATATGTTTGTGATGTGTGAGTTGTCTCCATTGACGGGCAACTTGCAACTACCCAACTCCATCTTTGGTACACAGGTATTGAGTGCCCGATTCTTTAGGAGCAGTGATAGTGCAGTAACTGATGACCTGTTAACAGAATTTGATTCTGAGTCCATCGATATGGAAGAAGTGACAGCTGGACTGGGAGAAACCAGTGGAGACATGTCCGAGTTGCTGGGGCTAGGAGCCTGGACAAATGTGGGCAGCATTTCAGAGGTCATCTCTGACTGCAAACTCAATAAACCATGCAGTGCCTGCTGAGTCTGGGTATCCTCAATTGTTTTTATCATTTCCCTCATTTTCCGGGAACGACGGCCAAGTTTTGCCGCTGGAAAAGAAAGCAAGAAGAATTTCAATGTCATCATTAGAGATCAAACAACTCTGATATCAAATAAAAATATTGCAATTATTAATTTCATTGTTGACACTTCAAATACTGTGGATGTACTTATAGTCTATACAAATTTCCATTGCCTGATGTCAATGTATAGAAATGTTTTCAAGACATTGTGAAATGTTCATCCCTAGTGTTTGCTTTATGAACTAATCCATACTATATCCAAACTGGCTCAGACATATTATAGCATACAATACAACCTGTTTTGTAAGTTATTTTTATTGTGTTTAGTTTAGTCTGTACCACAGAGAAATTTTTGAAAGGATGTTTTATCCAGCATTATATCTTATTACTATAAATATTATTTTCGTCAGGCTGGTCTCCGTGGCTAAACTGGTAGCAGCACACTTTGACAAAAAAGTGGTTTCCCTGATGGAAAAAAGGAATACAAGGTTGAATGCTGTCATTGACAGCACTCAACTCTGTATGGACTTTAGTAGGACTTTTCAGTCTAGACAGATTGTTATTAATTTCACTGTTTAAGAAAATAAAAAACCGAGATAACAACTCCAACTAAATGTGCACCCACTAAAAATAACGTTTATAGTAGTAAGAAACTACAGAGTATCCAATCAAACCAAAATGGCAATGACAATGAGAAATTGTTGTCTGCAGTTGCCATTGTTTGGTTCCAGTAATTTCCCATTTTTCCTAAAACAGGCCAGCACAGCCAGGTAACAATGCTATTTTATTTTTTTCTCAAACGCTCAAAAAGATGGAACAAATGTAGTTTACTGATAATTTTATGACTCTTTTCATTTTATTGTTGCTTGTTAATACTTTCCTTGTTGATAATACTAATGCCAATACAGGCTGTAAAGGTGGATTTGTTGCACTTCTAGAAAGAAAACTTAACAGAAATCTTCACACTATTGGTTGCTTCTTGCACCAAAATAAACTTCTATTTAGAGCTATTTTTAAACATGTAGACAGTACCACAAAAAAGCCCTGCCACATTCAATGGTCCACTTGGAAGATTACGTACAAATGATTACCATAATTTACCCCAAATGTCATTTTCAGCTGTTGGCAGTCCTCTGGATTCTATTTTTAAAATTGAAAATACAGATAATTTTAGTTGTGACCAAAGACTCCTTTATGAATATACACTGGGTATTTCTAGAGGTAAGATGGACTCTAGATTTGCATCATGGAAAATTGGTCCATTAAACCAGGCAAGGTGGTTAACTTTGGCCATCAGTCTGATGTGCTTATGGACTCATGGTGCATACCCACGAAATATTTCAACCAAACTCCACAGTTTAATAAATTTTATTGTGAATGTGTATGCCATTTGCCAGTTTGAAAATAAAAGAAATAACAAGTTCCACAATCAGCAAATGTATATTTTCAATATGATCCAAAGGATTAGGAAGCAACCATATGAAATCCAACAGATCACATTGAAAAATATACAATACAATGCTTTCACCTTACTTCCTAAAAATATCTTATATTCAATGGTGAAATCTGATGAACTGAAGTGTGGGAAGAAGCTATAAAAAGAATTTTGGCCATTAGGTAAGTAAATATTTATTCATATAAAATTGACTAAATTAGTTATGCCGATTTATGGAATCATTTTAAGGATTTTATCTAATTTCAACATAAATATTAAAGCAGTACTGAGTGCATTTTTTTTAAATAACTCAAATTAATTTTTATATTTTTTTAGGAGTGGGGAGCCAGCCAAGAAAAGATTAAAAAGAATCACAACTATCAATTCTAAAGCTATGCAATGGACACAGTTAATAGATCTGTCATTAAGTGGAGTTTGTGAACCACCACTCACAGAAGAATTTTCTGAAAATGAACTTCAGGAATCATAAATGGTATGAAGCTTGACTTGCTAGATTTGCCTCCACATTCCCAAGGTGTGGAACAGGCAGTCAAATTAACAACACAAGCTTCCCAATCTGTGTATGGCTTTGAAGCAAGGCACCAGCACATAATAGCAAATGTTTTGTATCAGAAATTGAGACCATCATTTTCATCTAAGGACTCTTATATGGAGTTATTTGACTCTATATAATAAGCCTTATTAAACTATTATTTGTTTTTCCATATTTGTTGTATTTTCATTCATAATCGAAAAAAATCAATTTTTTAATATATTCAACTATTACTGTTTAATTCATGAGGTAAAAAAACAGCATTTTGAAATCTTAACTGATAATGGGGGTGAGGCAGATTTTCAATTTGAAGTTTGGTTATAATTTCTTCATTTTATTTCATTTTGATGAAATAAAATAACATTTCCTGATTTAAATACTGAAACTGTTTGGTTTTCTCATCAATATTTAGGTTAAATCTTGCAAAATCAAGGATTTTTCAGTGCATTTTGTCCACGATGTTTGATGCCAAATGCTCAAAATCTGTTGAAGGGTCAGATCTAATTTTTATGTATCAGTACTTAATAGGTCTATACACAACTTTCGATACATTATTTTTTTTGATATTTTAAAAAAAAGTGAAAAATCAACCTACCCTAATATAAGCCTTTGTTATAAAGAAGTCATTTCCTTGAAAAATAAACCATGTTGAGATTCAATCTCATGGTCAAAAACACTAACATTCTAACTATTCAGCTACATGCCCATTTTATATATATATATATATATATATATATATATATAGAGAGAGAGAGAGAGAATCACAATTTTTTTAATCTATTCATAAGCCACAGAGAAAGAAGTAACTTCAGATAAGACTTGAACTCGAGCACTCATTTTTATGAATAATTCTTGACATCATTGTTCTTAGGTGCCTCATAGAAGTGGGTGGGGTGAGATTAATGTGAAATTTTCAGACACCACTGAGCTGAGATCCTCCTGTTTATTAAATAATTTTCCTTCCACCTCCCATCCACTCCTTTATTTGACACTTAAAAGTAGATTTCCAGAATAGTTACAATCAGATAAGGTTTTTATCTGTAGTCTTTCTATCACTCTTTTTCTTCAGATTTCTTCCATACTGTATTACTGACTAAAATTAATACTAGTAATACTAATGTACTTATAAAAGTTATATGCTGAATTATTTGGACTAGTGTCCTCATTTCAGTCATTAGAGTCACTGTATTTCAGCTATTATACCTACTGTCATATTCAGCAACCTTCTGGTATTTCAAACTGAGCCCTTTATTCAATTCATGGAGTTAGAATATTCATGCTAGGGAATATCTTGTATCAGTTAATTCTTAGTTATATTTTTCCTTTTGATGTCACTTGGCTGCACCACTGGGATGCCAGGAAATTTCCTAAAGTGATGGTCCCTCACTTTAAAAATAACCAAAAAAAGTAAAAAAAAAATATTGCATTGATGCTGGGAAGATATAACATTTTATTTGCTGTAAAGTTAAAACCTTTACTTTTATTTGATTCCTTTGACTACATTTTGGGATTAAATGGTTCCTTTTGACTGGACCCTGTTACAAGTCCCCCCCCCCGGTATAAATTTTTGACCCAGTCCACCACTGCTTGGCTGCCTCTTCGACTGAACTAGAGTATATGACTTTGCACTAGTTGAACTATAGATTGAATACTTGACAAATACGTAACTAGATCTGCTTTAACCAATACTTTTTTTTTATTATCCACTCAGTCTTTGTGTCATTGTTGCTTAACAACCAAGAACAATAGTTTGGATAAAGATAGAAATTCCTCTGAGCTTGTTTTGAAATTCTGAGATAAAGTATTTTCACAACTCCTTTTATTTTCCATTTTTTTGTTTAACACCTAAATTATGGAGGGCAAAATGTATTCAGACATTAACTTAATGATATAATAAAAATAATTACTTTCAAAATTTTAAAACAAAAGTTTTACTTAGTAAACAACACATCATGGAATAAAATCAGAAGCAAAAAGCAGTGGTAAAAAGATGAGAAATGAGACCCTTTTTAAGTTTGAATAATCTAAACAGTTGGTACAATGCATAGCTTTGTATGGCACAAGGCTAAATGCTAAGAGAGGATTGTATGAAGATGGTATTACATCTGTATTTCAAAAGGTGATGGACTGCTTGCTTTAAAAATCAATATTTAAAATTCTGAAAATAAGAGACTGAATGAACAATAATTTTTTTAAAATGTCCAATAAACATTAAACTCTTTTTACACAATTTAGAATATGAAAAAGGATTGTGGCACATTTTATATGTAAAGCTCATGCAGCTAAAGTACAAAATGGGATTTGCAACAATGCAGATACTCATCTCAGTCTGTATTTGTTAACTGCCCTCCAAGCTAACAAACACTTTAAGTGAAACCAAGCGTCTTCTCCAGTTGTCAGCTGATAGTTATATACACAAACTTTATTATTTTTAGTTTATATTTCAAAACGTGAAAAAGACAATCTTGCGCTTTTGTGATGCACCTAATTTCATCTCAAGGCACTGCCATGCAACATGGTTTAGAACACGCTGAGTTAAGGAATAAGACATGAATGATAAGCTCTGGAGATTTAGGACATGAGTTCAAGTTTTATTCTTCTTTATTCTGAATTGTTCCAGTTTAATGGTTGAAGAAGAGATAGGCTAAAAATGTGGCTCTAAAAGACAACAAGAAAAAAAAACAATGAAGACATTAGTGAAAAGTTAATAAAAATCTGTGTAATAAAGCTATCTTCAGGTATTTAAATCATCTTCCTTCAATAAAAGATGAAGTCATGATACATACCTGTCCTTGACATACCAAGTGCCAAACATTTTTGTAAGCGGCAATACTGACACCGGTTCCTTGTTTGTACAGATATTTCACAATTTTTGTTATAGAAACATTTTTTCCTTGTTGGGTCTCCAATATCTTGTAAAGCTCGACGGAAGAATCCCTAGTGAAAAAAAAAAAAGCATTTGTTAAAAATCATCAAATTTATTGAACAAAAGTAGATGTAAAAAGGAAACAAAAACATTGTTCTTACTCAATTTTGAATCAATTAAAATTGGGTCTTTATTCTCTTTGGCAATGAAGAAAATTAATTTTTCTTATGCTTATGGCCAAGGAAACTGATTTAACTTGAAGTATCCCAAACTCTGGATACATCCTCATTTATATGCCGTGTCCCTTCGGTACATGGCTGATTATGGCTCTCCCCAAATTCCATCAATTGTAGCCTTCAGCATCGTTTAACCCTTTACTATCCCTCCCTGTTCATGTTCTATCGTCCATTTATATGAGCTTGTTTGGTATGTTATTTGCTGCTTCCTTCTACCTCTTCAATATGTCCTGTGAGCATCAGATTCTTTAAGCCCTCTTTCCTCATGACATGCCTCAGAAATTTCAAATGTCTCTTTCTGGTCCTAAGTGTCATTTTTGTTCCTTAAAACTTCCCCGTTTCTCACATGTTCTGTCCATGGCATTCTCAGTATTCTTCTGTAGAACTAATCTCCATTGCTTCAAGTCTTCTCTTCAGCTGTGAAGAGATTGGCCAGCATTCACTGCCATATTAGAAGATATATATTACATAGCAGTTTAACAAAGTTTTTCTGTTTCTTAACATTGAGCTTAGTTTCTGGAAGACATGTTTCACTATTCCAGTGGGTCTTTGGATCTCTGTGTCACATTTTCTATTATTATAATACTTGCCAGATAAATTTCTGTACTTGCTTTATTTTGACATCTCCAAATTGTAGCTTGGATCACAGGCTGTGGGAGAAGTTTTAGACATGAAAAGCCAAACAAACAATTAAGGTAGCAAATTGTCAATATGATTTTTCTACTCCACAGACAATTACAGATTGGTACTGACCACTAAGTGAATGTGAGTGGCCCACAAACCGTGCCATTTTAGAAATGCTCTGATCCATTTCTTTAGCTTTGGCTTTGAACAAAGTCACTGAAATCTTTTTTTCTTGTTCATAAGGTTACAGTTTCATTCACTGCCATCTTGCTGCTGACTAAATAACCCCATGGAAGAGTGTTTGTTCAGATATGTGCAACAAAGTGTTTGTTCCCTTTGAATAAATGTCAGGTTATATTATTAAGGCTGCACAAAGAGTTCTCAAGATATGCAAAATAGCAAATGTGTTTGAGACAAATCTCCTATATTTATATACATGTCTGTGTATCTAAAAGAACTGCTGCTTTGTGGAACGGACTCCTGAGAGAATGCTTCCCCAATCACTACAATCACCTCTTCAAGTTTAGGGTCAAGTTGCCTATCCTACCTGTCCTCATAATCTGCACATCTTACAATCTCATTCAGTAGCCTTCTACCTTGAGTGGCTCTTGGGCTTTTGTATTGGGTAAAAAATGATGTATAAAAAAATGGTATACAATAATATGATTTTTGTCAAAGTGAATATTAATTCAAATACAAATGAAAAGATTATTTGCATGAAGAAATTTTCTTGAAAAGTTGGATTTCATAATAAAACAATTTTATCATTACCCATTTATACTTGTATACAGTAGTGGGTCCACTATGAAAATAATGAAGCTTAACTTTCAGGGATCCTTGAAGCAACTTATTTAATGTGTGAATTTTTTCAACAACATTGATGATTTTTCTTTGTTACTTTTTAAGTATTTTTTTTTATTAAAATAAGGCCATGCTAATGATAGAATTATAAGCCAATGGGTTAAGTAATCAATGTTAGCCTTAGAATATGCTCTAATACCCATTTCATATGGCCTCAAAATTCTCCTATAATTGGTCAAATTTCAAAATTTTCTTGGAGGCTTCAGCACCCAAATCCCCACCTGTATGGGTTTGTTCAGCTCACCAGAATCTAGTCATAGTCTACATTTTGGCAGTTGTATCCACAAATCTATTATTGTTTGTTGCAAAGGGGACCCCATATCTGTTCAAGCTTCAGGGCCCTAAAAATGTAGGTCCACTACTGTTTATACAGCAAAAAAATAAATTTTGAATGATTTAAAGTCTATTAAATAGTTTAATTATATATTTTAAATAATTCAATATATTAACTACTCTATTTATTACTGGTAGGGATACATTTAGGACTCTAAAAATAATTTAGTGTAATTCCAGCATAACTATCCTCTACTGTTCTTGAAACATGGATTCTCTAATGAAAAGTTTTCAAAGGACATAAAGGGATGTAATTTTAGTTTTAGTGATAATTATTTATAGGTAACACAGACATCCAGTCTAAAATATATATGGTCATTCCTTGTCATGGTAGAGGGCTTGCATGAATAGTGAAGCTGTCTGGAGTTTCAACTCCTCTAGGGCCACCCATGGCAGTAAGGTCGAGGAGGAGGAGAGACCAGACTGAACACAATCTACCCTGAAGACCCCCAACAGCAGAACAGGCAAAGGTCTACATGATCTCAACAACCAAACCAGTAGAAGAGGGCAGCACCAGTCAGGCTGGCATAACCAAGGTGGATCTTGACAGACCAGGCATCTAATAGCCTGATGCAACCAGGTTTGCCAGATCTTGCTTGTCTCAATCCCCATTTAGCTGTGAGGGAGACACTTCTGGCCAAGTGTGTGGGCTTCTCCATCACACAGAGTTGTCCTCCAAAATCAAATTCATCAAAATCTCTTTGACTTCACTTTCTACCACTCTTCAATTCTTCACAAGTAGGTTGAATGTTCACAGCCATCTCCTGCCACCAGAGAGGAGGATGACAATCCCAATGCTCAGATGTGAGTGGGTGCCAACTACTACGACTATTAAGACACTCTTCTTTTCAGGAAAGAATTAGCATGATCTCAATATGCTTATTTCATTCCTAGTGTCATAAAATATGCATGTGACAATTTTGTTGTTTTTATAGCCTGAACACATTTTATTTAAGAGACATATGAAGAGTCAAAGTAAAATGAGTTAAGTTTTTTAATACTTAAAAACAGCTGTTTCATCCAACAAGTGCCAACATTAATTAGGAAGAAAGTACTTCTACATATGACAGCAGGTGAATCTTGAAGCAAAATAAAGTCCTTACAAATTAACCAAGAAGATCTATATTGATTTTTCATTCTTTAACCTGTTTTCTTATCTTTATTGTGATTATTACAATGCTTTGGCCACTATAACCTCTGATGTTTCAGTTTCAATTTCTAATATTATGTGGTGTTATTATACATTGGTTCTTTTTACCAGTTTATAAAAAGTTATGGAAAATTAATTAAATGAGCAGAACTCATTTCAGGTAAATGACATGCAAATATGGAACGGGATATTTACTTTAGCCTACATGTTAGCACCTACAATCAGTTACAGTAAAAAAAGCCACGGGCATTTATTATTATTATTATTAGCAGTACCTAGGAACATTTCACGGTTTTCCTATTTGAATTTTCTGAAGAATCATAATTCTTAAAGCCTGAATAAGCTCCTTGCAAGTTCCATGATTATAAAACACCCATGAAAATTCCTCTGCTGCATTGTTAAATATGTGAGCTTAAAATCTTACATTAACAATGATAAGTATCAATGCAGGTTATTATTTAAAGAAATAAGAGGGTACAAATAAAAAGATTAAAAACTGACAAGGTTTTCCATTTCATTGAAGCAGATGCTAAATACATAAGAGTATTATTACCTTCTCTATTTTCCCTTTCTTTTTTATTATATGTGCTTTCTTTTTCTCACTAAAACTAAATAGATATATCTTTTTCTTCTGTCTTTCCTCCACAGTCAAAATGGAATGGTCCATTATTTTTCTGAGGCAATAGCATAGTGTAACACACATGTTAATTAACTTACTAACAGAGGAAGAAGCAGAATGATGTTTATAAAATAATTTTTTCATCCAATAAAAAACAATGTTAACAATTTTGTGGTTAAGGGAAAGTAATTGATGATGCTGTTGAAATGCAACTTTCATTCAATTGTGATTAGTGATGCATTTATAATATTGGTAAATAACTAATGACATTTAGTTACATATTATGAACAATATTTTTCTTTTAATTAATAAAATAATGGTAATAATTTAGTGTTTTATTTTTAATCTCATTTTAAGAATTAAAACATTCAAGAATGGAAGTTTACTTCACTATTTCTACAGAATACTTCTAAAAATGTATTCAACTTAATTTTTGAACTTATTATCACCCTTTTCTTAGCCCCTTAACCCTACCATAAGTCAGGGACCATCCGTATTTCTTATGTTCTCATGTTCTCAATCTAAATTTAAAATATATTATCTACCAACCTTACCTCACCAACCAGAACACTGCAAATCAAATGTGAATTCTATAATCTTTTTCATGGATGTATATTATATGCTTTACCATGGCTACATACAGGTTTTCTACATAGAGACTACATTCAGTTTTCCTTCTCCTAAGCTGGTTGACAACCAGGTTAAGAGAGCTCAGTCTGTCCTGTTATTTAACCCATAGTTTGGGGTGGGGGAGAAAAGATGGATTCATACCTTTCACAAGGGTATTTTGCAAAAGTGAATGTAACAAACTCAACCAGAATTTGAACTCAGCTCACCAAATTCTCTTTCTGAGCCCCTAACCATTACACCAGCTGCACATCCATCCTTAAACTATATTCTAACATTCTAATTAATAAAAATTTGTTCATCTCTGTTCTGAATTTAAGAAATGGGAGGTCAGTTTTGTTAAATACAAAACACTGTCACTTGAGTTCAAGATAAAAATAAAAGGAAAAAAAGAACATATTTTTGTTGTTAATTAATATAGCATGGACATAAAGCTAGGGATCAATTTTCTTATTAAATAAGTTATAAACTGATCCCCCATTTTATATCATATAAAGTAAAGGTTATTTATAAGAACAAAGTCTTGTGAAAATCCACAGAAAATTGCTCAAGCAAAGCCACCTGCAGACATCAAGTAATACCTTATCCATGCATCTTTTATGTTCACTAGAGAGAAGCCACTCATATCCAAGTATGCCTATCTGCTAGGGTAGTTAGCTAATCTGTTGCAGATGCCTGCACAGGCACATTTACATTTGTTCAACATCCACAGAGCCAACCTGTGGTTTGTACTGCAACTATGCTGAGTAGACCTTAATTACAGTTTCTGGGAGAGAGTGCATAATCTGGCATGATGACTCATTTGAATAAGGCCAGTACACTAAAGTACACCACGTTTGTGATGACTAGAGACTTCATGCTAGTACAAATGGAAAGAGAGGTACAGGTAAAGAAAATAGATCTCTGCTGACAATAGAATAGATTATTGCAACTTACTTTACATCCTTCACACGCTAACACTCCATAGTGGATGCCTGAAGACTTGTCCCCACATACCAGGCATTTGAGATATGACTGCTTGGAGCTGTCAGATACTGCAACAGAAGAAAAAGAAATTATTAAATAACAGATTTTAAAAAAATGAAAGTGTATGAAACTAGCTGAAGTACTCATCTACACTGGATAAGAATTCAAGACTAGTTAGTAGTGATGATGAGCTTGTCTGTTTCAAGAAACAAAGCATAATTCAGCTCACATAACTTCTTGTGGTAAAACAAATGAAATGTATAACTGGAAAATGTCAGTTTTGACAATAGTTTTTATCCTCATTCATGTATTTGTCAAGTTTCCTTTTTAGTGATAGCATTCATAGTCATGGACATTTATAGTAACTGCAAAGTTATATATAAGTAATGTATTTTTAATCCAACATATTTTTATCACTTTACACATTATTTTTAATGGATAGCCATATTTGAGCAGATAGACTGTTTATTTTTTAAACAGTATTTATATTTATCTACCAGCCTGAACATTTGAGAAAAAAAAACAATGTGCCATTGCTTAATCGGCAATGCTCTTTGTGGTTAAGTCAGTGAAAAGATCTAAGAACAATTTCTCCTGCAAAGAGGGATGTATGTTCAATTTCTGTCAGAGGGAAGGCACATTTTTTCCAATAAAAATATTGTATAAAATGATAAAAATCCACACAAATATATAACAAAATACAATCATATATAGTAAATTCCAGCTGTGATAAAATTGGGAATTAAAAGTGCTCAATACAAAGTAGAGCATATAAAACCACAGATAAATAAAGAACCACGTTATTTTGAAAGAGGGTGAAACTTAAATTGCCTTGGTTTTATATTTTAATTCTTCATTTATATCATATATATATATATATATATATATATATATATATATATATATATGCACACAGTGAACCGGATATAAGAGACTTGTCGGGACCGGAGAAGAAGTCTCTTATATCCGGGTTTGGTATAATTTATATACATTAACACAGGCTCTAATTTGGGACCAGAGAAAATCTCTCTTATATCCGAGTTACACTGTGTGTGTATGTGTGTGTATATATATATATATATATATATATATATATTACAGTAAGGTTCACGCAGTGCAAGGCCCAGAGGCCACTCAAAGTAGAGGGTTACGTTAGGGGGTAGTTTATATGGATAGGATGGGGAAGATAATGGTTGATTCTAGATTTGAATAGGTTAAGATTGTAGCGATCAAGGAAACATCCTTTTGGGAGTCTGTTTCATAGGGTAGTGGTTTGCAAGAAGAAGCTGTTTGAGTGAAACTTATTTCCCGCTGATGAAATGAGGGTGGTTTGTTACTATGTAAGTGGCATGGCAGGTCCTAGCTGTGAAGGTCAGATCTGATGGAACCAGGAGATGCATTTCATCCAAGCACTTTCCATGGAGAAACTTGCCACATCCCACCTTCTTAATTTTCTACATAGATGTAATGTGCATGCAATATATACATGCACATATTTTTGTGTATACCACTTCTTACAGAGAGTGTACGCTCATCTGATAGTAGGACATGATCAGTTTCATGTGGGATGCCCATATGCATACATATGGACAGAGGATAAAAATCACTCAGTTCCCACAGCTGGTATGATACAGGGGTCAGAATAGCCTAACCTCTCTTCAGTACAATGGGGAAGATCCTGCTACATGGTCAGAATCCTTGAGATGAGGATCACCTCAATTTTTGCCATATTGACAAGAACCTGGATTAAAAGAGGAACAGATCATACTCTCAGATCTCAGATGCCAATTTATACATAAATAATCCTGTCAATTTTGATGGGTACTGTTCTCATTAATAATTAAATCATATTATTAAATTAAAACTGTTCTGATACTATAACTAAGAATACCAAGATATATCAGGTCATCCCAAAAGTTCTGTCCAAATTTTAACTTTTTGTTAAAATGAACGAAATTTAAAGAGTATTTTATAATGTCTAATGGAGCTGAACATTATTTTTATATTTAGATGCATTTAAACTGATCAAATTTTATTTCAGAGAACAATAAAATTAAATTTGGTTTGATTAAAACCCTGCTAACAAGAATCATTTGAGGCACATAATGCTTTATGAGTTCAAGAAAGGAAACTCAGCAGCCGAAGCGGCTAGAAACATTCACTCAGTTTATGGAGAGGAATGTGGGAATGAAAGAACTTGCAGAAGATGGTTTGCAAAATTCAGAGGTGGAGATTTCACCCTTGAAGATGAAGATCGAATCAGACGTCCAGTTGAATTTGATGAAAAGCTTCTTGAAGCAGCCCTTGAAGAAAATCCTGCTTTATCAGTTGAGGAATTGGCAGTGGTTCTCAGTTCAAGCTATACAACTGTTCATCATCATCTTCAACAACTTGGAAAAGTTCCTAAACTTGGAAAATGGGTGCCTCATGAATTGTCTGAAAACAACTTCAAATCCCAAGTTGATATCTGCTCTTCTCTCCATTCTTGCCAACTTGTTTCACCTTTTTTTGGACAGACTTGTGACTGGCGACGAAAAGTGGATCTTTTATCGAAATGTTAAGCGTTGTAGACAGTGGCTTGGTAAAGGGGAAGGACCCCAGCCACAGCCAAGAAGGGAACTTCATCGGCAAAAGGTTCTTCTTTCAATCTGGTGGGATCGCCAAGGAATAATCCACTTTGAATTCTTACCACCTAATGCAACAATTAATGCTCAAATATAGTGTCAGCAATTAGAGCGTTTTGAACCAAGCTTTGAGGAAAAAAAAAAGACCTGCTCTAGTGAATCGAAAAGAGGTGATGTTTCATCAGGACAATGCGCGACCCACACAGCAAGAATCACGTCACAAAAGATCGAAGAACTTGGTTGGGAGAAAATTCCTCATCCACCTTATTCTCCGATCTTGCTCCTTCAGACTACCATTTATTTCAGAGCTTACAGAATCATTTGGAAGAAACAGCTTTTTGTAAGACAGGAAGAGGTTAAAACTGACATTTGTGAGTTCTTTGAATCAAAGCCAAAAGAATTTTACAGTAATGGAATTAGTAAGCTTGTTAATAGATGGAAGGAAGTCATAGATAATCAGGGAAAATACATTGTTGATTGAATCTGTAATTAAATGTAACATTTGGTCACTTGTTTTCTTTATTCAAAATTCGGACAGAACTTATGGGATGACCTGATAGAAAAAAAAATAAATTAGCTTATTAGAAATACAATGGGGAAGCATTTTATAAAGGACAGATCCTCAGAGCCAAAGAATTATTACTAAGACAATATCCATTGTGAAGTGTGATCATCAGTCTCACTAAAGGATATAATATGGTTTATATTTTAATACAAAATCAAGATTGTACAACATTATGCAATGTCAAAGTTTACAAAGAGGGGAGAATAATAATACAAAATAGACACCCCACCACCAATATTATGCCTGCTACTGTTCTATAATTTTATTGAATAAAATTTTTAGTATTTCTAAGTTGTGTTGAAAAACAGGCTTTGATTAGTGTCAATTTTGTTGTCCTGACAAAGAATTAAAAAAATATATATATTTATTATTTTCATGTTTCATGTTAGAAAGATTTAAATTGTAAAAAAATCAAAAAAAAAATCTGCATTTTTCAAAGATTTACCGCCTTGTTTTTGTTTATATTTTTTGTTCCCTCCCCTCCACTCCCAGCATTCTTAAAACCTGTCCTACTTAAACTTCCACCAAGTACATGATTACTAAATTTTGTTGGTTCACTGATAACTGCTATTTCTACAGATATAAGAAAAGGCATACAACTCAGAAGAAAAAAAAAGTGAAACCTAGTTTCTTTTATTTATTTTAATGGGTAAATGTTGGGGTGGGTGTAGCATAATAATCATCCACATAGAAAATGAGTTGAGTTTAAATTTCAACTAAATCTGTTTGCACTCAGTTCACACTAATGCCCTTGGTAAAGTCAGAAATTTATCTCTTCTCTCTCTAGTTATAGGTTGAATAGTAGGGCAGAATAAGCCCTTTAGCTTTGATAGGGAAACCAGCCAACGAGTTGTGAATTCAAAAGCAACCTGAAGAGGGTTGGGCTCTATCTTGCCATAGATACACTCAATACTGCTACAATGACAATGGCTGCAGTACACATAATACCCCAACCATGGTGAATAATAAGTCTTTTGCAGACAGCTTCTCATGAAAATATTTTCCATGCCCAACCTTTTCATTAGAATCATAACATCCTTGTCAGTATTGCTGGTGTCTGGAAGTAAAGTGTACCACAAAATTTGGAATGGTTCCCAGAGATTTAATGCACAAAATATGTGATTCCCAAAGCCCATTTGTTGCACCCAAATTTACCACAGTGGGAATCAATTTTTGTGATAACCTAGAAGAGGTAAAAACAGGAAAAAAAATATTCTGGGCCAGCTGACTCAGCCTTCTTATTTTGTGTCATTTTATAACAATATAATTGTAACCCAAGATATCAGGGGTAGAATTTATTAAAAACAAAGATATTTCCATTCTTTCAAATGATGGTAGCACAATCAATACTAAAAGCATATAAGAGGTGCTGAAAAATTCTCAACCCAACCAAGAAGTCCTGCATAAAAAATCAAAATAAAAAAAATCCAATGTTTGCTCATTTGGCCTAAATTTAAGAAGAGGACTGAACCAATAAGTTTACAGTAACTTCTTGTATAGGAAATACAAATGCCTAAATTTCCTATATATATATATATATATATATATATATATATATATATATATATAACAAATAAGCAAATGTCACTATTTTCATAGAACATTTAGAATGTGAAAATATATAATAAAGAGGATGATCATTTAATTTAAGCAAAATATTAATGCATTTTTGGATGATGCAAGGGCTATATTTTGAGTTCCTCACAGAAGAATTTGTAATAAGCCATTCTTGAATCAATGATGTTATTACATAATTATTAATTTATCTATTCAGCTATAAATTAATGAAAATCAACAGATTAGTATAAAAACTTAAGTGTAATTAACTTTCAAAATTGGAAAGTTTTGACTCTCAATCAGTATGTCAGGCAAGGAAAACCAGGAAGAAAAATTGTGATTCTCATGCAAGTATTACAGACAGACAGACAGAAATAAAGTTACTAGATATATAATTTATTACCTACAGAAATGGAAGAATCATTTTGAAAAACATCCAAAGATTTTTAAATCATAAAAAAAGGTAAATGATTCAATTGAATGTGAACAAATGAGTCTGCCATGACAAACTGGCTAGAAATTTTGACTCACACACTGTTACTCTTCTAAGAACTCCAACCCTCAAACAGTTGTGTCCTTATGCCAGACTAAGATAAGTTTGGTAAATATCAATACTCTGCTGTCTAACATTGGTGAGCAAAGACCATTACTACTATTCATTTGAATCATAAATTATTTGTTTTTCTATATCAACTTTATTCTTCAAAAAATAAAGAACAATTAGATTTTATTTAATTATTCAGCATTATTATTCACCATTATTACCAATGACTTGTTGCCACTTATCAGTGAGCTCTTCAATATATTTTGAGTAAAATTGCACAGGTTTTGATGTGAAAAACTTCTCAAAGAACTCTTGAAACTGGTTTTCATTAGAGAAAGTTTTCTCAAAAATAATCACTCACAAATAAAATTATTCTTACAATCCAAAATTACAAAATTATTCATATATTTCAGCTTGAAATAAACCACACAGGGTTGATAAACTGTAAAACAAACAAGTCAATCCTCAACATGTTCAGTCTATCAAAATTGAGTAAATACATTACATGTTGACATGAGTTATTCTCTTTTTTCCACAAGTTGTACAGATTAATATTTTTTCTCTTATGAATTTTATCAGTTTTGATGGATGCCTTTTTTTGCCATTTTTCCCACGCTGAAAATAAGACATTGTCACAATTCTAAAAGTTGCCCAGATAAGAATATGCATCAGAACAATTTATGATGACTATGAAAAGTTTCTCATTATTACATAATTGCAGTACAAACTTCTTCAATAACTTTGTGTGGTTAATGTTTTTTTTTTAAAATTAAAAATGTATTACATAATCATAAAATGTATATATATTTGTTACAAAAATATGTTTTATTGAATGTGATAGACAAGGACAATTTTATAAGTTTTTTTTTTTAATATTACAGACAAAGACTTAACATTACTTGCTTTAAACTCAGCTGAAATGTACTGGCTGTATTTTGAATGCTCAGCAAATCACCCCAACATGGGATTAATGCTACTCCTATACAACACAGCATAGACTACAAACATAAAAATGATTCACTGAAAGTGCTTGGGACAATAATCATTATAGACATTGTCTATCTACACAGTCTTAGTCCTCAGAAAAGAAAATTTGTAAAGATACTAGAAAAACTGAATAAAAGAAAACAAAGTATTCCTTGTCAGGAACATTCAATGAAAAGAAGGATTGCTGCCCATATATATATGTACATGTATTAAAGAAAACCAAAACCATTGATGGAACCAATAGACACCTTGCCAAGAGACCTAAATACCCTTAAACAAGGACAGAAATAACAAAAAAGAAAAAAAAACTTAATGCCTACCTACTCAGTAAAGCGGACAATGCCTAGATTACCTCGACAGAACAAAAATGCTTGACTACGAAAGGATGGCTCCTGTCGTAATCTGAGTTTCACACAATCTTCAAAAGACTTGAATATATATACTCTTTATATCATCAAGAGTGCATGTGTATGTACACACACACTTTTACAAACTTTGTGGGTGGGTTCCTCACGCCAAAACACACAAAACCTACAATTCCAGCCCACTTTCAATGAATAGGACAAATTTAAGGGTGACAATTCAATTTCAGCATGCACTTCAAAAATAAGAGACCCCCTAATATATAATATTGCAACAATAATACTCTAAACAGAAAGGCATCATTCTATGTATTGTGGTTTAACACGTATATATTTTGTTAAAGTACAAAGAGTACCTAATCCTGCAGGACAATTGGATAAAAAATAAATGCAAATTTTAAATTTGCTAACAGATGTTTCATAAGAATTAAATATGAATTATCACAGTAACTTAATAAATAAATAATATAGTCTTCAATCTTATCTAAAAATTTAAGTTTTACTGTGAAAATAAATTTTCACAACTAAAAAATTTAATAATTTCTAAAAAGAATCAAAAAGTGTTTTTTGTTAAAAGAAAAAAAAAGAGTAAAAGTACAACAATACAGTAAAAACATGTCCCTTGATTTTTTTAGCAAACTTTACAATAAATTTTTTAAAATATTAGAAAATTAAAAGGTAAATAACGCTGATATCCAACTTGATCATTTTAAAGTATGAGATTCAACTGTTACAAAGCATTAAAATAAAATTCAAAATGATTAAAATCTTCATAAAGATGAGAACAAGTGTGAATGTATATTTTTTGCAAGGGATAGATTTTTCTTCAGTTATTTATTAGATTATTAGAAGATGAAATTTTACTAGTTTTATTTTAAAAATATTAAAACAAATCATGTTAAAAGAGGAAAAACTACAGCTTAATCATGCCAGATAAAATGGGATAACAATACTGGTCTTAACTTTTTTTATACACTTCTACTGATAAAACTTGCATCTTGTTTGGTTCCAAAGAAGAATAATGATCAATTATGCCAAAGAAAAATATTAGTAAAATAAAATTAAATACAATTTTTAATGGAAATTAAATTATAGTTTTTTTTAATACAAACTTTTGTGTGAAAAAGCTATTTTCCAAAAGCTTCAAATAAAATTTTGTCTATTTTTTTCAGTAAATGAAGATGAAAATGTGTTTCAAACGCTGTAAAATTTAAAGAAATACATGAATTTTGGTGAAAACAAAATTTAAGTTTCATAAAAAGAATGTTTACTTTCTTCAGTCTTGGTTATTGAAAATAAGATTTACTTATGTTTACGCAGTATGCTGCATAAGCAAAAATAAATCTTTTCAATAAACTAAAACTAAAAAAAAAACAGAAACTAAAAAAATTATTTTATGGCTTAAAACTATTATAAAAACAAATTGTTGTAATTTAACTGCCTCTCTATGAGGACAATTAGTGCCACAAGGTCAATTTTTTATGTGAAGAAATCAAATGTAACATTGGCAGGAATTCAATACATTCATTTTTTTTCTTTTTTATAAATTAAAAAAAAAGAAAAAATTGTCTTAAAAGAGAGCCTGCCAGAAAAACAATGTGAATTCATTTTGTGTTTATATTACATAATTTTGATTACAATTATTAAATAATTTATAATATTAAATGGGTTCAATGTTCAAAAAGAAATTAAAAATAAAAAATTTATTTTAAACTGAAAAAGAACTAGCAAACTTCATGCAAAGTTCAAGAACTGAGTAGAAACTTGCACATATTATTTTTTTTATTTTTTACACAAGTAAAATAAATTTACATCATACTTAACTTAGGCATTATGATCTATAGATTTTAGTTTTACTAATAGTTTAAAATCAATAAATATTTATATCTTTTTATCATTTGGACCAGGAGTGAAAATTAAGATTTAAAAAAAAAAAATTCAAAGAATCATTTTTTGAATCGGAAATTAGGTTAAAAATTCTCAATTCCGATACCACAAAATGTTCCGATATTTCCCATTAATTGTTCCATCACTAATACACACACACAATTATTATTAAAATGAGTAATTTGAGCATTGAAAGATGGAATAGTAGAAGGAACTTATATTCCCCACCATAAAATAATCTACATCTATAAAACTCAGTATGCATCAATATGTGTTTGTGTGTATGTTTAACACTTCAAAGACTGCATACATATTATAATGATCCTAGACAGAGGGTTGGGGACCGACACTTTGATCCGAGACAAAGTGTACATCTACATCTGAGGCAAAAGTACCAATCTGTACATAAATAATCTCGTTTTTTTTATGGGATCTATACTAGTTTATAGAATAAATTAGTCAAAGAAAAAAATTTTTTCTGTCATTTTTTTTATTATTATCAGGGTCATATAGCAAACCCATAATTCTATTTGTCATGAAATTCACCATTTTTTTTTTTTTTTTTTATCAAGAAGTAATAATTGAATCATCATTATGAAAATAGTAACTACTACTGAGAGTTAGATAAAGAGACATGATTACAATAACTTTTGTTTGGGACTAGGCCACACCTTATCAAATGAAAATCAAACCCCCTTTCAATAATTTACAATTTACTAAATGCAGCACTCAACCAACCAGTCAAAGATAATATCAAATGTATGACTGTAGACATATAAGATGGAAAATTTGTTTGCTAATGTTGCCGCCTTTCATTTTATATTCTGATATAGAATATGTTGAAATATTCAAAGTCAGCTTTGTCCAGCAAGGACACTGAATTTGTGATATTTTACGATTACTCCAGTGTTATGAAGGCAGCAGTATGTTTTTACCCATCCTAATGCATAATGGGGAGATGGAGCTTCATTATAGCAGTCCTCAGGACTATGTTTGTCACATGTTCTTCTTGAAGACAAGAACATAGTGGCACATTCCATCCAAAGACAAGAGCAGAGCTGAGAAGAGGAAAAAGTATAACACCCTGATTGCAACTTTCAGGCTGATGACATTAAAATAAATAAATAAAACAGAAATTTTACTGTTCCATCCAACAACTGCAAACTCTGTACTTTTGTTGCTATAATACATTGTTTGCTAGACCACATATCTAACACAGACCAAACTTTGCTAATTTTATACATACATACAATGTGTATCCAATATATACAGGCATATAGTTTTATGTATATAACACCTTTCAGAGAGTTCACTTGGATCTGATATTCACTAACCTTCACCTCTCCCCATAGCGACAAATGTTCAATTTCATGTGGGATGCCCACACATGGCAATTTTCTAAGCACAGCTTAGATGTAGCACAAAGCCAAAAGTATGGACCACTCAGTGAGAATCAAACTCACTACTCAGTCGTAATTGATATAATGAGACAAGCTTGCTAACCATTACACCACGTCAAAGTGCCCAATGATTTACCAAGCCTAGCTTAAATGTGGCACAAGGCCAAAGTATGGAACACCCAGTCATAATAAAACACACTATTCAGTCGTAATTGATATAGTGAGCCAAGTTTGCTAACCATTACAGCACAAAGCTGACCCTGCGACCTCACTTGATTTTGGGACTGAGGACAATGATGTGGCTTAAAAAATAAAAGATAGTATTAACAGTAGATTAAATAGTGATGCATTCAGAAAATGTTAGTCATCTATCAGAAAACATTATCTTTAAGTTCACAGACATGAATAAAGAATTAAAAATACAATGTCACAGTTTTTGAAGTGCAAAACAGAGGACTTGGAAAAGGGGAAATAAATATGAAATGGGTAAAAAAAAAAAAAGTTGAATGGAAAAATGTAGGAAACATCACTGATGAAGCAATTTGACCCCAAGAGATGTGTCATATTAATAAAGAATCCCATTGCAATAGATGATTGATGATTGAAGCTCATTTGTATTTAATTTTAAGACAGTGTCAATGTATTTTTATATTACAGATATATCTTTGAGGATTTATTCAAAATAAATTAAAAATGTCCCCAAATATGACAAATAATATCCTTATTCTGTTAGTAACATTTGCATCATTCTCGTAAAATCATTAACAATGCATTTATATTACATGAGGGGGTGCTGAAAAGTTCTAGGTACAACCAAAAAGAGATTAAAAAATGACATGCAGCTCGATGTCACCTCATCAGCTGCTACTGTTTCTCATTGACAGTGGTTTAATCCACAGGAGAAGCATCACTTTTCAGGGAGACTTTCTGTATCTTCCCAATGCACAATCATTTGGAAGCTAGTTCCTTGAATAGAAGTGTCTTTGATAAATGACCATTCTCCATTCTTACTAACTGGCTAGCCTATCAGAGTTGAGTCTTTTGTAATATAACTTTAACACTTTTGACTTTGGTAGTGTCAGTGTTAGTGATAAAATAATTCCAAAGCTCTTTTCAGAGGATGTGTGAAGATCGCTGATGGAAGTGCTTGAGTAGGCTCAGGTGACTTGATAAGTGACCAAGGACTAGATATCATATAGAAACGTAGAGAGTATGGTGACTTAATTTATCTACTAGAGTCTACAAACTTGTCTGCAGAAAGTAAAACTTTACAAAAGACATGAAAACCAAAGGCTATATATATATATATATATATATATATATATATATAGAGAGAGAGAGAGAGAGACACACACACTTGTCTTGATAAAGTCCCTTAGAGGATAAAATGTGTTGGCTAAGATAAGTTTTCCTTTTGTCTTTATTCATATATACACACCTACATACAGAGGGAACTTCGATGTGGTGTAATGGTTAGCAAGTTTTTCTTGCTAGATAAATTACAACTGAGTAGTGAGTTCGATCCTCACTAGGTGCCCCATACTTTCAGCCTCTTACCCCAACTAAGCTACGCTAAGTAAACCACTATGGGCACCTCGATGTGGCATAATGGTTAGCAAACTTGTCTCACCAGAACAATTATGATTGAGTAATGAGTTTGATCCTCATTGGGTGCTCCATACTTTCGGCCTTATGCCACATTTAAGCTGTGCTTGAAAAATCACCATACATATAGAAAAACAGTACTTAAATTTCACTGCTGTTCACAAGTTTCAGGTGGTTAATGTTACTGTCACACAATCCTAAGGTGCTAAAAAAGAATAATCATGAAGTTCTTATACAAGTATTATATTACTTTTCACTCCATGAGGATTGTATGACTGTAATATTAACCCCCTTTACATCTATCTACATGAAACTTTTAGTCGTGGACAACATTGAAATTTAAGTACTTTTTTTCCTTATATTTTATGTTTGCTCTGTTTTTGTATATATTTCATATACCTTACATTGAACACTGTATCTGATATCTATAAATTTTGCTTTTACATATATAAAGAGATGCTGAAAAGTTTTCAGTCTGACCTACTTCCCAAATTAAGACCAAATGATTGAACAGAATTTATCCTGAAATCCATTGTTGGTTTGATCAAGAATTTTTCAGCAGGAAGGAACTCAATGGAGAATATTATAGATTTTTATCTTTTAAGTAAAATGTTTTAAATATTACAGTAAACTTTTTACCATTATATAGATTAGATTTTGGAAGGTACAATGAAAATGTAATACATACATATAAGAAGAAACAAGCATAATAATATTATAAATGCTTCAAGGTTATACTGCTTTGAAAAGGAAAAATACTATAATATAAAATAAATGCAAATGTTATTGAATTTGGAATTATAGTGAAAAAGACAAATAAAATTTATTGATATAATATCTAATAAGAATTTCAAGATATGCTTTCCATCTGGCATATGGAAAATGGGGTTACATCTTCCTGAGAAATACCATCAAAATTTCATTGCCTTAATATTCATTAGAATTATTTTTCGTCAGGTTTTACACTTGTTTAGCAGTGACTGCAATAGTAATGTATCATCACGTTGCTATGTCTACTATCAGAGCAAATGTATTTTACTGAAAGGAATTATTCTAGTCTCTAATTGTAAAATATTAATTGACTTGTTTTTTACTGCTTATCAACATTCTGTGAGTTATTTAAAGCCAAAACATATTTTAGATTGTAAGAGGTTGCATACAGTAACTGGTGTTCCTAAGCATCCTCACCCTCTAAATACTGATCAGACTCAACAGTGTTTAACTTTGGTGAATGGACAAGAACCATTGTTTTCAGTATGATTTAACACTAGGCCTCTAATAGTAAAAAAGAAAAATCTTATCAAGTTTCACACTTCTTCAGCAGTGACTGTAATAATACAAGACATGCTGAAAATACACAAAGTTATTCTAAAATAAAATACAGAAGCTTTCATGTATTTGTTTAATAAATTCTTAACAGTATAATGGATGACAGAAACAATTAGATAATTTATAAGGGTAAATACTGAATAAAGATATAAGCTCAGTTAATTAAAAAGATAACCTAATATCTGCAGATTGGTAAAAGAAAAAAACTATCACAAAACTGTCAGAGAATTCCAAAAATCTAGAAATTATGAAATATTTCATTATGTTTACTAAAATATCAAAAAGTGTAAGAATACTCATCCTCTCACAGATAAAAACAAAACCTCATAAGTATAAGTGTACTAAAATATCTTCAGTACTGTACAGCAAAATATGAAGATCAATACAAATTTCTGGGAAAGACCAAAATTAGAGAATGTGTAAAAATGATTGGTAATGGTGAAATCATCTGTTTCCTTATAAGGAAACATTTAGCATTCATTGACAAAACAGTTAGCATTTCTGTTGTCAGTTGAAATTTATAACATCCATCAAACTAATTTTTCAGGAAAACAGACTTCTTAAATGCACTAAGTGTTATCACTCTTTCTAGTTTCCTTAGCTTTTTCTTTAAAATAATGTGAAGAGTCAAAATTTTGATTATGTCATTATTTTCTCTTCAAGTTACAAGTGCTGTTCATTTTAGTTGTTGCAGCTGTTGAAAGTCTTCAAATGATGTGGTTTCTGTTATTTGGTATTGTGATTTTCTAGCACTGATCTATGAGATCCAGTCCTCTTTAAGACCTACATGATTCATTCACTCAAAACCGTTTTTAATCACTGATCATTTTGTTTAAATAATTGATCATTTTAATCATGAAAGATTTTGAAAAATACATGAAAATCTTTGAAAAGGCCAGACAATTCCAAAACAATTGAAATATTCTAATATATATCCAAGAAAGGAAGAAAAAAATAATTTGAACACAGATAAGTTTGGTAATCTGCTTGGTAGACACTAGCAAATGGAGTATAGTTGATGTGATTGTCAGTATTGCAGTAGACATTAACATGTGACTTTACTAAATGATGAGAGAATTAGCTATTGACCAATCAAAGATTTCTCTCTTTTATGTTTTTTCCTTTTTTGAATCAGTGGAAAACCAACAAATGCCTTAGGTTGATTCACTGCAAGTCACAACATTCAAAAAAAAAAAAAAAAAATATTAAGAAAGGTAAAAAACATATCAGAAAGCAAGTAAATAAAATTAAAAACAGAAATTTAAAAAATTCCCCCTCCAGACAGACATGTCTAGACAGAAATGTTTTTAAGAAATGTTTTTATCATTTGGTGGATGTAAGCAAAGTAATTTAAATTTTGTTTTTTGCTTGTTTTATTGGGTTTTTTTAAAAACTGTTTTTCCCCTCTCTTTCTGATCTTTCAGAGGAAGCACCAATCAAAAGATGAATGTCTGTCATATTATGATTATTATAAAACTGAAATGGCTTTGGGGTATTCGAATATCCATTTGTATAACTTTTAGAAGACACCCCACCCAAAAATGAAAAGAAACAGTAGCGAGGAAGAAGGGGTATCATCTTGATAGTTTGACAAAAGTACCTAAAGTTGCTATGATGGAGAAGCAGAAATAAAGAAAAACCTTCCAATCAGATAAACGATGACAGCAAGCATATGGAAGAAATTGAACGATGAAGGATAGTGTTTATTTACCAAAGAAATTAATCAATTTTGTATCTAAGACTCAAAGAAAAACGGTTTTAAAAACTAGTAAAGATTATTTTGTAGAAAAAGAAAAAAACCCAGCCAGTTTCAATTCTAAAAAGAAACCTGCAGGAAAATATTGAATTAGTCGTTCTCGTTGGTTGCAAAAGCTTATGTCATCATTGGTGATCAGACAGATGATAAGAAAATGATACTTATGTTCTGAGTTTATCATTTCAGTCAGATTCACACTCTTTGTCTGCTGGGAGTCACATGATCAACTGATCAATATTTCAACATCAGTTTCAAGCCCTTAAGCTGTTCTAATCAAAACTGACCAAATTTCTATTAAAAGTAATTACTAAGCTTAGTTTGGTCTGGAACAAGGCCACATGTATGGAGCACCCAGTGGAGATTAAATACACAACTCAGTAGCAGTTATTTACTAAGCCTAGTTTTGACACAAACCATACACATAGTGCATCCAGTGAGGATCAAACTCACTGCACAGTGATAATGATATTCAATACCAACTTCCTGTCTACAGTTGAGCCTATAGATATTTAGTTTAGCACAAGTACATAAATCTCATGCACTTGGTGAGAATCAATTTCATGATAGTAGCAATGTATCCACTGGCATTGTGGATAGAAGTCTGACTTATGAAATAGTATTAAAATGAATCAGAGTCCAAAGAATATTTTGGGAAAATTAATTACTTTTTCTTTTTTTTTTTTTGTTTTCATTAGCCAACAAATAAATCTGAATACTTTTGCATAATTTATACTATTTTATTTATCAGGAAAAATGTGTATTTTCCATAAGAATTAGATAAAGTCTATTAAACTGCACCCAATGCACTGGTATTATGAATGGGAAGGTGATCACTGAAGATTTCAACTGTAGAGCTTATGAGTGAGGATATTAAAAAAAAAATTTAAACACATCCCTTGTAATGTCATAAAAATAGGCAAAACTTGAGTATATTTAGAGTTTCCCAGCAATGCAGATTTCCACCCCATAAAAAAATACTTCTCCAAGATACATACTGTGTGTTAGGTTACTGGTACTAGTCCAACATTTTAAAACTTGTTAGGTGCATTCATCTCTTGATGACCCCAGAATAAAATATAGATGATGATAAATGACTCCATTATGATTACAAATCCAAATATGTTAAAATATTAAAAAATGCCTTTTTTACACACTAGTCTCCTGATGAAACCAGAATGAAATATAGATGATTAAATTATGATTACAAATCCAAATAATGTTAAAATATTTAAAAAAAAAAAAACACCTGTTTGACACACTAGCATGCTGATGACCCCAGAATGAAATATAGATAATTATAAATGATTATTTGGATTTGTCATCATAATTTAATGTTAAAATATTAAAAAAAAAAAAACAAAAAAAACACCTGTTTGACACACTAGTCCCTTGATGACCCCAGAATGAAATATAGGTGATTATAAATGGTTAAATTATGATTACTAATCAAAATAATGTTAAAATCTTAAAAAAAAATATAAAAAATAAAAAACCATGAATAAGTATTTATGAATCATCATTTTTAATCCATAATTCTCTTTAATAAAAATTCTTTAAAAATAAAATATACTTTTCTGAAACTTTATTTCTGGAAGATTAGCTGATTCAAAGTTTAATTAATCTTAATTAAAACAAATATTATTTTCAGTTTAAAATACTGCAGAAAAGCATTTTTGTGACACAGAGGTAGGTGTTTTTATCAAGCGTTAACATATTTAGGAGGAGGCACGGTGGAGTAATGGATAGCAGCTCGGATTAAGGAATCGGAGAGCTAAGTTCAAATTCTAGTCTTACGTGCTAATAACCTTGGGAAAGGTATGAATCCTCTTCTTCTCTCCCCAAGTGTATATTACACATGGCACATAACTGACTGAACATATTTATTGATGATCTGATGTTTAGCATTTTTAAGTAAAGGGCAAATAACTGTAAAAATTACTTGAATACGTAAATGCATTTTTTATATGATTTTTAACTACCCAGTAATCTTAAAAATTTAGGAAAATATTCTAAGTAATCTAATATTTTATTGAATTTTAAGTACTTTGTAATTATTACTAACCTTTTTATAGTTCTTATTTAAATCTTTTTTAATTAGGTTGTTGTAGTCTGTTGCTGTTAATTTATAAAAATTTCCTGTTTCATTAAAATTTTATCTGTTGCATTAATATCTTTCACTATCTTGTCCAGACATTTTTGGAAATAGCTTTTCTTTTTTTGGAAAGTTATGTTATTTATTATTTCCAGTAAATCATTTTCAAATTCAGACAATTTTTGAATGAACAGTGCTGTTTTCTTACTGTTAAAACAATATACTTCAGGTTTGTTTGATAAGTTATTCTGTCAAGGAAAATGTAAGCATTCCATCTCATCTTTCATATAAGTTCCTCTGTTTTTTGCATTAATGTTACAAAATAATTCCTTTTGCTGGTATTTGGAATGTTCTTCAGAGAAATTCCCAAAATTTATTTTTTCTATATTTTTATGATTTTTATTTAAAAATAAAGATTAAGAGAGCTCTACATTAATTGGGAGCCTTTATTTTCAATTGAGCACTGTTGAATGACAAGCTAATTCTAAACACAACAGCCACTTGTGTTAATATGAAGCTCTTCAGTAAAATGAATGGAGCACTTAGGTTGTTTGGAGTTTGTTTACATTTGTAAAAACAATACGCTAGATTTGGCCAACTCATTCTGTTGAGTAAAGATAGCTCAGTGGTAGAGACTCTGACTGACACCAAATCAGTTGGGTTTCAATACAGGTTTGTTGCACTGAAGAGCTGTGATACAGTGAAACAGTACTGTCTGCGAATATATATATATATATATATATATATGATTCAGTTGTATTTTTTGTTTCAGGTGTTCTGTTAGATACAATATTGAGATTCTGTCAATTTTGAGGCATTATTTTAAATTAGGCCTTGTAGTCACAGAATTTGCAAATTGGGATGAAGTGAAACAATATACAATCATCCAAAACTGGTTTCAGCACTTTACAGGTAACAACTTGTCTCTTGAAATAAAACCCAAAACTAAATCAGCATCAGAAGAACTGCACAGCACTGAAAAATTTTCAAAAAAGTTAGGATCATCAAAAGACACCAGATCTAGAAGCAGCCTCTCAAGAGGATGTTTCCCCAATCACTACAATCAATCTCTTTAAGACTAGGGTCAACCATTATCTATCCTACATATCCTCATAATCTGCTGTTACTTCCTACTGTTACACCCAATACAAAAACTTCATTCAGTAGCTCTCTACCTTGAGTGGCTCTTGGGCTTTGCATTGGGTCAACATTTAGTAAAAAAGAAAATGTATATAAACTTTGAAGTAAGAGTCTATAAAATTGAAAATACTTTTGATACACCTTATTAACTAAGTAGCTTAAAAGAAAAAATAAATCGAATTTGTTTTCCCTATTTGCGCATCAAATCTGTGAAGTTCAAAGTTAGCACTTAACTTGAGTCCAGTTCTATGTGACAAACACTGAGATAAATTTGTGTGAGTTCATGACTGATATTAAATATCAAACACAAAAACATCAGAGACACTCCCAAATAACCTCAGTACACTTTTCTGGGAGAGACCAAATTTAAGAACTTGGAGTTTACACAGATTAAAAAATTGGTTTTGTATCAGAAGATCCAAGGTAACCAGACTCAGAAATTGTTTTTCTTTTTTGTTTTTGCAGTTGTGTGGCTCTTGGTTTAATCGAAAGCGACCAGAAAATCCTGAGATCAAAGATGATCAATGATCAGAAACATAAACGCATTTTTGCATTATAGATTCCACAAATGCATTTGGGTAATCAATTGTCTAATCAATAGTTCAATATCAGCACTCTACTTTTGCAGAGTTCCATGCAGGCAATGATTCCAGTCTTAGAACAAAATGTAACATTTATTGGAATTGCAGAGGTGGAGGAGGTGGCTTTAAAAAAAGAAAAACAAGGTGTGCTTTTTAGGTTTCTAACATCAAAAACAAAAAAAACAAAACACACACACACAAATGTAAACCCAGTTTGGAATCTGACCAAAATTAGTTCCAATGATGTGAATGACAAAATATCATTGACAAGTTCATTTCTGGTAAGTTTCAAATTTTTATCCCCCCCAACATCAATGCCAAATCCATTGTTCGTTGTTTATTGGAAGATAGCATCAGTCAAATGGTAGTAACAAAAGGTTGTTTTTTTATAAACAGGTAACATCTACTAATTCATCTGTTTTATACACTATTCCTTGAATAAAATGATATTGAGAAGACAATGTGTTAATTGGACAGAAAGGTTGTATGGTCTGATTTAAGCACTTGTCCAAAATGGCCTTCATTAAATCTGTTACAAGTAATATCTTTGATATAAAATTTTATGGCATATAAAACCTTCATATTTTTTTTTCACAAAAACATATCTCCTGGATCTTATATATGAAGATGAGCAATCATGTAGGCTAATGCTTATCCTAATAATGTTGATTACTAGTGCTTTTAACACAATAATAGTGTAATATTAAAAGAAAATGTGCATATAGAGGGGGGTAGATATTTATCTACACACCTGTGCAAATATATGGTATAAAGCCATGTTTCATGTGAGAATCCGATACATACATATGATTATTAACAAACATTGTTCAGAAACCTTAACGCATCCTTATTGAGATGCCTCAGACATCAGGTAGTGCAATTGAAGAGATGCTACTAGGGAGAGATGACAATACGAAGAAGCTGAAGATATGTTTCTTTGTATCAAATCCAACAATGAATGATTAGAGCAGGTTGCTATCAAAATTTTTTTTTATTTTTTTATTTTTTGAAAAATGTGTTTTAAGGCTTCTATTCAGAAATATGCATGTAGTGTAATGATTAATAGCATGAAAAGTGGCTGCCATGAGCTAAGTTAAAATTTCAGCCTAGTCTGTTGCATTTACTTTTGCACTAATGCCATTTGGGAAAAGCATAGATCCCTCTATTGTCCCAATAAGCTATGGCTTAAATGGTTAAATAACAGGGTAAACTTGACTGGCTAGCCTTGAGTGGCAACCAGTCATGGAGAAGACAGTAGAAAATCACTCCACTATCTTTCCAAAAATGTAATTTCCCAGAAAATGAAAAAAAAGATTTGTGAAAAGCCATGATCGTCTACCTCCTGAAGAGATTTAAAAATAAGAAAATAATTCTAAATGCAAGCTCATTTCAATAGTAGATATATCATGCTTCTCTTTTAACAATAAAAACCCAGACTATACAGAGTATATCAACTAGTATAAACTAGTACTAAAAAAAATAAACAAACTGCCAACATTCATTGAAATTTGAATTTGATGCCATTTCAACCGAACTACAGCTCAACAAAATTTTCATCAATAAATTTGCCATATAATGCAACCATTTCAGCTTTAAGCAAATAAACCAATAATGAAAATCCACCAAAAAAGAAAAAAAGATTTTGATATCAAAATTTATCAGACAACTGAGGTGGAGATATGAAATTGTTTTTGTCCTGAACTGCCAGACACCTCCGACCCAAAACCCATTTTGTCCCACCACCAAGCCAAGTTGAAGCCTTTCGCTCAGAATAGAGCAAACCCATATAAGATGTATTTATGAAACTACGATTGACTTGGCGTACCAGACATATTTTATGTTTGAGATAATCGCTCAACTCCCACCCAACTCTTAACCCACACCTATCATGGCTTACCTATCTATTCATCTATGTGTAAATTATATATTTCATTAATGTTTTTTACTATGGACCATATTGTAAACTTACTTATTTTAAAATATATTTTATGACATATAAAACATTTTCCACCACCTGATTTACATTCAATATTAGGTTTAGTACAAATATTGATAGCTTATGATATTTGGTAGACTTTAGCCTAACAGATATGCCAACTTTGGATATAAGATCCAGGAGATATTAGAGGGTGAGCATGAATTTACATGCAGTTGAATATCCTGTTTTTTTTTAAGTTTGTTCAAATAAAAATTAAACGAGTAAAAAGTAATTTAATTATCACAAGACAAAATATGTAATCCAATCTGTACAAGAGACATTAATGATAGATGAGAACTTAATCATAAGCAGAGAGGAGGACATATAGAAATTAGAATTCAAAGTAAAAAATATTTATTAAATTGATTTTCATTATTTTTGTTGTCTACTTCATCTATATAAATAAATGCAAATGTCAGTGTGTCACACTTTTTCAACTTTACTCCTAGAGGCCATAGCTAAACATATAACATTTTGGAATCAGTCCGACTCTGTGAGTAAATTAAAAACATTCTGGGCCGGATCCAGAATCTTGAAATTTTGGATTCCTAATTTGTCATTACTGTGATTGTTTTCCGTGATTTTTTGTGACAAATTTTTTTGGATGATAAAAATATTTATAACTTGGAAATAAATTTGGTAATAATTACAATTAATTATGAAATCCAGTGAAAGTCACCCATGAAATAAAAATAACTGTTTGTTCAAAAAGTAAGGACCTACATACATCAAATTGTTTTTAAATTAAGTGCCAGCAAAAGAATTATTGTTGAACTTTTAAAAGGTAAGCTTAAATATCAATGCAATACTTAAATGCAGCGATCAATTTTGAGTTCTTCTATAGTTTATTGTTTGCCTATTGCATATGGCAGCAGTATGCCTCACAAAAAGAAATTTCCGCCAACAGAAGACCAGATTGTAATCAAAAGAACTAAGGCTGTAGTGATGAAAAGAAAGTACTGTGCAAATAAAAACCCAGATCAAACTGCAGCCAGGAGAGCTTCTAATGCTGAGAATATGCAATGAGACTTAGGGACTCTCAAATTCCTGAACAAGCCAAAGGCCTAATCAAGAGCCCTACCTTGCTATTATTAAGGAATAAAAAAATAAAATTCACAATATCAAACTAGAGAAAATATTCACTAACCATTATATATATATATAAATCATTTTAAATATTTTAGATAATGTTTGAGTAAACACCATCTACTAGCCTGCCTGTACATTTAAGAATCTTAAAGAAAAGATGCCCTCCAACAGGGCTTGAACAAATGTCCTCCTTTTGTAGGGGAAACAACCATCTGATCTAGTATGCCATAGTCCACTTGACCAGAGAGAGAGAGAACTTCACAGCCCAGCTAGATTCAGATTTTATATTATATAAAGTTATATTTAAGCAACAAGAATTCATCCAAACAAGTTGTGCTATTTTCAACTGAAAAGTTTCTTTTTTTCCTTATTTTTTCCAATTTTTGAATTGAAGATGTACATCATGATCAAAATTGTGAATAAATTGTTCAAAGTTCATGTTTTGTTCAAGTACTTTCAACTGTCTCATTATCAATAACTGGGTGTTGCCAGTGTGGTAGACAAGATTTTGTTGGCTACATCCTGGCATGTGGATTTTTTTTTTTTTTTTTTTTAGAACACTGGGATTAAAACTAGAATAAGTCATGTCATGTGTAAAATGGTTATATGAAGCTAGATCACACTAGAAATGCATTTATCAAATATTTATACATATTTTTATTATTATTTTGCAAGTATGTTAAATATTTTATACATGCTTCAAGATACATCTCCTGTGCAAAAAAGACATTTTATTTAATATACATATGTTCAAATTTACTGTGATTAAAAAAAATATTTCTCTATATGATACTTGGTAAAAAATAAATTCACAAATCCACTAAGCATTTTGCTGCTTTTTCTTGTGTCTTTATCTCTTCTTAGTCTGTTTGTGTCAACAAAGAATTTGACCTTTTATTGGCTTCTGGTGTTTTATTGATGAATTTAGTTATTATTTGTGATCCTAGTCTGGCCTAGAAGAGGGTGGGGGCAAAATGGGTCGTGGTAGTGCAGTATGGTTGGGCTGTCTGACTACTTGTCTGTCTATAGCTACTACAGGCAGGAGGGTGGTGGCACCAAAAGTGCAGCTTGCCAAAACTGTTACGACTGACCAAGGGCAACAGACATTGCAAGGTTATATGGCCAGCACAACTTTTGATGAATACAAAGATAGGCATATAAACATATATATGTCTATTTTAGAACAAGGTATAGATATCTACTAAACTTAACTGTGTCTTGCACAAGGCTTCAAAAATGACATAAGTGAAGATTAGTCTGTGAGGTTGTTATCCTAGGTTTACTATACAAAGTTTAATAGAGAACAAGACCACAATATTGGTGCATTTGGGGAGACCTGAACTCATTACATTGGTCAGTCAATATTGATTTATGAAAAGTACCTTGAATGTTTAAGCTCATTCTGGCACAAGGCTGACATAATAGTGTATCACATAGGAATTGAACTCACTATACGAGTAAATGATCTACATGATTTGCTTGTTTAGCATTACTCTATGGTGTAATACATTCAACAGCATGGCTTAACCACAGTAGGTAACATTGCTATCAGAATTATATTTAGTTCTGTTTCAATGTATTCAGTTAATGTCAATCAGCATCTAACATTTTTTTTTATTTTAAAAATAATAAATATTAACAGGAAAAAGAGAAAGATGCTGATTTACAGAAACTAAGTGCATGGAGAAAGAGTTAGATTGATAACTGTGAGTGGTATAATAAAAAAAAAACCATGGTCAAATGAAAGCAAAGCACATAATCTAGTCATGAGACTTAAATACAAATTAGGTTTTCATAGCTTCAAAAGCAACCAGCTATTCATAGTGGGCAGAAGTTAAAGGGAAATGTGGAGTTTAAAACATTCCTGCTTTTCCATGTGGTCAGATGAATGTTTCCCTTGTTCATCCCTGGTTTGACCTTTTATTCTTTCTCCATTCTACATATGAGAACTCTCAACCAAAATGACAGACTTTCATGTTGTAATCTTCTTACATACTACTATCAAGAATAAGATCATAAACATTTATTTTATTGTTACAAAGAATATTCAATTGCAAAGATATATGAAAATGACCATTTCCCTTTCAAAAAGCAAATCTATTTTCTCATTTTAGTTTATATAACATGATGGTTGGAGAAAAAAGTGGCATTAATTTTTAATGTAATTAATATTTTTAAATTCATTAAGAAATGAGGTCAGATTAAGTTACAATATCATCACAAGAAGAGTGATAAAAATTCTATGGAGAATTTCAATTTGGTGTTAGACATTTCTCAGACAAGAAAATTCTTTTCAGTAAAATATATTTGCCCCATGAATATACAAGTCACAGCAAGACAAAAAATTCACAATCTTGACCCACTTTCAAATCTTAGAAAGTGATCAACATTTGTTTGGGAATCTCTTTTTAGTCTAGCCAAGAATTTTTCAGCACAACTTGTATTATTACAGTTCGCACTGATAATATTTTTTTACAATTAGAGACTAGAATAATTCCTTTTAGTAAAATACATTTGCTCTGATAGTAGACATAGCAACATGATGATACATTACTATTGCAGTCACTGCTAAACAAGTGTAAAACCTGACGAAAAATAATTCTAATGAATATTAAGGCAATGAAATTTTGATGGTATTTCTCAGGAAGATGTAACCCCATTTTCCATATGCCAGATGGAAAGCATATCTTGAAATTCTTATTAGATATTATATCAATAAATTTTATTTGTCTTTTTCACTATAATTCCAAATTCAATAACATTTGCATTTTTCATATTATAGTATTTTTCCTTTTCAAAGAAGTATAACTTTAGAAGTATTTATAATATTATTATGATTGCTTTTTCTTGTGTGTGTGTGTGTGTGTGTGTGTTACATTTTCATTGTACCTTCCAAAATCTAATCTATATAGTGGTTAAAAGGTTATTGTAGTATTTAAAACATTTTACTTAAAAGAAAATAATCTATAAGATTCAAGTTCCATCATGCATATATGTGTGTGTGTGTGAAAGAGTGCTGAAAATTTCTTAGCTCAACAAGCAGATGATTCCAAAATGAATTATAAAATCTGGCATCTCACCATTTGAAAGGTAGGTTGGGCCAAGAACTTTTCAGGACAACTAAAACCAGTCTACAAACATCATCCTGCTGCCTACCTTTCCATATAGTACTGAGTCTTTGATCATCTAGCAACCTCCTTGAGTACCTGCTTCCATCAGTGATATTTCCAAACTACTCTGAAAGTGTTTTGAAGTCACTTTATCACTAACACTGTGATTCTAAACTCTGCCAAGGCCCAAATTGTTAAAGCTATAATTCATAAAACTTTACTCTGTTTGGCTGACAGGATGGAAAAGGAGGGTGACAATTGCTTTTCAAAAAGACATTCTGTTCAAGAAACAAGAGTCCCACAGCCATATCACATTTAAACATTGGTTCTCCTACAATCACTGAAGTTAAGCAACATTGAGCCTAGTCAATATTTAGATGAGTGACCAGTTGGGAATGACAGGTACCATAAGCTTGGATGTGTGTTTGGAGTAATGGATAATGGTTCAGAATTAGAAATCGGAGAGTTGAGTTCCAATTCCAGTTGGCTTTATATTCACTTACAAGCAAATGCTCTTGAGAAAGGTATGAATCCACCTATTCTCCCCACTATGACTAGTATCAGTAAAACATTATTATTTCCAAAAAAATTTAATACAATCTGCAAACTGTTGGTAAGTCATAAAAAACAAATCAATCAATCAAGAAACAAGCATTTGGCCAACAGAAGTGACTTCACTGAAGGAAACCCTGAAAAAGACATGGTAAGGTTGATCTGGTAAACTCTGTTGCAAAAATAAAGAGAACAGGCAGCTTTATAAGTTTGGAGGCACCACTAGCTGTGAGGCCCTCTATGACAGTCAATGTGGAAAATCATGTCTCTCTCATATGAACCACACTCACTGACAGTCTGCAAAAGTTGTGGAATATTTGTGTGAAGTCAAGCTAAATTATAATAATAATAATAATGTTGGTCTGGTAAACTGGATAATCTGACATGGTATTTGAACCACGATTGCTGCAAAGTTTGAATTTCAAATCATGGAATTTCTGCACCCTAAATCAAAACAGGACTCCTAAAATAAAACAGACTAATAAAAAGATGATATTTTATATTTTGTTTAACCCAAATTTCTTTACCTATGTTAATATATTATTTATATAATACATCATACAGAAAACAATATAACATGTAACACTTTTCTATGTCACCAAAAGAGTCCACTACATAAAAAAATATGCAAATATTTAATTCTATATAGTGGACTCCTTTGATGATTTAGTAAAAATCCACAATGTTTATAAAAGAAATAGGAACTTCTAAATTCTAATTGAAAATATGGCAATGTTTAAACTTTGTGCCTGAAAAAAAAAAAAAAAAGAAAAGTGTCATCAGTTATTCCCTTGACACTGCTATTGCTGTATACACTTTTGATTGCTTCAGCATTGTTTATTGATTTTAAGAAGTGATGATTAGAATTTTAACAAAACCAAAGCATATGAAAATGGATTTATACATTTTCTTGCTTTCATGGTTATTTATAAAATGGTAAATAATAAATATTGCATAGTAATTGGTTAACATATTTTGGTAATTTTGTCATTTTTTTTATAAATTTTTGATGAAAAAGATTTATTTTCAAATTTATTTCTTTATAAGAAGTAAGTAATAAATATTGCATTGTACTTGGTTCACATATTTTTATAATTGTGTAAATAGATATTGCCAAGGGATTCAAAAGTGTATTCAATAATAGTGGCATCAAATGAATAACCATCCTTTTGACTCACTGTTTTTTGGTGGGCATAAAGAGGGAAACGTTGCCAAAAGTTTATTTATCTACAGACTCAAAGTAAAATACTTATATGTTTAAAATTAGTTCAATTTATTACCTTTATGTATAGGATAGAGAGAAGGCACAGTATTCATTGTTACCTTAGTGTGACTATTCCGGAAATATTGAACATCAACAAGAAAACAAAGCAACAAGCTTTTTTGACTTTTTTAAAAATATATATTTAGAGCAAGAGTGCAAGGTAGAGTATCAATTGTTATCTTAATTTTACTTTTAATATTCAGGAAATATAGAACATAAACAAGAAAATGCTAAACAATATAAAGATTGATATTTTATAACAACAAGGCAATTTAAAAACTTAAATCGTTTCCCTCATTCTTTTGATATCTTGGTTAATATGTTGCAGCATGTCTCATAGGCTAATTATGTCTTTTGGTGTTAGTTGTTTTGAGGGTGAGCTGAAGTAAAAATACTGAATGCTGATTTTTTAACTTCTGCCAATTTGTAGGATTGGTGCTATACATTCTTTATGTTCTAATTTGCCAGATTTTTTTTACTTTTTATATATAAAGCTCACCTTAGAAGACAGCAAAAATGAGAAATTTATCTGCTTGCAAACCTTCAGTAAGTCTTAGAAGAAACAAAGTATCAACAATCGGTGCCATCAACAGCAGCAACCACTGAGAAATTAACAGAAAATAATTGATTGCTTCAACATCTTCTGGTGCCAACAACATTGGCTTTCTTTTTTGTTCTTGGATTTCAAATCAGCAGCTTTTCAAAGACTTTCAAACAGCACTAGATCTGAAATGTTTTCATTTACAAACATTCAGGGAATTACTCCCTCCCACCTGCAAAAAAAAGCGAAACCTCCTATATATCTGCTGAAATCTGTTTCGATCTATGTTGATCTGTTCACATCTATCTCGAATAAATTCACATTTTTATATGTGGGTTCACAGCTCTATCTACAGTCACACAAAGATTAGTATGTGCATCTCTATACCTGTGTGTACACTGATCCATACATATGTACATCTCCTCTGCCTCTCTCTCTCTCTCTCTCATATTACATATATATATATATATATATATATATATATACACACACACACACACGTAATGACAGTCAAATGTAAAAACAGATATATTTGTGTGTGTGTGTGTTTTCTTATTTCTCAGAAAATGTAATAAAATTGAAGCAGTGTGTACAATGCTGTCCAAAATCTTAAGGCCAATGAAAAAGAAAATATATACCTTTTGCATTGTTAGACTCACCACTTATTTCAGTAGAACATTGAAAAATGAAAATAAAAAAAGGAAAAATAAAAATTTTTAATTTTTTTGGCATTTATGAGGGAAAAATGTGAATACTGGGAAATTAGGGCTACGATTTAAGAAACAGCAGATATATATATATATATATATATATATATATATATATATATATATATATATATATATATATATATATATATAATATATATTAAAAATAGAGCATTAATAATATTATATGAAAAGATTACTTAATGGTGAAATATCAATTTTATCCTGACTTCGAAGTTTCTTGGTAAAATTTCAAGAAACTTTGAAGTCAGGATAAAATTAATATTTAAAAGTTAAATAATCTTTAACTATATATATAGTCCTTATATATATATGTGTGTGTGTGTGTGTGTGTGTGTGTGTGTGTGTGTGTGTGTGTGCATATGCAGGTATATATTTAACTCATGTATATATCTCCATATGTCCTCACATCTACACTTTATATGCATATACAGATGTGCACATATGTAAATACATGCACACTTATATATATATTTGTACAAACACCTGAATGTATATCTTGTTATTTGAATTAAGCTTGCAATGAAAATAAGGTACATTGTGTGCATATGTTCAAAGTGTGTAAATACATAGACAATAGGGTGCTGAAAAGTTCTTAGCCTGATCTACTTCTTAAAATCTGATCAAATGTGCAAATATCAGAATTTTGTTTTTCAATCCTTCTTGATTGGTCTGAAGACTTTTCGTAACCCTATTTGGAAATATATATATATATATATATATATATGAAGGGGAGGGTAAAATGGATTAAGCTGTGAAGAATGTTGAGGAGAGGTCAACAAAAAAAGAAAAGAAAAAGATAATGTATTGGAGTGAAATATTTTTTGATCTGCAGTTTGTGTTATTAGAAACTGCAATTGTCAACAACACAAACAGATTTCATCTTTGATGCTTCATAAAGAAATGTCAAGTAAAAACTTTTTCTTTGCTTCTGTATGAGAATCAGCTTTTGTCTAAGGAAAAAAGGGCAGGTGTGATCAAAGAGCAGAATTAGAGGTGAAAATTGCAGGTAAACAGAATAGAATAATAACAAAGAAAAAAAAGGAGAGAGAGAGAAATTTTAACCAGATTAGATCTGGTCTCTTGACCCAGTAGGGGTCACAGACAAGTTAGTGACTGACTTTTTACAAAGGTTTATGTAAATCTGCATCAGAATCTTTTTTTTTATATATTAAAGGAAAACAAAACAAAACATTAATTTTTATTTTTACTAATTTTTTGACATGAGAAATTACTTCTTCAGTCTGTGGTGACCATGGCTCTCTACAACTTCCTGTCTTTTGTAGGTTTAAGCAACATTTGCCCTATATTTCTATCACATTGACTGCAATTGAAATGATATTGTGAGTATGAGCTACATACAGTTTTGAAGTCAGAATTTTTCCTACTACTATACTGGTTGCCAAGCACAACTAGAGAAAGCACTTTGCTCTGCTATTTAACCCATAGCTGAGGGAGAATAGTGATAGATTCATACATTTCCCAAAGGTATTTGTGCAAAAGTTAATGTAATGAATTTGAATTCAGCTTGCCCATATCTCATTCCAAACTGCCAACCCTTACACCACCTGCACATCCTAGCAAGAAAGATAAGGATATTAGTCCAAGTAAATCAGTGTAAAATAATGATAATTCCTCTTTTTTAATTGCTTGGATACAAGAACTGAAAATTAAGTTTACTATCAATTATGCAGAGACCTTTTTTTTTTTTTTTTGTTTTTTGTTTTCACAAGGAGAAAGATGTCTAGTAAACAGACAGAAATTGTTTACAGAGATCAGTGCAAGAAATCAGTGGCCTTCTAAAAGGCACCATCACACCCAACCTCCACTAGCCCAGATAAGTTTTGTGCAATGGACAGTTACATAGTGGCAATCATCCAGTCACCTGCAAGATTAATTCCCTATTAAGTTTTATGAATCATTAACAACAGCCTGCTGCAAATATCTAACTTGTAATCAACTCCCCCATCCCTAGTTCCAACAGCAGCAAACTATACCCACTCCTGTTTGTTTACTAAACCTGCCAGTCATTCCCCTACTACACCCCCCACACCCCGTCATCACCACAAACTTAGACACCTGACCTCTGACATCATACAAGTTTACAACTGATAAATGAAGGTCATTCTGGTCGAGATCTATTTCTTTCTATTTCTGAGATTGTAATAAAGAAAGAATCAATGTATAATCATACAATGTTTTGGCAGCTATACCTTCTGACCTTTCTGTTTCAATTTATGAGTTGAGGTGTTGTTACTATTATACATTCTTTTTTTACCAGTATCCTTATCTTTGTTGTCTTTATTACATTACTTTAGCCACTATACCCTCTGACCTTTCTGTTTCAATTTTCAAGATTAGGTGTTACTATTATACACTGATTCTCTTTGGACCAGTTTCTTCATCTTTGTTGTCTTTATCTCAATAATCTAGCCACTATATCCTCTGACCTTTCAGTTTCAATTTTTTAGATGAGGTGTTGGTACTATTATACATTCATTCTTTTAGGCCAGTATCCTCATCTTCGTTAAATTTTATTTTATCAACTGAATAGTGTATCAAGTTTGGAGATGAAATATTGTCATTTCTTAATTATTTAGACTAGTATCCTCATCATTTGTTGTTTTAACAACTATATTTTGACTGATACATTTTTCTGTCTCTGAATAGATATCATATCAACTAATTGTTAATGAGAATCCTTTATCCAATGCAAAAGTACTCTATTCATCCATGTGTTCTTGTTGGAGGAGAAGGGAGTATTTATTTTAAATTCTTACCAATGATCTCATTTGAACCATACACTTGCTAGCAAAGCTTCATTTTATATCTTCAAATTTTCTTGGGATATATGCTGCAGAAAATATCTCAAACAAATTTATTTGTTTCCTTAATAATTTTGAGGTCAGTTAGAATTATGCAGAATAGCATTTTCAGTCTTAAACATTTACACTTTCTTTGGTCAAAGTGTATAGTTCCAAGATACAGGATCATATGTATCTTTGGAATGTAATTATTGGCTCTATGTTTTGGTGGTTCCAGATCAACAACTGCCAAGTTTCAGATTTTCTTTATTTTGTCTTCTGACTCTTCAGAATAATCCTCCTCACCGGAAGATAACAAACAAAAACAACATGTCTGTCTGAGGAAATGGATTTTCTTATTTTTTGATGTTCTTTTAAAACAAACAAAATTTATGACATTTACATTTCAATATAATTTTGCCCTTTAACATTTGTATTTATACCAAAACTTCAGAATGTAACCTGGTGTTGCCATGTCAAAAGTCACTTACAATAATCTACAGTTGCTGTCATTAAATTAACAATATGAGAAAACCATAATAAGCCCCAATTCAGTTAAGGGATATAACTTAAGTAATCCCTTTAGATAAAGAAAGAATCAATATATAATCATACAGTGTTTTGACAGCTATACCCTCTGAACTTTCTGTTTCAATTTCTGAGATGAGGTCTTGCTACTATTATACATTGATTCTTTCTTTTATTGCAGTGTTTTAGCAGCTACATCCACAGACCTTTTATATTGTCAAAACACACAAATCCAAAACTTGAAGAAACTAAAAAAGAAAACTGAATTACTTAACACTTATTTTCAACCACCTCAAAGTAATCCTGTTGGATGCCCAAAGGAAATTAGCATAAGTCTATAATATATTTGCTTCAAGCATGCTGTTCAAATGCTCTGAATTTTTAGATAGCACTTTCTATAGGCATGTGCCTATTATAGGTTGATGGTTAACAAGTTGTTTACCACTTCTTCATGCTTAGAATATTGCTGCCACATATCTTGCTCCTGCTATTTATGTTGAGCTCCTTGATAAAATCCAAAGAAGAATCAACAATATTATCAGCCCTGATCTAGCTTCAGTCACTTTCTCACTGCCGTAAGGTTGCTTTCCTGTGCCTTTTCTATAAATACTTTCATGGCAATTGTTCGGATGAGATCTTCGCTATGGTACTTAGACTTTTTGAATTTAAGCAGAGTACTAGACTTGCATTGAGATCTCATCATTTTACAGTTGAACTGGGTAGATGTAGTTGTAAATTCTATGTTAATAGTTTCTTTTCTCACACTTCTTACTTGTGGAACTCCTTTCCAGCTCCATGTTTTCCAACCAACTTTAATCTTTAAAAATTTAAATGCAATGTCAATCACTATCTACTGTCCTGATTATTGTTTTCTCTTCCCACTCATTATTCAAGTTTCTGTTCTCAATTCTTCCACATCCAGTAACCTCTTGTGTCTTAGTGGCTTTACTGTCTTATTTGGGGTGAAACCAATTAAAAAAAAAGTTCTCATCTGTCTCACTGAATGCTGTTCTTTTATTGTCCTCTCTATTCCATTCACTCTTAATAACCACTTGCATCCTAGTGGTTTTTATTGCCTTGTTCAGGATGAAATGAATGCAAACAAAAAATATATTCCTGGAAAATTACACAATATGACAGATACTTGACAATGACTGGTGGGTACAGGAAAAACAAGGAAATTGAATGAATCAATCTATAATATTAAACACCTAATCTCTGAAATTGAAACAAAAAGTTAAAAAAACTAAAACCTAAACAGGACATTTGGCATATTGACATCTATATGGACCATCTCAACCTCTTGAATTTATGATAAACAAGATTTTTCTTTTGTTACTATCGATGAAACTGCAAACTGATGAGAAAAGAAGAATGGCTTGATGGAAAAATGACACTACAATAAAGTAGTTATTAAAAGCCTATCTTTTGAAATGTTAACACCAGGGAGGTCATCAGGTTGTACAGTTAAATCAATTATCTTTTTAACAATAAGTCACACTATACAGAATCTGCACAAAAATATTATTGTTATGACTGATAATAAATATAGTAGCCATTTGCTATTATTGCTTAAGAAGTGACTAAATAATCACTCAAGCTTCTGTTTTAGTGAACAGTACCTGAAATGCCGGTTACCACCCAAAATGTAGTTAATTTGATACCATTTTTGGAAAAAGAAGCAAAAATTATATTTGATGTCAAATTACAGAGAATCTATTCCCCACATCACATCACCTTGTTGCACAAAGACAGGTAAGGTCCAAAGTGCATCTTGATGTCTGCAGCAGCAACTGAAGAAATCTATTTTTTAATGACACACTACAAAATGAATTACATTTTGTATTGAGTAAGTATATGATCTCACTCAAACTAAAATCTCTGCCCATATATGTCATGATTAAGAAAGAATCAAAGCAAAAATGACAGACCCTGCAACAGTTGGATTCATGCCTTTTCTTAAGGAATTAACATTAAAGTGATATGAGTAAACTTGGCTAGGATATGAACCCCACCCACCAGTTTTACTTTCTAGATAGTAGCAACATTGATTCCTCCAGTCAAGAAATAAAGTGTTCCTTCTCCTTCAGTGTCTGAGACACAGACAAGTTCTTCTGCATTGATTGGTGCCAGCTATCCCAAATTTCCAAATTAATGATTTCTCCCCTAAGTAGGAGACAAAGTCTGTCAGCAGAGTAACTCAAGGTACCAATTAATGTTTATTACAATATTAATGTAGATGGGTATGTGAGTAAAACAAATCAACTCATGTCAGATCACCAATAATTTTCATTGATCTGAAAGACTGTAAAGTCTGGCCAACACTTGCCTCTTCAAGTGAATTATTCCAAACTTATTTATAACATGTAAAGGTGACCTTACATTGTGGTAGTTGCTTAGGCAAAGATAAAAATAGTTAAGTCTTAAAAGGGAAGAAAAATATCCTTTGTTTAAAAAAAATCTAATGAAAAATAATTGTGTAGACTTACTAGCATAATTCAGACAAGTGAACCTCTTCTTTGTATACTTGCTGTTGTTAGTACAAATTTTCAGCAGATTAATTCTTCAACCATCATCAGATGTATTCCATAAGAGAAAAAAAAAAGATGCTTTCTTTTTCAAAGAAAACAAATCTGAAAATGTTGACTGTAGCAGTATGCCCCAAGATCACTTCCACTCTGTCTACAACCCCTAGCCTAATGTTGTGACTTGAAGATCCTCATAAATCAGGTAACAAAAGATTTAGTTGGAACATCCATTCAGTGCTGTATATAAAATATGTAGAAACAATGGCCCTTCCAAATAATGGAAGTTAAATGGGAGTCAAACAATAATAAGGTTTATTAATGACAGGATTACAGAAACAATTGAACTGTTCCTGTTAACTCTAAAAAAATAGAAATGTACAAATGTTCAAAGGTTTTCAACCAGCAGCATTATGCTTTATGAGCACATCATGGTGAGGAGGGCTGAATTTCTTGAATATTAGATGAGAATCTTCAAACTCAAGAGAAAGAATGCTTCCATATCACTTCTGGTCTCAGAGTAACTGCTACCCACAAATAACTGCAAAATTTTTCAGTATGCATTTATAGTCTCTGCAGGCTCATTTTTGCCCAGCCATTGTTTTAAATATATAATTTAATTGAAGTATGCACTCATTCACAGATACAGGTGTGGTTTTTGTATAAGAGATGTTACTTATGCTATGTTCATGAATGTCTTTTTGTGTGCCATCTTTAATTTAATTGTGTAAACATAACATACAAATCATTGGATAACATTGAGCTGATTTCTTTTCTATATGACACAATCTCTTTGTCTTGCCAATTTTCATTCTGAAAATATCTATGTCAGTCATGTAACATAAATATAAACATCTTCCTTTCAACTTAGCAAAACTATATTATTGGCATTTTGTAAATTTTTATGGCATTCATGAAATATAAGACAATGTTCCCTTTTTTTTTTATGGCATTCATGAAATATAAGACAATGTTCCTTTTTTTATGGCATTCATGAAATGAAGACAATGTTCCTTTTTTTTATGGCATTCATGAAATGAAGACAATGTTCCTTTTTTTTATGGCATTCATGAAATGAAGACAATGTTCCCTTTTTTTTTATGGCATTCATGAAATGAAGACAATGTTCCCTTTTTTTTTATGGCATTCATGAAATGAAGACAATGTTCCCTTTTTTTTTATGGCATTCATGAAATGAAGACAATGTTCCCTTTTTTTTATGGCATTCATGAAATATAAGACAATGTTCCCTTTTTTTTATGGCATTCATGAAATGAAGACAATGTTCCATTTTTTTTATGGCATTCATGAAATGAAGACAATGTTCCTTTTTTTATGGCATTCATGAAATGAAGACAATGTTCCTTTTTTTTTATGGCATTCATGAAATGAAGACAATGTTCCCTTTTTTTTTATGGCATTCATGAAATGAAGACAATGTTCCCTTTTTTTTTTTATGGCATTCATGAAATATAAGACAATGTTCCCTTTTTTTTTTTTTGCATTCATGAAATATAAGACAATGTTCCCTTTTTCATTTCAACAAAACTATATTCTCAGGCCCTTGAATTCTCCTCTTACCAATTCTTATGATTTATTTAGTAAATCACATAATAAGAACTTTATCTCAAAAGGGTCACTACATGAAAAGAGTTCATATCTATTGTGGTTACCTGTATGTTATGCTTCTGATTTTGCAGTTGTACTATTTTAGTCAAAAAGGAAGACATACAGTTGGATATCTGTGTAACAAGCCTTTATTTACATGTATACATTTCAGGAAACAGCTAGATTAACAACTTAACTAAACCCACCAATGCCACCACAGTTTATCAATCCCTGGTAATAGATTATTCTATTTCACTATACAACACAACATATCTTTCTTATAGGTTCATATTTCCTAAAATGAGGATCTTGGTTACCTGTATGCTATAATTCTGCATTTTGCAGTACATCTATTTTATTAAAAAAGTCACAGTTGGATAACTGTTTTACACACCTTTCTTTACATATGTACATTTCAGAAAGCAGTTAAGATTACAATTAACAATCTAAACTCATCAGCATTAAAGCTTATCAAACACTGGCAATAGACATGTTTATTTCACTATATAACTAGAGTAAAGGAAAAATAAACTTATTTTTCTTTTCATAGAAAGTAAGTTTACAGATGACATTTTTTTTTCAAGCATGCAAATTATGTATATTTTTCGTTACTTCTACCACCACATTTTTGGGGGCTTTTGTGTCCAGTTATTTGTGGTGAATGTTCATATAGTCTCTCTTTTTGTAATACTTATATTTTACTTCCTAATTGAGTATATATGTACAAATATCAAGCTTTGTTAGATCAATACTTGCTTTATTTCATCTCTTCTGTTAGTACTTCTCAGATGCAACTATTCACTATAAATCACTCCACACATTAGTAGCTATGTTGTTAAATTTTGTTGACTGCAATATTCAATATTTAAGCCTTTGTTCTTCCTATTGGTAAAGACAAGGATTTTTTTTTTTTAGTGTTTTGGGTCAGTTGTGAAATGAGTAAAGGTCATCAAATTGTACCATGTTCAAGATTTCTTCGAAACTTATCTGACATTCTGTTTTCAGGTAACCATCAATTTCTCCTCTCCATATCTGTAGAAATTTGTCAACACCGATTCTCTAGTATTTCATCATAGGGTATTTTGTTGGTCCCTTGTGAATATGTAGTATTGTGGTACATGTAGAATTGGGAGGTGATGGACAAGTTCTTGTCGTGATTGAGTATATTATATTGAATGAATGGACTGTGATCATGGTTAACTAGGAATAGGATAGTTTAGGAAAACCAGCCTCCCTCCTTTCCCGCTGCCCTTCAGCCATGTGCCACAATTTTGTATTTTTATACAAGTTAAATATATTCTCTAGTATTTCATTTAGTTCCCAGGACCTTATTATTACAATTGACACTTCTGTTCACAATTATAAATGGCCAGTGTGATACCTGCAATCAAAGACATCCTGGTTATAGTTCCTGACAGTTGATTACTCACATCAGTTTTCCTCTTCTTTAATATCTGTGGGGAGATGAAATGCTACAGTTCAAATCCCATCCAACAGGTGGACAGCCTGGAGAAGTAGCTCACTGGGAATTACCAACATTTGGTAAAATTGTCTAATTAGTTCCATTAAGCATAGTTGATGATCACCACTTGAGGTGTAAGACCCTAGAACTTCTAATCTACAGCATTCAACTTGTTCCAGCCTAAGTAATTGAAACTCCATTCTTTAACTCTAAATTAATGGTTAGCAACTCAGAAAGGGAAATCAATAAACCAAGTTCATATTCTGGTTGATTTTATTATATTCACTTTTGTACAAATACCCTTGGGAAAGGTTTTGAATTCATCTCTTCTAGAGACTACTTCAACTCTATATTTCTAACATCTTGGCTTCAATTCTGAAATTTTATTTACTAATTATTTTTTATTTTATATTTTGTTTTTTCCCCTCAATAGGCTTACCTATCATCCAGTTCACCCTCCTCCCCAGTCTTTTGTTCCCTGTTTAGAGAGTTCGGTTTCTGATTCCTTCTAAAGTCTTTTCATTCTCTTTCACTCCTAGTAGCCCCTTGCATCTTAGTGGCATTATCACCTTACTTGGGGGTGAATTGATTAAAAAAAAAAAAATTACTAGTAGATTTTCCTTTTCCACAAGAGTGACACAGCCCAAACAGTTATAATAATTCTACAACTTAACTGTTGGTTCCATGCGCGGGGGGGATTCAGCCATTCTCAGTGAGGTAGTTCAGACTTAATATTTTTTTGTTTTAGAGGATAGGTGGAGGTAGTGCTGACAATGTTCAACACTAGGTGTCATAATGGAAGCATTCTGACATGCTCTGCAGACAACTGTAAGGATACTGAAGTTTGGCTTAGTTGATTTATGATCCTTGACAACTTATATATTGTTTCACAAAATTACTTAACTCTCTCATTTCAACCATTATAGCTTTGGTTACATTGCTAAGCTCCTGAACAATGATTTGCACATTCTTAACTAACCATCTAATACTTTGCTTGTTCTTGGTCACATCAATTTGAGTAACATTTAAGATCAATAGACTAGCTTCTTGGACCAAGATCTCTAGACAACCCTTACCCCACCCCAAAGCTACTAATATTCTCTAAGCCTATCTTAAGTCTTATTTAAGGCTTTCCCCACTATTGGCAGTATTGACACCCTTCCTCTAGCTTGCAACCATTTTAAAGCCCTTAAATAAGTAGCCATATTTCTCCTCACCAACTCTAATATCCTTGTTTCCTTATTCTAGGAAGACAGTAAGTTTTGATAATCTCCATTGTCTAGGCCAAAATATTCTTTAGCTAGTCTTTCTTTCACAGTTTTGGCTTTTCCAATTTAATTCTCTAGGTTTCATTGTAACAATTTGTTGGTCTATTATAAATGCTATCAATCATTTAGATCAGGTAATTATTACTTTATTGGATTTCTTACTTATGTTTGTTTCCATTTCATTGTGCCTGTCATCATCACAACAACCAACAGTGGCACTATTCCCAATTTAGTCATCTTGCAATACAAGCAAGGCAATGATTATTCAAGGCACAAAGTACCATAACCTTACATTACTTTTTTTCTATATTGGGTTCATCAACTCACCTTTAATTGCTTCCTACTGAAATTTTATCAATTAATTTTATCACTATTTTCATGGTAAATGTCGAAACAAGTTACATGTTTTGGTTTCAACAGTCCAGACCTTCAGTGTTGAATCCTCATTCCCTTTGCATTCTATTGATAGGGAGGATGTCCCACTCAGACAGATTCTTTCCCAGAACAGTTACTGTGTGGAACAGACTCCCAGGAGGATACTTACTCATCATTATGATTTTAATCACTTCAAGTCTAGTATCAACTGTTATCTATCCTACATATCTTCATAATGTGCACTTCTTTCTCTTTTTATGTCCATACAACAATCTCATTAAGTAACCCTTGATTTTGAGTGGTTCTTGAGCCTTGTATTGGGTGAACAATAGTATTAAAAAAAAACTTATTCTTTCACCAAGATTTTTCTACATTCTAAAATAAATCCTTCATAATATATCAGGTATGAACCTTTTCAAAACTGAATCAATTTTACAGAGTGGAAAAAGACTTTCTTTTTAAATGCAAGTGTCAAGAGATTTTGTTATTTCAAAAAGTGAACTAGCCAAACTGAAATTAAAAGTCACCAAAGAACAAGAAATGCAAAGTTACTAATAGCATCAAGGCAAGTCAAAAGGATATGCATTAAAAATAAAATATATTTTTTCTTCACATTTTTGGCACACATAGTTACAGAGTCTAAAAACAAGGAATCATCATAGATTGCTAGGCTTGCAAGATTCCCTGATTGTGCCTTTTCAAAAGTGGCAATTAATAGATCAAAGTCCCCTTTGTTTATGGATAGATATTTAGAGTTGAAGTCATGGGTGGAGGTTATGAAGAAAAATGCTCCTATTTGTAAATACTATAAGATGATAAACTAGGAATGTGATTATTCAGAGTGGGGAGTGTTGTATCCAGAGGGAAAAAGTGATGTCACACAAACTGAAAAAGATGGTCACTGAAACACACAAGTATAAGATAAGATGTGTGTGTCATATTGTTGCTGAATTGACCTGCTTGATATGGATTTCAGCCTTTCTACATTAAATGTAGATATGATTTGAGCCTGTGTCATTTGTCTATAACCACAGACAATTCTAGCCAAATGCCTATGGTTACAATTATTAAAGACTTAGGGTCAGTCAATTCACTGTTCACAGTGAGTGGTAATGCTTTCTATCAGATATCATTAGTATACTTTAACAATGTAATAGTAATACACACTCACACACACACATACATACACACATTATATATATATATATATATATATATGAGGGTGATATCAATTTCTCCACATTTTCAGAAATGGAATGTCCTATCTTTCTGGCACCCATTAATATATCCTGTTCAGACTCCAATAATTCATGTCAACTTGCCTTAAGCAGCCAAACCAGCATTCATATTGACTCACTGGAACACAACTGATATATGTCTCTGGGTATTTCTATGATGTCAAAGTACACTTGCGCCACCTACTGTTGCCATTACAAACTGCCATCCCGTGAACTTTGCTACATCAGTGTGTGTGTGTGTGTGTGTGTGTATAAAAAGAAGCAAAAAGAGAGACTATATGAACCTTTATCTCAAATAATAATACAAATGGGAGAAACAAAAAAAGAAAAATATATACAGACTGAAAGAAGAGATAAATATGGAAACAGTGATTGTTGTTAACTTAGCAACCACAGAAAGAAAAAAAGGAACTTTTTTTTTTAACAAGTAATCAAAGGAAATATGGGCAGTTTGTATAGAGTGATTTTTTTTTATGAGATAAAGTTGTTATCATGTGATTAGCCAAGTAAATCACAAGTTCAATGTGGGAGGAAATGTAATACCATGATTGTTGAATAATTTCAGAGCCCAAAAATATAGTTTTGCTGACTTGAAAGAAAGAGGTTCATGTTTATGTTACATGACTGACAGATATTTTCACAATGACAATTCACATGGCAAAGAAGTGTACCATATAGAAAAGAAATTGGCCCAATGTTATTGGCTACATTGGGGAAATGATCTGAAATTTATGTTTACACAATAAAATTAGTTAAATCTTATGATGACACACAAAAAAATGCATGAATATAGCATAAGTATCATATCTGGTATAAAAATTAGAACTGTGTCATGCATGCATTACTTGATTAGCTCATAAGACAATGGCTAGACAGAAGTCAATTCACCGTATGAATGCATGTTGAAAATTTAGTTAATGTTGAAAGCTGAGTTAACAGTTAAGGGGGGGGGGCTTAGTGGTCACCTTGTAATTGGAAATAATCTAAAAAAAAAAAAAAACTGTCTCTTTCTCTTGACTTAGAAGATTCTGATTTAGTATTTGATCAATCCTGCTCTTCTTGTCACTATATGCCCACATGTTGGACGATAAACTTTTGAACATACATGGTTCTTAAAATCAACATTTTAAAAGGTTCAATTGCTTCTGTTATCCTTTCATTAATAAAACATTGTCACTATTGCATTGATTTCTGTTTTTCTTTTTACTCTTCATTATTTGGACAAGTCATCATTCCTGCATATTTGCATAAAACATGCACTTTCCAACCAAATACATCATCAGCTGTCCTGTATGGATTTTCAAATCACAATGTGGCCATCAGAATCAGAGACAAAACAGAAGCAACCAAACAAACCCAAAGTGTACTGTTACTCAATCAAAAAATGTTTATTAATATATCAACCAGGTAATTCCATTCACACAGAGCCAGGTACGCCAAGTACCCATGTGATTCCAAATTACATCTAAGGGAAGTTCTCCAAAACCTACAACTAAAAAACAAATCACTTTGTATTTTTCTCATGAAATATACCTAATGAGAGTTAAAGAATATATCAGTTGAAACCTTGTCTTAACAACAGCAAGTAAAAGAGGTTCAGTTATCCAAAGTATATTGGGAAAATGAATGAGTTTTCTCAATGTCAAAGGCAATTTGTGTTGACTATTTTTATTTGGCTTACAGTAACAAATAAAACAGAATTATGCTATCAAATTAAAACCAGCCTTAAGATTAATTCCCTGTTAATCTTTATAATTACATTAATATGAGCTCATTACTGAAGCAAGCATAACACCAGTGTTTTAGTTTTACTACCAGTGTTAATGTTTTATAAACCCTTTAAGATTAAAAACTCCTTGATTTATTGTTGGCTAGTTAAAACTACTCTAATTCTCTGCTATCACCTCTGAGTTCAAAATAAATAAATTATCAGGAGTTGAGTGACATCACTAGTACTCAAATTTGACGAGTCAAATTAAGGTTATTGTGAGTGACACATAGTGGCAGACAGGTATTACAGTTCAAGTAAGTTGTTTTGTTACAGTATGAAATGAATGCACAAATTTCCATGAGGAAATGTGTGATGTTTAATCAATGCCAAGAACAGTTCATGACAATCTTCTCCATAACTGGAAACTAAAAGAATAAAAGCACATGATCATAAATTATCATTATTCTTGCTCAAATTTTACTAAGTTGGTAAAATTAAACATTTTTCTGAGCCATTTTCCTATGGTTTAAATTAAATTATTTTATGATGACCTAGATGATTGTCAAGTTCTTCATGGAACTTTTCAGAACAATCAGATTTGGAAAGAATGTATGGTTGTTAACAAGGGAGGAAGATGTAAACTATGAATGGGAGAACAAAAAGGTACAGAAGTTTAAATATTTGGGAAGTGTTTTAACAGAGGATGAAAAATGTGGTACCAAAAACTGGACACACATTGGAATAACAAAATATGTATTCCAAAAGCTAAGCAAATTACTAAGAAACAGGAAAATTTCTGTGAAAAATAGAAGAATGGTGAACTGCTATGTAGTATGAATATCTTGTGTACTGAATAATTTCCTCACAGATGAAGAAAAGACTTTAGGCAATAGAGATGTAATTATACAGAAGAATACCATGGATAGAGTATGTAAGCAATGGGGATGTTTTAAGGAAAATGGAACCAAAAAGATAATTAGAATCAGAAAGAGATAGCTGAAATCTTTAGGACACATAATGAAGAAAAAAGGCTTGGTGAATTTGATACTCACAGGACATATCAAAGGCAAAAAGGACAGTGGGAACCCACAAGTAACATAATGAGCTTGTGTAAATGGAAGGCAGAACAGGAAATGGGGAGGATAGTAAAAATACAACTATTACTGAGAGCTAAAAAGGAAAAATTGTGGAGATCTGTGATTGCCCATATCTGGAAGAAGCATAGCACATGATAGAAGTAGAAACTAATCTCCTCTGCAAGTTAGGTTTTAGTAGGTTACATGGTACCAGTAATAGAAACTAATTAGTGACCTGACCTATTAGACTAAAAGTAAAAACACCCATTCTCCTTAGGATTCAACAATCATTAGTGGACAACGACGACAGCTGATAGATTTTGTGTCACCCTATTTTCCTATCAGGCAACTTCTCTCACCAAAGCAAACTGCAGAGCAAGAGCAACATTGTAAGATGAGAGCTTCGTCCTGGCTACCAGGCACTCTAATGCAAATGTGAGAAGGACTGCCTCTCCTGCATAGGTCACACCAGTCACTTGAGACCCTAAAACAGATGTGGAAAATACTCCTGCGTCTCTGCAAAGCCAAGCTATAACAAACAACTCATAGATTATTATAGCTTCATCTGAAGTCATGACTTAGATAGTCAGGAAAAGTTGCCTACATCAACTCATATCTGTGTATGCCTAGATTCAGAAGTGTGACACCTGATATCAGACAAGGAATATCAGAGTACCCTATATGTTGCAGTCTATAAATTCTGCCTCTTACTCTGTAACCCTCTACCTTGAGTGGCTCTTGTACCTTATACAGGGTAAACATCATTGTAAAAAAGGAAAAGAAATAAAATGCTCTTTGTTTCACAATAAATTGCTGGTTGTCTCAAGGTGACCCATTTCTTGGTTTAGAATTAAGACTTGCCCTTCTCATAGATGAGTTGCCAGCCAAAGCTAAAATATACAAGATTTACACATATGTGGTAAAAGAAAAGATGGATTCATGCCATTCTCAAGGACATTAGCATAAAGTGAATCCAAACTTGTCCCAACTGAAATTTGAACTTTTCCATTTTTGTCCTTTTAACCATTAGGTCACCTGCACCTCCCAAATACATAGATATAGGTTAGCTGGAATTTCAATAGATATTTAGGATGCATGTCATTGCAAGATGAGTTTGATTCACATTTAGTGCACCATTTACATGACTTTGTACCAGACTAAGTTAAATTTAGTCGTCTCTTTGTAGTAATTTCCTATAAATACTGTATGACTGATATGAACAGTATTACAGACACAGACAGATATGAACTTATTAACATTGATTTACTTAACTCCAAAGAAACATATCTAGACAGACAGATCAATGGAAAAATTGATAGATATAAACAAAGTGAAGTCTGTAAATAGACCTGAATAGATTTTGATATATACAAACTGATTGAGACAGATACGAAACAGAGTTAGTCTTAACAGTTTCTTCTGTAAAATCATTTCAAATGTTGCTCTCTGCAGCAAGACTCATTTGTTACACCAAAACAGAAATCAACAAAAGAATTAAGCACAAATATGATCAATTCATCACTGTATAATAGCTAATTTTATATCTGTTTGTCTTTGTTCACTATATAATAGCTAATTTTATATTGGCTTGTTTCAACTGTGGTCACTTTAAGGCTAATTTGGAGTCACAATTATCCTTGCCCATTTATATAATATCCAAATTAAATTTGGAAGAAAAAGAAATGTCATCAACTACCCTAACTGGACTTAACTCCTTTACCACCAGCTTAAGAAGCCAGTGTCTTTCTCATTAGGCTATAGAGAAATTGTTTATATCTTGTATCAATATATAACAATAGATTTTTGTTTTGTTTTTGTTCTTTTTATCCAAAGCAAATTTATAAGGTAGAATCATTCTGAGATTAATTAGGGAAAGGAGAGAAAAAAAAACTATAATCCTGCTAGGGAAAAGAAAAAGGTACCAGACTTTATTGTCTACAGCAGTAGTTCTCAGCATGTTTGTTGTTGTCTATGCACCTTTTTCCCCATATCTCAGAATGTCATACAATGACTTCATACAGTTGAAAGTTTGGGGGCTTATGCCTTTCCCAAGGACATTAATAACAAAGTTAACAAAATGAAGGTAACATTTACCTACAACCTTCTCTTTTTTTTCTCCATCCATTCAGTCATTTTGTATACAGCCTTAATCTTTTGGTTAAAAAGAAAAAAAAATCAAAGTAGGATTTATACTCCACAAAATCAACTATTTAAAATTCTAGATCCCCTGAATCTTTATGGTCTTAAATTAAAAATGAGGACATTAGTCACAGTAAAATGCAAAATACCAGAGCAAACAAGACTGTCCTTTTTACATTTTTCCTACATTTCAATAGCAACCAGGGGACAGTAAATCCAATCAAAGTGCTAACGACCTGCATGTACCTGGTTTTAATTAAAACTTAGCAACAAGTCATGACACCAAATATTGCAAGCATCACCATGGCAACGCACACTGCAGCTGCTGTTGCTGCTACTAGGAATGGGGGAGTGAAGAGATGTTATGAATAATGCACATTGAATGCCCAAGAAGGACACACAGACAGACTGGCAGGCACAGACAGTGCACTTTCTACTACAAGTGGTTATGGCTATTGTACTGGGGGTAAAGGGAGAGAATACATAGAAAAAGGGGAAAGAGAGAAATAAGAAGTGATATAGATATAAAATAAGGGGAAGGAGTAAAGAAGGAAGACTCAGTATCAGTAGAAAACAAAACAGAAAGAGAGAAGGAGAAGAAAAAAAAAGGGAGAATTTCAAAGGAGAACAGTGAGAGGATACTGAAAAAATGTGTACACAATAGAAAGAAAGGTAAGAGAAGAAAGAGATAGAAAAAGTAATATAAGATAGGAATAGGAAGAGAAAATGGAAAATGGATTAAAGAAAAAAAGGAAGATAGAAAAGGAGTTAGAGAAGCAAAAGAAAAAGAGAGATAAAAGTGAAAAGAGAAGAAATGTAAATTGAAGGAAGGACTGAGCAAAAAAGGTGAAATAGAAGAAGAAATAAAAAGAGAAGAGATAAGTAAAGAAGAGGATGAAGGGAAACAGAAAAACAGATACAATTGAAAGTGGAGTGAAATATAGGGAAAGACAGCAGAAAAATAGGGATGCAGAAACAAGAGAAAAGAAATAGAAAGTAGAGGTAAGAAGAAAAAGAGGTGAAGGAAAAACACACTTCCAGAGAAGGTCTTCTATGATGGCAGTAGCCTATTTCCACAGAATATTATGCCCCAACACTGTACAGAAAAGGTTCCAGGAAAATGAAGAAGTTTTCCCTTTTCAGATTTAAATCACATTGAGCATTTATGGAATGTGTTGGACCAACAATTTCACTCTACTACAGCTCTAGAACTATCTTATATAAGTTAAAAGACATCCATATACGAAATCCCAGAGGAAACCTTAATATTTTGGCTCATCATTGTGTATGTCTGCATACTGGAATTGGTTTGAAAATAATGCTTTGTATCTGATTATGTCGGCCCACAATGGTATAGGCAGACGCTGGTGGTATGGCAGTAGATGGTGAGCCTTCTTGTCAATAACAAATTATATTTTTGCCTTGATACAAATAGCAACTGAAAGGCAATAATGCAAAATAGTATATGATGTGAAAACATGTGTCACTAAATTATCCCATGCAAAAAAAAATGTATTTATTGATATTCAACAAAGTTTGCTAAATATTTACAGAGACCAAACAATGGATGTAAGCACAGTTAGGTGGTGGGTAATGCATTTTAGCAGCAGTGGTGAAAATGTGTGTGAAAAGCCACAGATTGTTGTTCAGTGATTGTTGTATCTGTAGTTTCTGTGAGTATAAATATAAATCTTTACTTTCAGAGCATTTTTTTGTCTGGGCATGTGTGTTTATAGATAATAAATATATGTTTGACCTAACCAAAAAGGGATTTCAAAATACATTCTATTACGTAAGATTTTGTGAACTCAGTCTGGTCAAGGATTTTTCAGCACTCAGTACATTTATATACAACAGGGTACAGTGAGTGTTGGCAATAATAATAAGATGCTGCTCAATGTAAAATAACTTATTAAGAATTATTATATATCTATTCCTCACAGTTAAATGTTACTTAAAGTTTCATGCACATATCAATCGTCAGGCACAAATTAAAACTGTCTGACCTAACAATTCTTTATTCAAAAGCTACTGGAGTAGTCCCTTTTCAAATGGAAAAAAATAAATAGATATTTTTATTTTATTTATTTATTTCTTTACAGTTATTTTTAGCTATTCCTTTTTCCCCACATGAAAATGGAGTATCCCTTCTTTATATATCTCCACACACACAATCTTAAACAGAAAAGAAAGTGATCTTCATGTGTGAAACTCATTGGCACTGTCTAAAGATAACTTTACATGTGGAACTTATAATCATAGTAAAGATCTGTGTCATTTCTAATTCAGATTGTGTTCCCACTCTTTTCTTGATTTTATTTTTTGTTTTGTTTCAAGGCTATTGAGCACTGTTAAGTTTTGTGTTGTTCATATAGGTTTCCTGATTGGTTCCCCCCCTCTTTTGTTGGCTTTTCTAACCAGTTTTGTTATTTTCTTGGTATATAACAGTAAACTCTGAAGTCAACATCAAGCTGTGAAATTCCATTTTATGCTTGAATGCAATCTTCAAGTCTGAAGATTGCATTCAAGCATGAAACAGACTGTTGCCACTTGGAATTGACCTCAGAGTCCACTTTTATATTTACATACATTCTATCCCTGATGTTGAGCACTTTTACCCATAGTTATAGCATACCTTAAAACTATATATATATATATATATATATATATATATATATATATATTTCAAAGTGGAAAAAGTTTTAGTGTGATGCATTTAGTCCCTTAAGACTTCAATGGACTAAGGGACAAAACATATCAAAAACTTTTTCCCCATTTCATCATACATCTTTCCTCCAAAAATCATTCTCGATATATAAAATTTATACATCATTATCCCATATATATATATATATATATATATATATATATATATATATATATATATATATATGTGCTGTAATTTTTTTTACTCAACTCAATTCCCAAAATCAATACTTTAATATTTGGTCAATGAACTATGAGACTGGTGCTAAGATCACATCAACTTACTGTTGAATTGGCTAACCATAAATTCTATGCTAACAGTTTCTTTTCTTGCACTTCTTGCTTGTGGAACTCACTTCCAGCTTCATGCTTTTTGGCCAACTTTAATCTTCAAAAATTTAAATGCAATGTCAATCATTATTTACTGTCCTCCAGATTACTCTTTTTTTTTCCCGCTCATTAGTAATGTTTCTGTTCTTCTACATTCAGTAACTCCTTGTGTCTTAATGCTTTTATGGGGTGAAATTGTTTTTTTAAAAAAAACAAATTTTTTAAAAGTTAGACCCCAAAATTTTCAGCATCCCATGATGTTCACCGACTTTATGCATACAGTCTTGTCTGTATTGAACAAAATGGAAATGTTATATGATTCATATGAAATTTAAAAAAGAGCACAAAACCACATCTTAATATCTACAAAGAATAAACCAATTACTGCAATATATGATGAAAATCATATGTTTAGATGGTTAGGTTGCTTGCATACAATGCACAGATCTCACAAAATAGTGCATAATTGTCAGGGGAATGAGTATCTCTTCTCCAAGTAATTAATGACTTGATTACAACCATCAGAGATTCAGCTTCATTCTACTCCTGTGCTTTCATCAGAATCTTCATTATGACTGATATTGTTCTCTGATGTCAGGAGTTTGGACTAGGTCCTAGATTTCCCACAGACTTTTTTAGAAGGGACCTGCTTTCCTGAGGTTGAAGCTAAAATTGATCCTGTTATCTCACTGAATATGGCTGTAAAGAGGATTTGCCTCAAAGAGTTTTAATTTTACAACAGTTGGGCTATATTTTGTCAAAACTGACCCATCAAAAGGACAACTGATAAGGACAATCACACTAGAATACAACATCCACTAGTTGACTGGCATGGGAAATTAAATAATCATTCATGTGGGCAGGCAGCAATAGTAGCAGTCAACAGCAAAATGTATATTGAATGCAATGCATCCTGTAGGACAAGCTTCTAATGAGTCATAAGTATTGTGATTTAAGTACAAGGGTGATTGCCTGCCATATAATTCCATTAAACTGCTCACACTGACCATTGCCTTGAGGATTATAAGAACCTAGAAATACCTGTGAAAATATCACGGTTTTCCTATTTGAATTTTCTGATGAATCTTAATTCTTAAGTTAATGACTGAATAAGCTCTTGGCATGTTCTATGACAATAAAATATCCATAGAAATTCCCCTCTCACATTGTTAAATATTTGAAATGCACATCTTTACTTTGAAACACAGATTCCCATACGATCACCAAAGTTAAGCAACATCAAGTTTGGTCAGTACCTAGATATGTGAATGATTGGGAATATCAGGTGCTGTAAGCTTTAATGTAGGGGTGATGTCATGGATAATGGCTCAGAATTGTTAATCGGAGAGCCAAATTCCAATTCCATGTGTGTTCATTATATACTCAAATACCCTTGGGAAAAGTATGAATCCACCTCTTCTCCTCCCAGCTATGGATTAATTAGTAAGATTTGTATCATTAAGTCATTATTATCTTCAAAAAGATTCTTACAATCTAAAAATATATTCTGGTTTTAAATAACCTGAAAAAGGTTGATAAGTCATAAAAAACAAATCAATTGAATCAATAAAAACTTCTAAGTAACTAAGGGAGACAACCAGAATTATAAGAAGACAGTTGCTTTAACCAAATGTGATGCATCCGGTCAATGAAACTGTGGTTTGCTTTTAGCCCAAATAGAGAACAAAGACAAAACACTTTTTACATCCTCAACAGAGAATGGTGGGTTCTTTTTTCTAACAATGGATAATGTGACTATTTGCAAATGGAATGAGTCCCACTATTTCCACTTCTGGGTAGGGATGTATTGTAGCAATTACAAAAAATAAATAAAATAAACCCACTTCCCATTATTCAGAAACTAAAAACAGGAAAAAGAAAGACATTAATCAGCTGACCTCAATTCCAGAATTTCCAAAATATGCTTTTACTGGGATCAGACATCGACATGTGACTGTTACCCTGAATTCAACATGGTCAAGATAAAAAAAAAAAAGATATAAATTATAGACTCTTACTGTCCCTTCACCTAAAATACAGCATCAATACTTGCTTCTTATAGTTTGTAGTTAAAGGAGAACCTGATAGACTTCACTTTGTGGATTCCTGCTGTAATGAAGAAAACCTACCATGTCTCTGTTTGTGGACTATAGGCACCCTATGAAACAGAGAATTCCTTTTTTTTTTTTACACCCACCACAATAGCATTCATGTAGTATCTGGATGATAAAGAGAACGGTACAATTTAGCTAATATATTAGAACCAACAGCAGAATGGTATGTCTAAACAAAATATCTGTAGTAACATTATTTTTCTAGAGAGGCACTTTTTCAAGACTGTAGCAAAGAAGCTTAATCCTATATCTCTGAATTTTATTAGTCTGCATAGAATCAAACATCAATGCCAGTAAGAAAGATATAATGGCTTCTAGTTAAGTAATGTCTCACCACTTATGCAGGGCCTCCACCATAGCATATGCCGCCTTTTCTATTGCTGAATGTTTTTGTTCATTGGTATTTAATGTCCTTGAAAAGAAAGCCACTAGTCTACCAGCTTGAATTAAGGGAGCAGATGCATCCATCTCTACAACAAAGGGAATTGTTTCATCAATAAAATGCTCCACAGAGTTTTCTATCACAGCTTTCAAGCATTCAATTGCCTTTTCAGCCAGCTTGGATAGTGGAAATATCTTAACTGGTACAAGAGGAGTAATCATCTCAAAGTAATTGGCAATCCAATGGGAATAGTATGAGAACATAACTATAGAAAGATAGAGTGAATCCATATCCCAAGGAAAAGGAAGATCTTTTAGTGGCTAAACACTTTCTGGATCAGGTTTCATTTTATCTTCAAAAATAGTATAAACCAGAACATCCATGGGAGTTCAGAGAATGTGGACTTAGCATAATTGTAAGTCAAGCTGAACTTAAGCAAATCTTCTGAGGTTAAACTCATTCTTGCTTAATTTTCCCATAATTATATTATCCAGTGAACCAAACATGTTAGAAAGAGAGGTGTTAGTAATGAATCTGTCTATAATGCACTGAAAGGAGACAACTCCAATGGTTACCCCAAAAGATTGCTGCAGACTTAGGATAGCTGACCACAAGCCTTAAAAGTAGTTTCAGGCTTATCTTCATCAAGTATTAAGACTTAATGGTAGACAGATATCAATTCAAGTGTACTAAAGAATCAATATTATAACCCAATGTTCACCAGTTTATCAATCTATGATAAGAGGGAAAGCATCAAACACTGAGAGTAATCGAATACCATTCTTTTCTTGTGTTGCTCATTAGTGGTTACTACATCAGCTCATCAAAGGGAAATGCTTAGCTCAGCTATCCCTTCTGCAAACAGCTTCTTCTCTTTGTAAGTTATGTGTTTATCTGGAGAATGTAATATGGTAGGCTCAGTAGCCATCATTAGCTACAATCATTGCTAAGATTAGTAAAAATTAAAAAGGGTAAACAGAAAAATATCCATTTAATAGAGGTTTATCTCCTCTGAAATTTACACAGATACTCTGATGTTGTTTCTTAAAGTCCTGTCCAAGGATGACATTATTGTCATCAGTCACATGACTGAGTATGGTCATAAGCACTTGACCAGTTCTCTTTACATTTCTAGGTTCAAAGCTGGGGAGGTATTCATTCATACAATACATGTCTTAGGCAACTAGAACAGACAAAGCCCATCTCTATCAAGGTCAAACAACAAATGATGTACTCCAACTTGAAGGCTCACCTTGGTCACAGACACATGACCATTGATCCATTGGAGGAACCCTCCACTGGCCTCAGTCTTGGAAGCCCTCCACCCAGCATCATCACTGCACAGGCTGTATATATAGAGAACCCAGTCTACCCCGTTGACCCTAAAGGGATGATATCAGCCCATATTTCAGACAAACCCAAATTCTTCAGCTCTACATTCCCCAAACAATATCCAGAAGTTTCACAACTACAATGAAGTTGAAACCATAGATAGATTACTGGTGTGAGCATACAATTCTAGCCTCCAAATAAGGAATTGACATAGAAAGGTCTCAGTACTAGCCCTGACCAAAAGGGCTGTGACCCTCTTTTCATTTCATTTAATCCAGCTAGTAGTAGCAGGTCAAATTTCTGAGCTAGCTGCTATCCCAGCAAGAGCTGGAGATTGAAGTGCAGCAGATGTTGCAAACCTTATTGAATGACATACCTTTTGGAAATAGCCATATTGACACATTTATTATTTATAACTTCATGTGCTTGACAGTTCCAGTGCAAGTGCCTATTATCATCACAGAAGAAATATTTCTGTCCCATATAGACAACAGCTGGTATTGGTTTTCATACACTCCATCAATACATGTACATTTTTTTATAATATCAAGAGAAGGAGCTGCTGCTGCTGCACTAACAGTTGTCTTTCATGATCTTGAACTCTTTTGAGCATATCTGGAACTCTTGTTTGATTAAAGGCAGTTGTAAGATTAAATGCTTTCTCCTCAAGCAGCCACTGGAGGATGGTATTAAATATTAGACAACTTATAAAAGAATTGGCTATAGCTGCTTCTTTACACTTTTCACCACTGACAGACCTATAATTACAGTCTCCACTCACATGTGCTAATGCCTACAGATATTCATCCAATATTTCCCCTGACCATTACTGACAGGTGGCTGATGAATTCACCTCATTTTTACACTTAATGTAAGACAAAGTCTACAAAGTATATACTACATAATGAAAAATTTACTTATATATGAAAGGAACAATATAGTTAATGAGTATATTCAGTTCATCAGGAGAATGTTGCTCAATAGCTTGGAGAAAATTGGATATAGCATACCAATGCTTCCACTCCTTAGCAGCAGAATTTGAATAAAGGCCGGTTTAAAAGATCTTAGGTCACAGGAACTTATCTATGGTTCAGATGTTCAAAGTCAGTTAAATTTTCAGTTTGAATAACATTAGATTTAAGGCTCCAAGTTCAAGAGTCATAGGACAATATTCTAGTAAATAAAAGTGTTGGTTCATGAGTTTGATGAAGAAATAATTGCAAGTTCAATGCCTGTGCTGTGTAGTACAAAATGGAAACAAAATGAGCAATAACTGAGCAGTATTAAATAAGAATATACAATAAACTTGGACATGGACAGTAGGGTAAGTTGGTTTTTCATATTTTTTTGAAAATCAACATTGCACTCAGTATGAAAGCTAGGGTTTTATATGATAAGTACTGACACCAAAAAATAGATTTATAACTTTTACCAATTTTTGAGCATCCAAAAAATGTACAGAAATACTTAATTTCTGTAGGTTTTTGCTTACAAGCTAACTTAAAGATTTTGCTATTTCAAGAATAAATCCAAAGAAAGTTGATATTTTTTGTATTAGATACATTGAAAGGAAAATATATTCAAACCAGAATTCTGATTATGAATCATCACAAGCAAAATATACAATTTTTTACTTTATTCAATAAGTAAAACCTGTGTAAAAAATTACAAAAAAGGATATTCAATGAATAAGATTTGTTAAACAAAAATTAGATAAAAGTGTATTTAACACCATAATACTGTTGGGCACAAATTATAAGACAAAATGTTTTAAATTTGCATTGTTTATTGAAAATCACACTAAAACTATTGCACTGTGTAACATATTACATCATAATATAGTTTGGTTTGTTTGTTTTATGGCATATCAACCTCAATGGGTTATTTAATGCCAACAAAATTTTCATTGTTGGTAATATTTTTTTTCAAAAAATCTATTTCTGGTAATATCTTTTCCTTCAAATATCTATTTCTGGTAAGAATTTTCCTTCGCTGGTAATATTTTTTTATTTTTTTTCAAAGAATGTATTGCTGGTAATAATTTTTTTATACAAAGTATTTCTGGTATTAAAACCTATTTTTACACTTTCATAGTGTTTTGATCCGAGTTTGGGGGTTAACTATTTGCCTATAGCTGGAACCCTAACTTATGTTACCACCCCAGATTAGAGTGAACCTGGGAACACCAGCAATTAAGAGGTGGTTCTATGCTCCTCAAAACCTGATCAGAGGCCTTGCTGTCAGATGTAGTTTATCATCTTACCAAGGATGCGGATGTAGTTTATCGTCATACCAAGGACGGACATCATAATATAAATGAATTGTTCAGTATAATATCCCTTTGAAGTAAATGAAGGTCTTATTGCATGAACTTTCAAATTGCATGAAATGCCACGGTTCCAAAATCAACCTACCCAAATGGACAGTGGAATGAAAACAATCTATTGTCATAGATGAAATAAAGGGTTCAGTTCAAAATTCTTTGAAGCTTACCTGGGTTGACAAACACCTGAAGAAGGTCAAAGAGCACAAAGGTCAAAAGAAAAATGAGGACATATGTCTGAAGCAACATTATAATCAGCTGTATTTTTTTTGTTGAATAATAATAAAACCAGAATATATCACTTAAGTTTTATTGAACATGGCAATATGTAGGCTTTCAGTAATAAATGAAGTTCCTTGATTTCCCACAAGAAACTGGTATTATATATATATATATCTATATATATATATATATATATATAAGGTCTTGTCAACTAAGATGCTACTCATTCCACACTGAATAACTGAAAGTGTCACTTTAATATAAAAGAGAACACAACATATAATGAACAAAATAACCACAATAACAAAAAATTTAGAGAACATACGCAATGAAATTGAAGAAAATTAAACTTTTGCATCCTATAAAAAACTGGAAATGTTAAAATTGAACACATCTTTTACTAAACATGCTCTTCATCTGGCAGCAAGGGCTCTGATTAAGAGGTTTCTAGAAGTGTGGAACCACCTCTTAGTTATTGTTGTTCCCAGGTCCATCTTCACCTGGGGTGGTAGCACCTGTTACGGTCCCAGCTATGGGCAAATAGTGACCTTCCTCCCACAAAAAGAAAAACAGTAAACAAATCATTTTATAGTAAAATGACTAACAATACATTTTTATAGCAAATTGACAATACAACACTAAAAAAAAGTATAAAAATACAAGCAATACTTGTAGCAAAATTACCAGAATGTATAGTCTATTTTGGTATCATCCGAAGTAATTCCAGTATATATCACGGTCACCATAGATCAACTGCTCTTTGAGCAAAAATTCTTTATTAACATGAAATTCATTTCAGATCATCTGGTATTTCCTTATACTCTGAATTTTCACAACAGCCATCATATCTGTAACTTTCAGTGCAGATCAAGTGACAGGAAGTCCTCAAATCTCCAAAAATTTAATCTTGGGTTTAATATTATTAACTGCAAGGATAGTAAGAAAAAGTGCTGTGGTATTCAAAAAACTTGCTATCACATGATCCCTAGCTAGAGCCACAGATTTCACTACAGTTAAAATTCATCTAATAATAATAATAATAATAATAGATATGTTTCTGGTATTTTTTCATCTACATTTGTTGTTTTTATATTTCTTGAATTGAATTATGCGCCCCACTCCAAATTCCTGTCCTTTATTGCGCCTTTTTGAATAATCTTTTCTTTTTCTTCCTACTTCACTACAAATCTATTTCTATTCAAAGGACAGATAGCAGAGTTGGAAACAAATAACTATTTTCTACTCTGCACAAAATGCTTAAAAGTTTGTGTGCTGACCAATATAGATTGTCTGCTGTGTGAACACTTTTAGAAACTAAATTCAGGCATTTAACAGCATTATGCTGGGGCACTGCAACCTGAATAATGCCAAGTCACCTTGCCAGTGCTAATGTAATAAAAAGGCTGCTGAAAAATGCTTTCTTGATTGTAATATGAATAATTTGTGCCAGTAAAACTTTGTACATATCATCGAAGAATACAAATTTCCTCAAAGTCTAGCAAAAAATGTCTTGAATTATTTTTGTCATTATTAACTACTTTATCGATGCCATAAAGAGTTATACCATGTTTAAATTACTATTCAGTGGTCTTCACATGTGAGCTTTTAAATATATTTTTTTTATATTAATATACAGTAATTCTGGGCAAATCACTTTATTACTTAATAACAAATGAAAAGTGATCCCTCATTTTATGTCCAGTAGACTCTTATATTAAACACTCTTTTAGTTAAGCCCCTTCTATTATTTAGAAGGTTTTCACATACAAGATATTCAAGATATTTTTCCAATTATTGTTGTTACACTTTGCTCTTTCACTAAATTGTTTTTTTTTAATTCCTCACATTGTAAAAATTCTCAGAACAGCCCTTCATTGTCATAAAGACACTGTCACCTGGTGACATCAGTGCAAGAAATATAACTCTAAAACAGCCAAAACTTACAGGTATTATATACAAACTTGGCATATGATATGTAGAGAATTTTTACAATGTTTATTTCTTCTTATTTCCATTGCTTGTCTGAATTTCTTAGATGAAATCCTATTGTTAATTAATCATTTTGACTACTTTTTTCTTTTGTGCTCCCCACCCAACATTCCAGCAATTTTTATATTTTCAAGCCAATAAATACACTCCTGTACAAGAAATAAACTGTCTGACTTTCTTAGATGAAGACTTGTAATTATTATTAATTTTTGACTAGTTCTACTTTTATTTTTTATTGTTTCCATCTAGTAGTAGTAATGGACATAATAGTCTTAAATTGTTTGACTTTCTTAGATGGAGCAATGTTACTATTATTAATTTTTGACTAGTTCTTCTTTTATTTTATTTTTATTGTTTATTTCCACCTAGTTGGGGATGCCAACATGAAGCAACTACAGAAGTTTAACTAATTTGGGAAGTGTTTTGTCAGAGGATGGAAATGTAACACTGAAATTTGGATACACATTCTAAACGCTAAGCAAAGTATTTTAAGAAACAGGAAAATTTAATTAGAAACAAAGAAAAAAGAGCTGGATTGCTATGTGATATCCATTCTTTTATATGGCTGTGAATACTGGACAATTTCCACACGGTGAAGAGAAAACTGGAGGCAACAGAAATGTTGTTCTACAGAAGGATACTGAAAATTACAGAGTAATTTCGCAACAAGGAAATCTTAATAGACAAATGACAGCAAAAACAACGCATATTCAGAATCAAGAAGAGATAGCTGAAATTTCATTGACACATAATCAGGAAGAAGGGCTTAAAAAAAAAAGCTAACCCTCACAGGGCATACTGAGGGCAAGAGAGATAGGGGAAGGTTGCAAGCCATTACCTGATGAGCTTGTGTGAATGTATCGTGGAATGAGGCACAGGAGGTCTACCAAAGGGAGAAAAACTGCTAAGGCATAGGAAGTTTTGGAGAGCCATGATCACTCATGCCCTGAAGAGATGCAGCATATAGGAGAAGTAATAAGTTGTCTAAATTTCTTAGAGTATTGTCATTATTACTAATTTTGACTAGTTTTTCTCTCATCTTATTTTTGTTGCTTGTTTATATTGAGTAGTAATTGTTATTATTAATTTTTCGTGCATTTTTCTTTTTTGAAGTGTTGCCTAATATCAGCCCTCCTATATGGCAGGGAATACTTAACAATTTCATCACAGATGAAGAAGAACCTTGAAGCAATAGAAATGTGATTCCACAGAAGAATGTTAAGAATACCATGGACTGAACATGTGAGCAATGACAAAGTTTTAGAGAAAATAGAAACAAAGAGTAAACTTATACTTAGCATCAAAAAGAGATAGTCAGAATTTCTAAGGAATATAATGAGGAAAAGCAGCTTGGAAAATTTGATAGTCATAGGACAGATTGAGGACAAGATGGACAGGGAAAAACAATGCATAACCTGTCTAAAGAGCTTGAGTAAATGGATGGCAAGATAAAGTTTAGGAGAGACAACAAAAAAACAAAATTTAATAAAAGCTACAAAGGACAGGAAATTGTGGAGAGCCATGATTGACTATGTCCTGAAGAGATACATCCTATAGAAAGAAGAACTGCTGTAAAGACAAGGTCAGTAATAAAGAATTAAATTCTGACAAGATTTTAAACTGCAGCCAAAGTAGCAATAATGGGTTTGTCTAGGGAAAGATAGCCTGACGGAATCCCTCTCTCTTGCAACTGGTCTCAAATTCAGTGTTGTCCTTCTCTTAAAACAGTTGCCTTACCAAAGTTGAAGATCCCTATCTGTATTACTATTTATCCATAGCTGTGGCAGAGGCAAAAAAGATGGATTCATGCCTTTTCCAAGACTATTTGTACAAAACCCCAAGAGGATGCTTATCCAATCACTACAATCTTAACCTGTTCAAATCTAGGATCAAACATTATCTTCCCTACATATCCGCATAAACTGTGCCCCTTACTCTGTAACACTCTACCTCAGGTGGTTCTTGAGCCTTGTACAGGGTGAATACCACTATAAAAAAAATCTGTCTTATGAATGCTAAATTCTCCAAAATTTCTTTTTTCATGATGTGTTACAAAAATTTAAGCTGTACCTTTGTAGTTCCTTTTCTTCTTGGAATTTTATTTTTACATATTTACATATATAATGTTCACCCAAGGCTCGAGGTCCACTCAAGGTAAAGAGTTACTGCTAAAATGGATATGACAAATGGGGTGCCTGATATGAATGAAAGAGGAAGTGGTAGGAAGATTCTAAGGATAAGTAGGATAGATAATGATTGAAGATATTAAGATTGTTATGCTGAGGAAAGCATCCATGAGGGAGTCTGTTTCACAAAGTAGCAGTTCTTAAGGAAAAAAACAATTTGAGTCAAACTTCCTCCTTACATTTGAATATTTTCAGGTAATATACATAATGATTTAAGTCATAAGCCAGGTGTTATAACAACCCACTTGACAAGTGATTAACCATAACTCTAATGTCATAAAAGTTATTAATTTTTTTTTAACCAAGGAATTTTCACATTAGATAAGTCTTACTTTCCTCCTCTAATGACTAAAAATTTGTAGCTTTCCAGAGTGGGAAAATATTCAAAGCTGAGCTTGTAAGGTGATCCAACAGTCTTCAGCAGTACTGGTGTCAAGTTGATCCTGACTCTTCTTTTTGGACAACATTAGTGGTGTAAATTTAAACTGAGAAATTCAGACAAGTGATGGGGAGAAAATGATTTATTCAAATGCTTTGTTCTTCATGTAGGTTCCCAGTGAATGATGGTTGCTCAGCATTTCCAGGTAAAATTATCCCTTCCCAGTTAAGAGAGTTTCCAAGGGGAGTAAATCTTGAAGATTAACAAGTGGCATGGAGAGAAGAGAGATTTGCTGTGTGGGCAACTCTCTATTTTTTATACAATCTTTTCCCAGGCTTGTGCTTCGAAAAGCAAAACTTTCCAAGGTGTATATAAGTGGTCTCATGACAAGTTTCTCAGGATGAGCTTTCCAAATATTTCATACTACTTTTTTTTCAATTATTGCCATCACTGATTGGATTGCTTTTGCTTAATCTTACAAAAGACTCTTTATAGAGCATAAAACCTGCAACTAGGCCAAGTAATATTGTTACAGGTTCCGTAGCAAGTAAATTTTTACAAGGCCTTGATGTTCACCCAACATTCATGATGAACTACCTTGGATGGATAAAGGGCATCGACTATACTTCTATTTACTTATAGCTGATGAGGGAAAGTGGATTCATGCCTTTTCCAAAAGTATTAATGCAAAATCAATGTAATCAATCCCAACTGAAGTTCAAAACAGGAGATATTTTTCAGATGAAGTAAATCCTATGTTTTTGTAGATTATTATTACACTCTTTCTCCACACAGTCATTCATATATTATAAGATATATAACTCCCTTCAAGTATAGTGATTTTCTAAGTATACCTTCAAGTATAAATACGCTAATTTATGTTTGGTTTTTGAGATATAGAATTATCTTTGAATTATTTGATTCAATCAAACTATTGTTCTCATCTCTGACTGTTATAATATGTTGTTATAGACATGTTTCAGCCAAGTACCCTCTGGTCATCGTCAGGTATTCATTATTGTTTTTGATTTGGGGAATTGTCAATATATTCTGACTTATTCAATTCAGTTGAACTATTGTTTTCATCTTTCATTGCTGCAGATGTTATTACAGACAAAGTATTTCAGGCAAATATCCCACTCCCACCCAGAGTTTGAAGAAAGAAAATAAGTCAAAGTAGATTCATATTATACACACACACATATATATATTTTAAATTCTTGTAGGTGGAGAATAGCAAGGGCTACAACCATGCCGAGTGATGCCGCTGCAAATTCAGTAACAAATGAATTTTTATGAGTGAGGGAATAGCTCATTACACAAAATAGACTATTACAGGAATAAAGGGCTGCAACTGACTTAGGTGAGCAAGAAAAGTGAATTGATGCCTAAGGTGACTCATTTACATATGAAGTCACAAAGATTATAAATAGCTACAGCTATTATCCATGAGGTAGTTGAGTGCATACTACTTCTCATGAATCAGTAACACTACAATACAACAGCCTCACCAATATCTAAAGAACCGAAGGAACAATTATCACTTGATAATTATGAATATGCACAAATGTGACTTAGAATACTAGCAGCTAAAGCTAGAACAAAAAAAAATAAAAGATTTAAAATTAATTGGTGGAGAAAACCAAATAACTGATCTCTTCTTGACAACTGCTGATTGTGAAGCCATTATAAAATTATCAGTAATTGCACACTCAAGACAGCTGGAGGAAATGACATTTGACAATATAAGTCAACTAATAGTGAAAAACATAGCACCCAAGAAAAAACTAGTGAATGAGGGAGAGAGCTAAGTTTATGAAAGTGAATGAATAAGTTCTTTATTTAAAACAGGCTGCTAAATATTGTAAATTTAAGAAACTGGCATTGGAAAACCAGTCAATCAAAGTGGATTCAATCCAAATGAAATTGGAAAATGGCCTTCAAAATGAGGAGTATCGCCAAATGATTCTAATGCATTTATAACTGGGAAAGTTGTTACTAGAACAGTGTGTTGAATTTGTTCAGCAACAAGAATTAATTGGAAAATTTAATAGAATAAAAGTTACAGATGTGGACAAATACACAATAAAGAAAAAAAAATGTACTTTTTGTGGATATCAACATCAAAGAAAAAAACAAAAATGTCTGACTTAAACGTATGTGTAAATCTGAAAAGAAAAACAGAGACAGTTCAACAAAATGAAGAGGAAATAAGTAAGGATGTCTTTTCATTGAAGAAGAAGAAAAAAAAATGAAAAAGGGTTATTAAAAATTTAAATCAATAATCTTTTATTGGACATGCAACTAGATATGGAAAATGACATAAAATTAGGAAAATCAAGATTAAAGAAAAGCCTTGTCCAATTGAGTCAGTTTGATAGATCCGTGATAAAAATGCTAGATTATTTTGAAGCCTACATTGAACTAAAAAATAAGTTTCATGTATTATCCATTATCGTGGCAAACTGTGAAAAGAATCATTATCTAATAGGAAATGATGTATTGAACATAAATTTGACAAAATTAGGAAACAAAGTCAAGGCAGAAGAAACTGGAATGTTAAAAAACTATAAAGCAAAGTTAAGACTAACAGAAAATCATATCCTAAATTCATATCCTATCGCCAATGTAGGGCTTTGAACTCCCTTATGGCTATGAAAAAATTCTCTAAAATTTACCTAAAGTCAGCATACCATCAAATACCTATTGATGAAGACTTTAAAGAAGACACAACAATAAACACGCCAATAAGCTTATTAAGATGAAACAAGTTATTGGTAGCAATATGAAAAAATACAATATGGCTTCTAGGATGACATTTGTGTTGGTGCTATTAACAATGAAGAATTAGAATGGAAAACCAGTATGGTTTTGAATAAGTTAAAAAATGCTGGATTAACAATTAACAAAAAAAAATGTCTGCACAACATTAAAAAGACATCATTTTGGGATATTCCATATTTAACAAAGGCACATCACCAGACCAATTGTTAATTGACAAAATATTAAAAGTTGAAATAACTAAGAACAAAAAATAATTGGAATCTTTCTTAGGACTTGTAAATTTCTACAGACAATATGTAGAATGATACTCCAAATTGACAGAACCTTTTGCTGCTTTAAGAAAAAAGAATGTGGAATTTATTTGGACAAAATAACAAGTGGCATTTGAAAGTTTAAAAGCTGTTCTGGCAAAGAAGCCAGTAGTAAAATATTTGATCCCAAAAAGGAATTAGTAGTAACAACTGATGCAAGTGAACACTCAATTTTGGGAATATTAGCTCAGGATGAACTCATCCTATTATGTATCTTTCAAGAAAATTGTCAAAAGCTAAACTGAACTATTCAAATATCAAGAAAGAACTATTGGCCATAATATGGAAGAGAAATAAAGCTTGTCAGTTTCCGATTGGAAAGAAATTCCTACTAAGGTTCAACCATAGATCTTTAGAATTCATATTTAATCCTTGGAAGGAACTTCCTAAGGTAAGGTCTTCTAGAATTCAAAGATGGGCCTTAATGTTAATAAAGTTTGAATTTGATATTGAGTACATGAAAGGCAATACCATTTTGCATGTAGACGCATTGTCAAGATTGAGGTTTATTACTTGTGAAAGTGAGAATGAGGCAGAAAATATGAAGATACTTTCTTGCACTGGGTTGAAACTGATATTTTCTCAATAGACAAATTAGCTGAGGATACAAAGCAAGATCTCATATTGAACAGCATATTGTTCAGGATAAAAAATAATAAGTGGGATAATTGCTCATTGGCAGAAAGGTGTTTTAAAGAAGTTAAACACAAGTTAACTGTAGAAAATGGTGTAATTTGTAACAGAGATATAGTGGTTCTGCCTGCAACACAAAGAAGCAAAGTTATAAAAAGTATACATGATGATGTTCATTGCGGAATAACATCTATGACAAAGGAGATTAAGGCGAGAGGCATGGTGGCCAGGCTATTCTACAGATGTAAAAGAATACATAAAAAGATGTAAAATGTGAAATGAAAGAAGAAAATTTAGACAGGCAAAAATACATAAATGGCCTAAATAATCCCATACTTGGGACAGAGTACACATGGATCATACCCATGTTAATGGAGTGGGATTATTACTAATACTGGTAGATTCATATTCAGGCTGCCCAGAAGTAATACAGGTCTCCAACAAAAGAATTTCGACCATGAAATGAGTGCTAAGGATCATATTTTCAACAAATGGAATCCCTAAAACACCAGTATCTGACAACACCCCAGTTCTGTGACAAGGAACTATGCCAATAGTTGAATGAAATTGGATGCAAACCCTATAACCCCCCCACACACACACGCACACACCATACCATCTGCAATCAAACAGATTAACAAAAAGGATGGTGCAAACTATAAAAAAACAGATTGAAAATGTGTGTGCAACAGAAAGAAAAGATAGAAACATTTCTTCCTAGATTGTTGCTGGAAGATTGAACAGCCTGTCTGCCCTCATGGGTAGACAAGTTAGAGACCCATTGACCATGCATGTCCTATGCTACTAATGAAAAACTATGGTATAAAAATAGTGAATCTAATCTAAGAGGTAAGATTCATAATGCAAAGTGGACAGAACACTATGATAACAGAAAAAAATGGAAATGGGATATTAGCGCATGCAGACCAAGTCAGATTGCAACACGATAGTGATGAAGAAATGTATTGTGAGCCTGAAAGTAATGAAGGCAAGAGTGTCATGTCAAGATAAATTAGATAGTGAAATCAAGAGTAATATAGACTCTGAAGATGAACAAGGACAATCACTGAAGTAAAACTCCTATGAAAAAGGAAGGTTGAGATCTCCCATATCTAGACAATCATTTAGGAAGAGGGAGGAAGATAGGAGACAAAAGATCCCAGAAGAAAATAAGGGGATAAAAACTCTTCAGTACAGGGGGATGTGGTGACTCATTTACACATGAAGCCACAAAGACTATAAATAGCTATGGATATTACCCATGAGAGAGTTGAGTGCATACTACTTCCCATGAGTCAGTAACACTACACTACAATGCCTTTTCCTAAATAAATGAAAACTGTCCCAACCATAATTTGAACTCTGTTCTGCACTTTCAATGACTGGTTCTATAAAGTTACATTATTTTGTTTTGTCTAGTTCTGTTCACAGCCTGTGACTGAGTATCTAGACACTGGGAACTGTATCAGCCCATTATTCATATACTTGTGGGATATACAGTATACAAGAATGATATAAATATCTGCCACTATCTGCTGTGAATGTGGAAGTAGAATTGAAACAAAGTGGTATTTTTAAAATTAAAATCATATCTTTGAAGAGGAGGAGATGGAAGAGAGAAAACAAAAAGAACTTCAAGAAGAGAAAAGAAAACTGTCTTCATCGAATGCTGACCGTGATGTGAGGGGAAGAGAAAAGTGATTTTGTATGGAGAATCAGTTATTCTTAGTAAGTTGTTTTAAAAATGATCTGGACCCAAGTCAGAGAAATGTAGGTATTTTACTGGAGAAGGAGAGGGAGAAAATTTGCTTAAGGCAGTGTTATCAGGAAGAAGAAGGAAAGGAAAGGAAAAAAGATTTAAAATGAAGGAGTAAATGATAAAAAAAAAAATAGAAAAAGGAATAAGAAGAGGCAAAAAGAGAGGAATGAAAGATGAGAAAGAAAAGCGAGAAGTGTAATGAGAGATGTGAAAGAGAAAAGGAATGAGAAAAAGAATAAGTTACAAAAGAGGAACAACATATGAGAAAGAGAGAAATGGAAGGAAAGATGGGAAAGAGAAAACTGGAAGGAGAAATGGAAGGAGAGATGGGAAGGAAAAATAGAAAGATAGGAAAGAGAGAGATAGGAAAATGAGAAATGGAAGGAGAGAGATAGGAAAATAAGAAATGGAAGGAGAGAGATAGGAAAATGAGAAATGGAAAGAGAGAGATAGGAAAATGAGAAATGGAAGGAGAGAGATAGGAAAATGAGAAATGGAAGGAGAGAGATAGGAAAAGAAAAATGGAAGGGGAGAGATAGGAAAATGAGAAATGGAAGGAGAGAGATAGGAAAAGAAAAATGGAAGGGGAGAGATAGGAAAAGAGAAATGGAAGGAGATAAATAGAATGAGAAATGGAGGGATAGAAAGAAAAATAGGATGAGAGATGGGAAAAAGAGAAATGGAAGGAGCAATGGCAAAAGACAGAAAAGGAATGAGAGATGGGAAAGAGAAAACAAGTTCAGAGAGAGAGAGAGAGAGAGAGGAATATCTGACAGAAAAGAGATACAGAATGAGAGAGAAAATAAATGAAGATAAAAGAACTCAGAAAGAAAAATGAAAGGGAAGCTAAGGAAAAGTGATTTACAAAGATGTACAAAGAGAAATCTAAGATTTTTAAAAGAGAGAATAGAAAAGAAAAACAAAGGGAGCAAAGTCATTATCAGACACTCTAAACTCAGTTCTCTTTTTTAATCATTTTTTTTTCTTAACCTTTTTTTTCCTCCCATGACGTTGGAATTATGCAATTCTGACTCTACGACCAACTTAAATACAATAAATTCAATATCTCAATAAGAAATGTAATTATTTTTTCCAATGTACGGCCGAGGAGGGTTAGTGGAGGGGGGACACTACCAAGAATAGCAATGCCAACTTTATCTTTCTCTCTCTCTTCTTTCAAACATCTTTCATGTTCTTCTTCTCCTCCTCCTCCTCCCCTCTTCCCTTTAGTATAGCAGTTTGCTATCAGTGAGAAGGAGGAGGAAGGAGAGAAAAGTGATGTGGATAACCCATTTTTTTTTTTCCTCAATGATCAACATATTTATTCACCAATAGAAGACTTGGTTGATCACACAGAAGCACTTGCTTGCTCGTGCATACGCGCACTGATGAAGTTGGGAGAGAGAGAGGAAGAGAACTGTAGGTGTGTTGGGAGAAGGGAGGAGAGGCCTCCAGAGGGGTGGAGACGCGAACATGCATGCACGTCTTATTGGTATTTTCGTGTAACGCACAAGAATGCGTGTATGCAGAATAATAATTGTGCACCCGTACTTTAAATGCACTGAAGTAACATCTACATGCGGTGAGGGGATGGGGGTACAGACTTGCATTTTGCAATCCTTGCAAAAGAAAAAACAAATTGTGAGCTTTGAACAGTAGGCGCAGCATTGAAACCCAAACAATGCGACAGAGACAATTTTTTTAATTCTTATGTTTTATGAGCATATAGCATAATACCCATCAAAAATGGTAAGATTTTCTATGTGTAGATCAGCAACTCTGTTGAGAATTTCTGCCTAGGATCAGAGTGTAATATCTGTGCAATTTGGAAATAGCACACAGAGTATAAAATGATAAATAAAAACTTAGTCTGGCACAAGGTTATAAATATTATTTAATCAATGCAATGAGTACTGACTTCATGAGACATTGTATTAATGGTCTTCTCGAGTAGATTGTTAAACACTATCACACGTTTATATACCTGCATTGACTATTATTTACTAAACTTTTGTCTGGCACAAGGCCACAAATAAGAGGCACCCAATAAGGATCAAATTCAATTCACTAATCACAGTAGTGATGACTTTGCATTATTAAACATTACTTCAAATAAGGTGACCTAAATCAGGCACAAGGTCTCAAATATAGAGCATTCAGTATCAATCACACTTCTGACTGATCTGCTTCACTAACTCACTAATCACTACTGAACAGCGAAACAGTATAGCCATTGATAAGCCAACCTTAGCCTGGCACAAAACCCCCAATGTGAGAATTGAACTCATTACATCCAATCAATGATAGTAGTCTGCCAAGGTGAGCAATCCCAACAGATTATGGACAAATACCTGCTGAGAGAGGATGAAGTTAGAAACAAATTCAATAAAATAAAAATGAAAAATTATACAAAAAGTTTTTGATTACAGGACATCATCAAGTTGCCACATGTTTAAGGTATTTTCCAAGGTTGTTTTTTTTTTTTTAACTCTTCTATTTTTTTTAAAAATACAGTTCTATTTGCTTAAAAATTGCTTTATTGAATGAATGATATAATCTGCCTAAGTTATTGGTCAAATAACAAAATAAACTCAGCTCTCTAACCTTGGTTGCCAGTCAGTCTAGAAGAAGACCAAACTTGATTTTAAAACCATGAAGAATACAACAGGAAACCACTCCACTATTTTCATCAAGAACAATTATAAAAGTAGAAATTACAAAAATTCAAGAAAAAGAAACTCTGGAGAGCCCTGATTGCTTTTCCTCTGGAAGGACATGGCACTTAAAGTGATAATGAGAGAATACAATATGAAGCTTTATGTTTCAGAAAGAAAAATGATATCATAATGACAGTGCATCTAATTCGGAAGATGTTTTAATAGAAGAAAAAAATACAAAATAGATAAAATAAAGAATAAACATCACCCACTAGAGAAAAAAAGATGGAGTTTATTTATATATATATATATATATATATATATATATATATATATATATATTTATAGACTAGCTTAAAAGGAGCCCTATTGGGCAGCATTTAAGCTAGCTCCAGTGGAGGGCTTTTATCACAATAAATAGGGAGTAGTAGATGCAATAGGCAACAGTAAACTACAGAAGAACTCAAATTGATCACTACATATTGCATTAATATCTAAGTTTACCTTTTAAACGTTCAACAATAAATCTTCTGCCGCCACTTAATTTAAAGATATTTTGATGTATGTAGGTCCTTACTTTCTGTACAAAGAATTATTTTTATTTCATAGTTGACTTTCACTGGATTTCACAATTAATTTTGATTATCTCCAAGTTATAAAAATTGTTATTGTAAAAAAAAATTTATCACAAAATTCATATAAAAAAAAAAGAAAAAGAAAAAAAATAATCACCAAAAACAATTGCAGTAATGAAAACTTGGGAATCCAAAATTTCTGGATTGCCCTTCCAGATCCAAACAAGAATGTTTGTAATTTGCTCAAGGAGTCAGCCTGATTCCAAAATGATATGATATGTTGGCCAACAGCCTCTAGGAGTAAAGTTGAAAAAGTGTGACACAGTGCCACACTGACATTTGCATTTATTACATAAATTATATTTTGAGACAGGGTAATTCTGGAAAATAACATTTTTAACACAAGCAGTCTTTGCAACTATAGTGCTTGAAATCAAGAGGTAGAAAATTAACAAATAAAATGGATTATTATAGTACTGAGACAAGATAAGTGAGTGTGCAGACACATATATATATATATATACATGCAAACATGTTTCATTGAATAATATAGACATATTATGTCTATTTATTTTTATACTGGTCCTTTCCAGCTCTCTAATAAGTTTCTTGATGTTAAGATGAAATTCATCAAGAATGACACCATAGTTTTTCCTAGCTATGTGCTTTCAATCAACTCCAAGATCATGCACAGGGGTGAATTACAAAGACAAATTTATTGTGATGGTGTTTTCTTTAAAAACACACATGAATGCGCACTGTTATAATTATTTTAAAATTTTTAATTTATATATTGTAGCTATGGAATTTTTTGCAAAACATTTATCCTAATATTGAATGAATATATGCTACCTAACTCCTGATACCCCCTGACGAGTGGATGGACAAGGGTGTCTAAGAAACTCTGTAGGCAAGATACTGAAGGTAACATAAATCAGATAAGTGACAACCTTTTTTATATATATATATATATATATATATATATATATATATATATATATATATATTCACGTTCAGTTAAGTAATACCGAAAGTTCTTTAACATTTGTTCATTTATCTGCAAATTGAATCATTCATCTGGCTCCAGTGAGAAATTTAACATAAATTTTACATTGTCATCTGACAGTTTTAATTTTTATAAGCCATGATCGAAAATGTTGTGTGTTGTTGTGTTTCTTTGGACATTTTTGAATGCCACATCAGTGATTATATATATATATATGTGTGTGTGTGTGTGTGTGTGTGTGTGTGTGGAATATTGGACATTTAGTGCTGGTGTTAATAAAATAGTGTTCAATGTATAATAACAGAGCTATATAATTTATATTAATAGTAAATTTATACAATTTATGCAATGGTCAGTTTTCACTCAACAATGACAAAGTTGAAAAACCTTTTGTGTGATGTGTTTTGTCCTTTAGGACTTCATTATGTTTAACTTAGTCCGATGAAGTCCTGAAGGACGAAATGTATCACATGAAAAACTTTTGCACTTTGTTATATATCTTTCCCTAAATTCTTATATATATATATATATATATATATATATATATATATATAAATGTGTGTTTATATATATATATATATATATATATATATAAAAAAAATGTGTGTGTTATATCATGTGCATGATTAGAGTGACTGTATACAAGGGGGGGGGAATAATGTTTTCTTTTTTTGTGGATATTTTTGAACAAGCAGAAACTATTCCTCATAAAGGAGACAAATGTCACACAAAACCTGTAAAAACAGCTAGACATCACAAATAAACACACAAGCTTCATAGAAATAAATTTTTACATACACTTGTACTAAAAAAAAAAAAAGTATGAATAATAATAAGGACTCCACTATTTATCAGAAATCTATGATATACCCAGGTTAATAAGTGTTTCTAACAGATATAAACCTATTTATGTGTATTGAAAGGATATGCAAGAACAAAAAATGCATGAAAAGGCATTTTATGCAACAAGTATTTGTTTTTCAACATAATCTCCTTCTTTATCTCCGTTAAATAGATTTTTTTTTTCTTTTTTAAGCATTTCACCCCAAGCAAGGAATGAGTGCCACTAGCATGCAAGGGGTTACAGAGAGTTAGAGCAAGAGTAAAGAGGCGTGATAGAGGAAAGGATGAAGAGAAGGACGGGGAATTAGATCAAGGCATCTGATGATGTCGATTGACATTGCATTTGAATAATTGAAGATTATAGCTATCAAGGAAGCAAGTAAGAGCAAGGGAGCTCCATACACGGGAAGTGTGAGACATGAAGCTATTGGAGTAGAAGAGATGGCTACATTTAACAGTTTTGACAGTAGAAGGGATGGGACTGAGATGCCAACCTAGTAGCATGCTTAAATTCAAGTGGTTTGAGAACCAGCAAAAGTAGCTCATCGAAGCAGTTGCCATGTAAGTATTTGTAGAAAAGACAGAGGGAAGCCACAGCATGTCTGTGAGAAAGTGACTGTAGATGAGATGCCAGATCAAGACCAATCACATTGCGTACACATCTCTGAAATTTGTCGAGAACCTTAAGGTGAACAGCAGAGGCTCAAGACCATATATGGCAGCAGTATTCCATGCAAGGGCAAATGGTTGATTTATAGATTTAAAGGATGGACTCAGGTGAGAAAAACTTTCTAGCACGACACACAGAACCAACTTTCTTGCAGTGGATGAAGCTATTGATTCAATGTATTTGTTCCATCCCAGGTCAATGGACAGTGTGAAACCAAGCAGTCACAGAGAAGCGCTCTCATAGAGTTGAGCATCAGATATTCTAAAGGGAGGCAGGGTGGGTTCTCTGTGATGGGTAAAAGTTTTTGTTTTTGAGGCATTAAAGTTTACCAGCTATTTCTTGCCCCAGTCAACAACTGATTGGTGGTCCTTTTCGAGACCAATGGCCAGGTTAGTTTTGTCAGTGATACCAGATTTGCTATTGAGGCAGAAGTAAATAGTGGTGTTGTCTGCATAGATACCAACCTGGGAACTGATGACATCAGGAAGATCATTAATGAAGATCAGAAACAGAGTAGGATCCAGGATAGAGCATTAGGGAACACCTGCATTTGTCAGAAAAGGAACCGGAGGAGAATCCGTTTAGGATGACCATCATTATATGGTTTGACAGGAATGATTGCATTGTCAAATAATCATCCTGAAATTCTGTATCCCTGAAGCTTACAAAGAAGGTCAGCATGCCAAACACTATCAAACACTTCAGAGATATCTAGAGCCACAGCTCGAGCTTCTCCCTTATTGTGAAGTGCTTGGTAAACCAATTCAGTTATGGCTGTGAGCACATCAGCAGTAGATTGGGCAAAGTGGAAACCATATCGCTTGTCAAATCATGGGATGTAAGATGCTGAAACCACTTCAGCATTGATTAAAGCTTCGAAGACTTTGTCAAAGAGTGGTAGGAGACTGATAGGACAGTACTTAGATGGGTCAGAAGGGTCGCCAGAGTTCATAAAATCAGGTACAACAGATGAGGACTTCCAACAGGCTGGAAAGCAAGAGTTGTTGAGGCAATAGTTATATAGTTTGGAGAGAACAGGAGCCAGTTCAGGAGCACATTTATTCAGGACAATGGCTGGTATCCCGTTCCCACCGCTAGACTGATGGAGTCTAATTTAGAGACAATGTCCAATACCATCGATTGGGTTATGTGCAACTCACTTAATAGAGCCTCAGTTCTAGGGGAAAATTGAGAGTGGGTACACTTGATGAGTTGAACGTTGAATTGAATGAGAATTTCTGACCAAAGCATTCAGCCTTATCAGCTGAGGAAGTCAGGACCTCAATTTGATTGAATAAAGGCAGTAATGTAGATTTGCTGTTATTCAGTACGCTCTTGTGGAAACACCATGAAAGGATGAAAGCCTCAATTCCAGCTTTTAACCAGGAGGAGAGCTCCGAAATGCATTTTGAATGGGGAGATTAAAGACGACATTCCAGACAACATCACAAAGGAAATCACAGAACGAGTCCCAGTATGCTCGTTGATAACAGAAAGATGTTCTGTTGGTAGGAGGTTCTTTGCTGGGGAAGGAGTAGAAAATGACGTTAACAGACACTACAGCATGATCAGAGTTGCTAAGAGAGCAGAGCAGTGCGGCACGACAATACTCAAGGATGGAGAGGAAACAGAGATCAAGAAAAGAAGCCTTACTGTCCTGGTTATTGGGGAAACATGTAGGAAAGTCAAAAGAGAGAAAATTTCAGATTAAACTTCAGTTAATAACTGTGATAGGCTACAGACTTGACCGACTCATTTATATGTATACAGTAAATCTAAATGGTTAGAAAGAACAATGATATTTATAATATATAGATACTTATATGACTTTCAAGCTATGTATGATTAAAAAAATGCAAATGCACACAAAAACTCACAAAAAGTTCCTTGAATCTGCATTGAAATGGTTGAAAAAAGTAGCATATTCTATAACTCCCTTCAAATCCAACTCAAAAAGAAAGATTCATTTCCAAAAATTGAAAATGGATGTCAATAATCAGAAACATTAACCTACTGTACTGCTTTGTGATCTATTTACTAAACAAATGCAAATATTTTGTGAAGTGAAAGAGGAATTGTATTTAAAAGATATTTGACTTGACACCCATATATTTTAAACTATAAACTTACATCTACCAGCCAATGTATTTGAGAGTCTAAATGAAGAAAAGTAGCCTCTAGGAAGATCTGAGCCATCTGAAACACACACACACATTCTCTTTAAAACTCTTGAATGCACAAGCTGGTAGTTATAAATTTCAAGTTTAAATATGGGAATATCTACTGAAACAAGTGCATCCAATAACATTTATGCAATATACAATAATGACATATTATAAATAAAACCCATTAATTCATTAGAAATTACTATAGATAGATAGAAACAGATAATGTACAAACTGAGATAGATATGAACAGACCGAGATAGATAGATAGATAGATATGAACAGACCAAGATAGATATGAAGACTTAAATAGATAGACAGATAGATATGAAGACTTAAATAGATAGACAGATAGATATGAAGACTTAAATAGATAGACAGATAGATATGAAGACTTAAATAGATAGACAGATAGATATAAAAACTGAGATAGATTTGAACAAATTAAAATAGATGTAGTAGATGTGAACACTGAGAAAGATATATAAAGAGATAGATGTAAACAGACTGAATATATATATATATATATATATATAGAGAGAGAGAGAGAGAGAGAGAGAGATGTGAATGTGAAATACAGATAGATGTAAACAGACTGAGAGAAACTGGGATGGATAGCTGGATAGATTTGAACAGACTGAGATAGCCATCTATATTTCTGAGATGAGGTATTGTAATTATTTATATTATTTACATTGCTCAGACTGTAATCCTCATCTTTATTATTACGTTCATGATGTTTTGCAAGAGAGATTGCATGTGAAATTAAAACAACCTACCCTAGTGGATGAAATAAAGGGTTCAGTTCAAAATTCCAATCACCTGAAGAAGGCCAGTGCATACAACAGCCAAAACATAACAATAAAGATAAGGACAACAGTCTGAACAATGTAAATAATCTAAATAAGCCTTAGATAGATAGATAGATAGATAGATAGATAGATAGGAAAGAAGGAACAGACTGAGATAGATAGATAGATAGATAGATAGATAGATAGATAGATAGATAGATAGATAGGAAAGAAGGAACAGACTGAGATAGATAGATAGATAGATAGATAGATAGATAGATAGATAGATAGGAAAGAAGGAACAGACTGAGATAGATAGATAGATAGATAGATAGATAGATAGATAGATAGGAAAGAAGGAACAGAAGGATAGATAGATAGATAGATAGATAGATAGATAGATAGATAGATAGATAGATGGGAAAGAAGGAACAGACTGAGATAGATAGATAGATAGATAGATAGAATGGGAAAGAAGGAACAGACTGAGAGATAGATAGATAGATAGATAGATAGATAGATAGATAGATAGATAGATAGATAGGGGAAAGAAGGAACAGACTGAGATAGATAGATAGATAGATAGATAGATAGATAGGAAAGAAGGAACAGACTGAGATAGATAGATAGATAGATAGATAGATAGATAGATAGATAGATAGATAGATAGATAGATAGATAGATGTGAGCAGATTGAAATAGGAATGAGATAGACAGGCAGGAACAAACTGATGTGGATAGATAGATAGATAGGAAATGAACAAATTTGGTTGGATGGTTGAATAGACAGATGCAGAGGGAGAGAAAGAGAAATAGGGACAATCAGGAACAGATACTACTAGGATACAATGAATCAGACAAGAATAGATTAACACAGATCTAGAACAACAGGGATAGACAGATGGATTTAGAGAGAGAGGGTGAAGAAAAGATAACGAAAAAAAGAAGAAAAGGAAAAGCGGGATCAAATGGGGTGTGTGTCTTGTAGACAGAGAAGGTGATTGGAATGTTGTGTTGGCTTTAAAACTGAGGAGTGCAAGTTGCCCCTCCCCATTCGTCTCCTTCCTGAAAAATAGGACGACAACAAAGAAAATAGGTCACCACTCCTGACAGCAGAGAGAAAGAGAGAGATAACATTTTCATTTATTTTTCTGGTTGTATGTAAAGCATAATACACAAGCAAGTTCAATGACAAGTTAAGATTTAATTTAGTATCTAACTTCTACATAAGTTTCTGTGCCTTTAAAAAAAAGAAGGTGGACTTTTTGAGAGAAAAAATTGGGTGAGAAAGAAAGAGTATTTGGGTGAAAGTGGAGGGTTGGAACATGTGCTTGTGTGTATCTGTGTGTGTAACCAAAGAAGAAAAGTGATCCCTGTTTGTGGAATGGAGGGGTGGGAGGTGCTGCAAAAGTGGAATGGGTGGGGCCACCGATGAATAATAGGAACAAGTTGATAAAGATTGGGTTCTTGGTACATGTGAACTAAGGCAGATCAATTCGGTTGGGTTATGGACAGACAGACAGACAGACAGACATT
>CAHIKZ030000945.1:555000-587500 GCA_903632075.3 Acanthosepion pharaonis
TTAACTTAAAAAGAAATAGTCAAAAATAGGTTTTAAAAGATTTATCCTTATATAGAATACTTTTTTCTTGTCTAACAATTACTGAATATTGTTTTTTATTATTATAAATATTATCATCATCTTTATCTCTGTTAGTTCTACAAAACCAACAATAACAGTAATCAATAAGATGAGGGTTGTGAAGTGGCTGGATTGTCATGACAGTTCATATAAAATAGTAAGACCATCAGTACCATCATAATTGCAGTGGTAGCAAGAAATAATTTAAAATTAGCACAGCATTTTTCTATATAATGAGTATGTGTGGGTGGGGTGGTGGAGGTACTGAAAAGTTATCAGCCTAACCCACTTCTCAAAATTACCCTAATGACAAAGTATCTCAGCATCCCTTTCTCTCTCTCTCTCACACACACACACACACACACACACACACACACAATTAAAATGTTTGTCACTTAGCTGATTGACGTTACCTTCAGTATCCTAACTATTTTTTTTTTTTTATGAAGTGAGGTTCATCCTGTACAAGGCCTGGGGATCACTTGAGATAAAGGTTTACAGTAACTAGCAGTTTATGCGGATAGGAGAGGAAGATAATGGTTAACCCTAGATTGGAACAGGTTAAGATCGTAGTTCCACAGAGCAGCGGTTCACAGGAACAAGCTGTTCAAGTGGAACTTCTCACCTATGGAATATGGAGGGAATGTGGGTGGTTTGCTGCAATGTGGGTGGCATGGTGGGTCCTGGCTGTGAAGGTTAGAACTGGCAATACCAAGGAATGCAATTTGTCCAAACACTTTCCATGGAAGTAGCGATAGAGCATGCCTGTGAGAGAGAAGTTGGAAAATCATTTGTCACCTATAAGGACTCCAAGATGCTTTTGAACTGTGCAGCTCCTGCCCAGATATGACAACAGTATTCCATTTTAGGCTTGATTTTCTATATATATATATGTGTGTGTGTGTGTGTATATATAGAGAGAGAGAATTAGAAGATCAGCCGATTCTGCTACCTAATTGATTTCCTAATGGTTTCTTTTTTTTTCAAAATAAATAAATGAATGAATAAGCACACAACATGAGGTGTGGTATAATTATATATTGTATATTTGGGCAATAATCCTTCTTTTATACATGTTTCATTGAATGTGACAGACAAGGAAGATTTTCTAAGTTTTTTATTTGATTTTTCTATTTTTCTTACAGTTTTTCTTTGATGAGGTAAAGAGTGTGTTTTAAAAATGTCTGTAAACGTTTCATGCTAATACTTTAGCTATTAAATATGGAAGGGTATTTTTTTGTTAGAATATTTGTGTGCATAGCACAAAATAATAATAAATTCTTGTGTTGAGTTTTGCAAATTGGTCGAAATTTACTTATTCTCAAGGTTGCGCCTATTTCTTTTAACAAGAAGTTTATTGAATTGTACAGGGATGTTGGACTGGTCCCCAATTTCCAAAAGTCAGATAAGAGCCCCTGATAAATAAACACCTTGTCTAATCACCCACCTGCCATTTTTAAGGAAGTTCTAAAATATGTGGTTCATAAGCTATCAGTGTAACGTCTACATTTTTACAATTCCTCTTCTTTGAGTGGCTCTTGAGTCTTATATTGGATAAATATTAGTAAAAAAACTTTTTGGAATAAGTGAGTGTTGAGTATACAACAGCATTGTAAAATAGTGGCTACCCATCTATATTGAATCTGAAACAAAATCAGACAAAAAGTGTAATATAATCTGTTTTAACTCCCTATTTAACAAGACTGTACATACAAAGATGCTTATCAATTTAATTGGTAAGAACTTCCTTAAATCCTATAAATTGTTTTAAGATATTTAGCAGGAACTCCCTTAAAATCAATTATTGCTACAAGGAGAACATGCCTCAGTTAGCAAAGAAGCATAAAAACAAGATGTTGAAGGCTAGTGATACAAATCATAATGATAATTCTAAATCATGTTTCCTGTAATTATATGAGTAGAAAAAACTGTCCTTTAGAGAGTGATTGTTTAAAAAAGAATGTTATGTACCAAGCTACAGTGAAAGTGGTTAACATACCTGCTATTGTGTATATTAGAGCCACTGAGAAAGTTTGGATGCAAAGATTTCAAAACCATAACACTTCCTTTAAAAAGAGGTAATTTGAAAACAGTAAAACACTATCAAGCTATTTATGAGAACAAAAGGATAAATATGAACAAATGCTGACAGTGGAGTGGAAATTAGTCAAAAAGGCATTTGCTTTCATGGAGAGGTCGAAAAAAATACAGTGTATCCTTGGAAGAGAAATTAAAGATTGTCACATTCCCTGATTAGAGGAAGTTATTAAATAAAGGATCAGAACTAGCCTCTAAATGCAAGCAGAAAAATAAATTCCTATTCTGGCATCCACCCTATGAATTATGAATAGAATATGCATGTTAGAATTTATGAACAAACAACAAACTTGGCTTTTTAACTCAATTGCATGAAACTTTTAGTTTGTAAATGTATTTATTATTTGCAGTTTTTATCTGGTTTTAGCATTGTCGTAGCAATTTATTAATATTGAGTAACCTTTCCATAAAAAACTGACTATCAATAGCATCCATTGAATATTTATTGAATACATATATACACACACACACATATATATATATATATATATATATAATTAATAGAATTGTAATAATAATTGTTTCAATCATTCTTTTTTTTTCTTTTCAAGAATAAAAATAGGTTAAAAATATTTTTATTGTAGAAAGAACTAAGTGGGCAAATGCTTTTGATCCAATAAAAATCCCATTGGCTCGATAATAAAAGCATCAAAGAGGAGGGTGGTGGTGTAGCAGCAGCGGCTGCAGTTTCTCTTTCCTCTTTGTTATAAAATATGCAGTTTTAAATAGGTTAACGACAGCAAACAGTCAAAGCTGAAAAGAAAGAAGAGATACTTAAAAATGAACCTCTTTTCAAAACTGGGTTATCAACAAAGACAAGTGGGGCACTGACATAATTATGGTTGGATCATATTAATAAAGTCATAACTCTCTCACTCTCTGTGTCTCTCCCTCTGAGAAAGAGCTTTGTCTATCAACAAAGAAAATAATACAAGCCAAAACTTTTACCCAGGTCAGTAGCTAATAGCCACTAGAAAAAGCCTAAATCCCATAGGCTAATATTATTCTTAAATACTAGCCAAAGCACCACAAGTGATAACAACTTTTAAAGGCAGTGCAATTGAAGTTGCAAATTTGGTCACTCATTGCAGATTTGGCTAAGTGGGTAAAGTTGTGCACTTTGAGCCATGAGGTCTGAATTTCATATCTAGAACTTTTCCAGGAAAGATAACTGTTTTGCAAAACCTTTTCTCTTGGTGGTCAGTGTACAAAGTATCATAAGTAATACTTCATTTTTAAGTTTTTAATTAAATTTTGAAAATTCATTTAACCTTAATTTTTTTGAACAAATAATTAATACAAACATTCCAGTAACAAAATATCATAATGCATAAGTGTATCAATGCTAATGTTGCCTAATGATGAAAAAAAAAAAGCATTTATTTTAAACAAATATATATTTTTCAACATCATCTCCTTCATCAATGGACTTAATTCAGATTAAAATTTGGTTAATAATAACATGTTAGGTTACCGACTTATTGATCCAGCCTCAGACAAACAAAAGATAAATATGTATATGTAGCATAATCATGAAACAAATATTTATTTTACAAATCAAATATTTCTTTTTCAACACAATCTCATTCTTCATCAATGCACTTAGCTCAGTGCTTCTCCATTAACCACACAGATTGAACATTATGCAGTGAAGATTTCAGATCAAAATTCAGATAATTACCTGTGATTTATTGATCTATCCTCATGCACATGAAGTTGATATGCTGATATTAGAGAAATTGATGGTTTGGGATTTGTTTTTTTTATCGAGACAAAATCAAGAAAGCATATTTTAAATTCCTGTAAGCACCAATGTAATTTACATGGAAAAGCACCTATATCTCTCAAATTAGAGATTTTTTTTTCTTTTTTAACTTATTTTCTTTGTATTTCTTACAACTTGCTATCACTTTATAAAAAAAAACACAAGTGTCTATAGTGGGGTTAAGTACAGGAATCATATCAAGAAAAAGATGAACTATTGGAAAAACTAGACCATGTTGTCTCAGTGTGTAAATTATTCAAATTACATGGCAATATTTCATCAACTGTTAAAACTACATAGAAAAAAGCCAAGAAAGAAAATGTAAAAATTCTAAATAGTGAGCAGTTCAAAGAAACTAAAAAGCATTCAAATATAGGATAAAATAATAAGAAAAATATTGGACATACTTATGTCGTCATCAAATAGTGAATGAGATGAAATTATAATTTCTTTCAAGAAATTGATCCAACAAAGACTTGACAAGAGCCAGAAAATTATGAGTGTATACATTGTAGATGTTTTGTACTGATAAGAATCCTACTATAAGTAACCATAATTCCTGACTACTGGAAATCCCATCATGAATTTCAATGCAGTTTCTATAGTAAAATCATTGCTAAAGCATTTACATTCTACAAATAACAGCTTTATTCTATTAGTAATGCTTGCATTCATTCCTGACCACTGATAATCCTTTTCTTTCAGATTTGTAATGCATTCCTATAGTAAATCATCAGCAATGCATTTACATTATACATGATGGTTATATTTTGTCAGTCATGTTTGTATTAATTCCTGATGACTGACAATCCCTTCTACATTTTCAGTCTATGGCACACAAATTGAGTGATGAAAATTGCTCAAATATATTTTAAGTTAAAAATTACAAGATTCCATTGTTAATCAAAACACTTTTTTTTCCCCTGGTGCCATTGATGCTTCCATCTATTTAGGTACATTTACTTGCTCACTGAAGAAGCATGATGAAAAAAAGCCTCAAATTTAGAAAGTTTTATCACCAAAATATTTATGTTATTAAGAGGAAAGACCAAAGCATATCTTTATTATTACATTAAATTTTTGAATCCTTTCTAACACATTCGAAATTTTGGTTAAAAACCTTGTTTCCTTTGGGGTTTTTTTTTTTAGGTCAGCAGACAACATAATATTTACAGTTAATGTTTCTGCACCTATTTTTTTTTTTAAAGTGAAAAACACATTGATTTGGAAATTCTTGCAAAAATCAAATAATTGTCAGATTTTAATGAAACTTTCAGGACTTATTCAAAAATGAACAAAATTATTTTTTAAATTTTTGTTTATTTATTTTTAAGAAAATCTTGGTAAAAAATATTTTTTTTTACATATGTTACCCACCAATCCACCCACTTTCTTAATTTCAAGAAATTCTAATCATAAAATTTGTTTTATTAATTAGAAGCAGGACTCTTTGAAGAAAGTAAATCATCAATTTTTTTTTTTGTTGTTGTTTTTTTTTTTTTCAAACTACTACTCAGTTCCCAAAAATGTGATCCAAATCCTAAAATAGAAAAAATGCAATAAAAATATAACATTATTTAATTAGAAAAGATTTTAATTCCTTTTATGAAGATTTGTTAAGGACACTAATTTAATAAAATAAAAAAAAAAAAATTTCTATGAATATTGAATTTTTACAAGAATTGTTTTCATTGTTTTAAATTATAATAATTTATAATATTATAAATCATTTAAAATTCAGCATTACTTCAATCTGGTTAGGTGATAGTGTTATTAAGTGAAAACTATATTTACAAATCACAAATTGAAAAGGTCAATAAAATTGTTTACACCCAATATTTAAAAAAAAAAAAAAAAAAAAATTTATATATATATATATATATATATATATATATATAAAATATTACATAACTTACCCCTGTTTGAAAGTATGGTCAACCATACATGACATAATCAGAAAATAAAACTGATGACTATAGTAAATTTAATTTCAACATTCCTAAAATTACAATATTTTCCAACATTACAAGATTACTGAATACTTAAAAATTATATTAAAAAGGCACTCATCCATTATTTTCTTAAATTATGTTTTAACAGATAATGTCTCCATAAAACAACAGTAAAACTGTTGACAGATTTTATCATTACTTGTTAAGTGATCAGTGAGTGACAAGTGATGGTGATAAGCACATAATAACCATTACCATTTGCTTTAAAAATCCATTTCTCTCTTATTTTAAACTTAAAGTAAATATTTTTTTCAAATCAGATTAATTATACTTTAAATCAGCCAATATTCCTCAAATAAAGTTTCAGACAAATATGTTTTATTTTTGGAAGATTATTAAAACCGAGAATTAATTTCTGTTTACAAATATGTCAAAAATGGTCGATTTTGTGAAAGCGACCAAAAAATTGAGATTCCAATCAATATTAATTTCTATTTGAAATATGCCAGAGTATTTTGCTTACTTAAATAGTAAATTTAATCATTTAGCTTTCAATTAAAGCTAAAATGAAAGCTTCAAGAATGTTTTTACAATTTTAAAATTTCATTTTTAACCTTAGATACCAAAAATTCAGTGGAGGTGCCTACATTTATTCATTCAGAGAATGATTCAAGGTAAAACATGAAATTAAGGGAGTAAAAATAAAAATGATGAGCAGTAAAAACAACATTAAAAAAAATGTCATCGATGGTGTGAGTGTATATGTGTGGAACTTTATTATTAAGACAATATTGCTTAAAGTGTAGCAAACTAATTAAAGTTGGTTTGACTTGAAGTCCCACTACAAATCGATGTGATTTCTCATCTTCAGCATGGTCGCTTGTTTCCAAGCATGCCCATCTGCCCAGGCCCATTTGTGTTTTATTAACACCCACAGAGCCAACCTGCCGTTTATACTGCAACTATGGTTTTATGATCAGCAGTTTTGAACAATTCCAGTATGCACAAATACTCAGTCACGATGACTTGTGACTTCATAATAGTGCAACCACTGAGGGCTTCTTACCCAATTTCAACTTGTGGAATGGTTTTCAGGCTCTTTCCAAAGGTGCCTCCCAAGACCAATAACATCAAGCCTGCCTGCCTGCCTGCCTTCCTAACAAACAGATTCAAAAGTGTGTCTCATGATTGGAAACCATTTGATCACATGCCCATCCCTATATATATATATATATATATACACACACACACACATATACTTGTATAATTGTCTATTGGAATTTTATTACTCTGAGGTGCCAAATAAAGGGGGGGGTATTCTTTTTTTTTTTCAAAGAAATGTTCCTGTCACTCCTCAAACTTATTAAGATCACTAGTTCATTAATTTTGCATTTTTTGACCCTTTAAGTGATTTCAAGACTATCCCTTTCATTAAGATCCTCCCTTGCATTAGGTACCTAAGAGTATTGTAATATTAAGAAATAAGACAGTGTTGTAAATGTAAATTTGATTCAAGTGTAAGAAACTTAATATTCTGCCCCATCCACTATCCAAACCCCAGCTGGAATGACCTGACCAGATCTTATCAAGTTCATCAAGTTCATTCCAGTGAACTTAAGGTAGCATATGATGATGAGGGAGGCGGCTGCGGCAGCACTGTCTATTGACACACACACACACACACACACACACACACAACCAGTTACAAATTCAATAATCATTTATATTTCATAAAGTTGATGAAGAATTGAAACGAAAAATCTCATCTATCCATCCCACTTCCATTCGCCACTCTCCAGTACCTGTCGCCCTCCCTGCCATCAGTCGTTTCTCACCTCAGGGGCTGGACAAGACTTAAGAAGAAGAAAAAGGCAAAAAGAAATTAGTCGTTCTACCTTTTAGAATATTATTTAAACAGTGCAAAATAGTTGAAGTTGACAATGAAGATGATAATGATGATGACAGTAATGGTAGTGAGGGGGGGGAGGTGTGAGCGAATTGAAGACACCGGGAGTTTTAGACATAATAAAATATGTTTCTGCCGCTGCTAGACAAACAAACCGATCGATAGTTTTGTTTAAACATTGTCTGGAGACCGGAGTGATGGGTGAGAGGCGTGGATAGAAAGAGAGAAGGGGAGAACAAGACCAGTCATGGTCGGTGTGGGAAGACTGGGGGGAGAGGGTCCGGATGGTAACGGTTTTAGTAGTTTTACAGTACAACAGCTGAGAGAGAGAGAGAGAGAGAGAGATAGGAGGGCTTACTGAAAAGTTCTCGACCCGACCCACTTGCCATAATCTGACCAAATATTAGATTTTATTTTCACCTTCTCTTGGTCAGGCTGAGAAGTTATCTGTGTTCCTTGACGGAGAGACAGATTAAGAGTTATAAAACGAAGGTGTTGCTAAGAGAGAATAAAGAGACGGGGGGGGGACAAATGAATTAAGTAAACATTGTTGAGAGATAGAGAGAGAGACGGGATACGTGGGGATAAGAGTGAGTTGAAAAATTTTGTGATTCTGAGGACAAAAGGAAAATTGCTGAGAAAGAGAGAGGTATTAATAAAAGAGAGAGAGAAGTGGGCATTAATAAAAGTGAAAGAGAGAGGTATTAATTAGAGAGGGGGGGTATAGGGAGAGAGAGAGAGAAACAACGAAGAGATGAAGTGAAAAATTAAGCAAAAAAAGATAAAAGTTAGAATGCGAAAAAGAATTTTTAAAATTGGAACATCGAAAAAGAAAGTGATAGAGAAAAGATAGAAAAAGAGAAATAAAATTTGTGAGAAACTCTGTTTCAGTTGGTAAGAGTGAAGTTTCAATTTGGTAAAAAGAAACACTGAAGAATATGAACAGTGATAAACTTAACAAGCCACCTTTTTTTCTTTTCTACCCCCAATTTAGGTATTTGATAGTATTAAGTTAATTTAATTACTAGCAAATTCGATCGTCATTGAATACCCAGCTTTAAAGACCAAGTCGTCTAAGGGTAACGATCAAGCTAATTATTATTGGTGTGAGTTCGATCCTCTCTAGGTGCCCTAATTGTGACAAACTAAAAATAAACTAGGTAACCAACACAATTTCTTTGAACCCTGCTAAAAGAAAGAAGAAATAGAAACAAAGCTGTAAAAACTTGTCCTTAACGCCTTTTCCCACACCCACACACACACACACACACAAAGCAACAGAATCATCAAAACCTCCCCTCTTCCCTTATCCTAGATTCATATGCTACCGCAGACCCCACCTACCGAGCCACGCGCCTCACCTACCTACCTATCTAGCACAACACAAGCCCAATTCGTTTCAGACAAGGCTGAGAGACCTGAAACAGATCAATGTGCGGTCATGTCGGCCAGACAACAGCTGTGTGACGTCGACCTCTCTCTCTCCTCATTTTTTTCCTGTTTTTCTTTCTTTCTCCCTCATACACGTTTTCTTCCTTTCCCGCGCTAACTCCATTTTTTCCCGCCCTTCTTCGCCTTGGCGCGCTCAGGTAGTCGTGGTCGTCGCATTTGTAGTAGTCGTCGTCGTAAAATGTAATGGTGGAAGAGCACAAACTACACAGCAAGACTGTCTGGACTGCTTTACTTGTATGTGTAATGATCAGTAAGAAAAAGAAGAAAAAATATGGGGAAGAAGATGGCGGCGGTAGTAGAAAATGCTAGCAGTAGCTACAGAGGTGGAAACGAAGACGAATGTTGGGGCGGGGTATTTTTGAGCGGCGGGTGGGTGTTGGGTAAGAATCGAACAGTAAAAGAAAGAGGAAAGAATAGCAAAGAGAGGGTGAAATGTTTTTAAACAGTAAAGAGAACACAACTGTAGTCTGTCATGTCCGTCTCTTGCGTTGTTGCTTTTTCTTTTTTACAACTTTCTTGAGTTTTTTTCCCGCCTCCCTCTGTTTCGATTCTGTTCTTTCGGAAGAAACCAAAATTGTTCATCGTAGACAAAAAGGAAAAACAAGACTGACTAGTAAATGTCGAATTAACTGTTTTTTTCTTTTTTTTACTTTTACTGGGATTTGAACTAAACGCGTAAAAAAATCGACCGACAATAAGACAGAGACAACAGACAGACAAGAGAAACCTTAGTAAAATAAACAACTGATCTATTTATATAGAAATATTTAGACTCATTCGATAAAGTTTAATACTTATAAATCAAAATGCTTTTTTGATTAAAAAAAACAAACTAAAGACAATTCTGATTATTATTAACATTGTTGCACTTTAAAAAAAAAAAAAAAAACTGCCTTTGAAAATGGCGCGAGATGGAAGACGCGAGAAAAATTATTCCTACAAAACAAAATAAATTCGATTTTCATAAACTTTCACTTTCAACTATTATTTTAAGAAAGATCAGGGAAATTAAAATTAAACTTTAACTTGTCTCCAGCAGAACCGGGGATATTTGTGTTTGAAAAGTTGTATTTGTTTAAACTTTAAATCATAAATGAGAACAACAAATTAATTGTGACGGAAATTCGCATAGTTTATATTTTTAAATATGTCTTTTTTTTCTGTATTTCTTCCTTAACAACCAAATTTATTTTTTAAAAAAGATTTCTTGCCTGAAATCTTTTTAAAATATTGATTGATAGCACAACGCAACAAATAGGATTCCTTTCCTGGTTTTTACATCGCACTTTTTTTTCTTAAAAACATTAAAATAGGATAAAAAATATGAAGCTAGGTAATAAAAATAGCGTTTTTTTTTTCCTCAGTCGTACAGTAAAGAAAAATACGACTAAACTTTTCAATTACTTCGGGCTTTGTCATTATTAATTAATTTTTTTAAATCCTTCAATATTTTTCTAAAATACTGAGAAAAGTGAAAGAAATTCTACTTATTTTTTAATTAATAAACTATTTAAATACGTGTCCGGAAAAATTTCACAATAAATTAATTTATGGTGGCTAGTAATAATAATAATTAATAAAAGTCATCTATTTCTGTCAGGTACTTCACGAGTTTATGGGTCCGCTCTGTTTGCAACAGAAATTCGTAGTAAATCAATCCAACCTAAAGGTTTTCTAACAATGCTACGCTCACATATTCGATATTTCATTAGGGAGTCCTAAAGACACGACTTTAGTCTTTATGTGAAGAAGAAAGTCTCAGTTTAATATTAAAATTTGAATTAAAATTTCCTTGAATTTTCAGTTTGTTTATGAGTCTGGGATTTTGTCCATGGGAAGAGGCTGGGTTTTTGAACACTAAAGTTTTGGGATAAAAAAAAAAAAAGAAACCGCTCAGTTTTTTTGTCTGTTGTGTGCTAACCGTATCATGTTTCTTTTTTTTTTTTACCTGATTTTTATTTATTTATTTTTCCTTTGACTTGGATTCGTTTAAATGGGGGTAGTAACATTTTTAGAAACCTAAAAAAGGAAAACTTTTAAAATTAAATAGTGATTGTTTTTTTAATTTCGCAAACCATAAAAAGGAAACTGTTATTATTAAAAAGTAAGAATATAAAATTCACTTCTCTTCTCGAATAAAAACAGAATTAGCAAATTTTTATCAATTTCAAAAACAAAAAGAGAAAAGACACAACCTAAGAGTAAGAACTAAAAAAAAGAAAATGTATTTCATTATTGAGGTATTCGGATTCCCCACGTCTACTGTCCATCGCTGTAGTGAAGTATAACAGCAAGTCTCAAACTCTAGAACCCTCCTCGGTATTCTCGCAGATTCCCGAAATTGGATAGTCTGTGCAGTCGGATTTCTAGTTCAGTAACATCGCGTCTCTAATGTTTTCTTTTTTTGACACAATTTCAAACCTTTTTAGTAGGTCTTTAACTTTCCATATCTTTCTCAACTCTCTAACAAGGTTCAGATATTTTTAATTTATCACTAAATAAATGTCAACACTTGTTTTTGTTGTTCATTTGCAGAAAATGATGGTAATTTCAAAATCTTTAAAAAAATGAACTGAGAGGTTAAGTTTCCCATAAGGGTTAAAGTAGTAAAAGTTACAATATTTTTTCCCCTCACTAAAATTGTGACTATTTCCGTGCACGGTAAGGTTATCTTATTTACGTTTACGCACGGTCTAGTGAGTCTAATCAAAAGCAGTGCATAAAAAATTACAAACACGATACGTTTATTTTACAGTTTCTCTTCTGGAAGATTGTTGTAGCACTAATTTTCAAAGAGATATTCTGAATACCAGAAAACTTGAAATCAAACTTCCATCGACCAATCAGAAGACTTCTTCTCGGAAGTTAACCAATCAGATTGCTGCTTGTATTTGACATGCGCACAAATACACGAGACAAGTATCTCTTGAGAAATTAGTTCTTCAGACAAACTTTGAACTGGTTATTATTCCCAATGGTTGGCAAATATTATTCGTCTGGTAGCAAGACTTGAAAAATTCTTCAAGCAGTTTTCCTTTGGCCATTTAAGTACACAATGGAGTGCAAATATTTCCACATGAGGTGCCTGCTCTAGAATGAATATTAACATGTTAGTCTCACAGACCACCATTGAATTTTAGAAGTAAATTAAAATAGGTTTTTGATCCTTATTGGATGCCCCATTATTGTGGCCGTGTGCCATACCAAACTCGGTTATATTCAAATATTTAAACAAACACTAATAGTTAACATATACAGGTGCTAAGCAGCATGCATTTCGATGCCAACACACAAGCATAGAGTGATATTATTTTTGTTGATATATCAATATTTTTTTCACAGAATATAAGAGAATAAAATATAAACAAAATCACTCAAAATTTGTTTTTGCTAGTTAAATAGATTGCTTATAAATCTTTCACATTTGCTTTTATTATCTAAATACCTGTAGAGACATATATACATGCATGCATCATAAGTTGTCCGAAGTTCATTTCAGAAGAAAAGTACAAAAAATATTGTCCAAGGTTTCGACTTTCTTAAGTCATCAAGGTAAGTAGAGGCAATTGGTGAGTTTCATAGAACTAGTGAGTGTTGTGATGTAAGTGAAGAATGTTGTGATGTAAGCAAGGTGTGATACCAAAATAGTAGCAAAATCAAACAGTAAAAACAGACTTATGATCCTTGAAGTAATACATACAACAAAAAATGACCATCAATAAATATGGATAATTATAACTTAAGAGAGCCTGAATCCTCAAATGAACATAAAAAAAAAATAATTACAAACGTCACACCTGGCTTACATCACAACATTTGTTCTACAGAACTCACTAATGGCTTTTATCTACCCTGATATTGACTTAAGGAAGTCAAAAGCTTGAACCATATTTCTTGTACTTTTCTTGTGAAAGGAATTCAGACAATTTATGATGGAATTCAATCATTAAAATGTCTGTAATTTTTAATATTTGTCGTAAAGAACATTTATGCCCGAAATACACAGAATATGTGTGTGTGTGTGAGTATGTGTACACATAAACACACAAGATAATATATATGTGTTCTATGTATGTGTGTATGTATTATTATTCAAAATTTGATAATTAAAATACCTAGTGTGTAAAGATTTTAGGAGCATGTCAGGCTTTAAGAAAAAAAAATGACAAAAATAAAATATGAAAGAACAGAAATTTGCAGACAGAGATCACAAGGTATAAAAAAAGAATTTTCAACCAATCATTGTCAGTTTGAGTAAATTCAATAACCACTGCTTCTGTTATCACCCAAAAAGAGACAAACATAAGTTTGCAATAGGTCATAGTCAGTAAACTCAAAATTTCAGCTTGTCTATACAATTCTGCACCAAGTAATTCCCTTTCCCCAAAGAGAATAGGAAGTAACTAGAAATAAAAAAACTCGTCAAGTTAAACTATATGCCAGCTTCTTTAAGTTCATACAACTATGCTTTCTTTTTTTTTTCTCTCCTGTAAACTCTGATTAATGACATTCTAAAATTTGTTAGCAAAAGACCAGGCAAAAATACATTGTGTCAAAAGACTGGTTTTTTTCTTCATACCCCTATTACCATATTCTTACATGTTAATTGTTATTAATAAAACCATGACATGAAACTAAATTTATTATTAATAAAACCATAACATGAAACTAAATTTATACATTTTTTTCTATGAATAGGCTATTTTAACATAATTGGTAAAATAGACACTAAGGTTATTTTGCCAGTTTCAGTAAAATACATACCAAGGCTATTTTGGCAGTAAATAATTAGTGTTTTAAGAATATATTATATTTGTGATCGTCAGTGCAGTAGTTGTGTGAGATGTGTAGGCAGGACTTGAACAACATGGATTCTGTGGTCTGTGATTCTTGTCTTCAGTGAGTGCACCTGAAGTGTAGTGACAAGAGAACCATGCCCATGGGCAAGTTTTGGGATTTGCAGAGACTTTATGCCTGAAGTGCTTAAAATATTCAGAGATATATATCTCTGAATATTTTAGGCACTTTATAAATCAAAAGTGCTTAATATTTTTGTTGCCAATTCTTAAGAAAATAATTTATAAATTCAGTTTGATATGTTATGGTTTTAATAAAAACTCAAAAAACTCCTTTGTGTGCTGTGCGCTCTAAGGACATTGTGGCTCTCCATAACTTCCTGTTCCTTGTAGCTCTTAATAAACTTTGCCTTTCTGTTATTTCTCCTAAGACCTGTTCCACCATCCATTTAGCCAAGCTCACAAAGTATGTTATGTGTTGTTTTCCTTTGTCCCCCTTGACCACTCTCTGTTCCATGAATATCAGTTTTCCAAACCCTCCTTCCTCATTATGTGCCCCAGAAACCACAACTGCCTCTTCCTGATGTTAAGAATTATTTTCCATTTTGTTTCGTTTTCTGGCCTATGATATTCAAGCAAGAGGCTTGAAATCAAAGTTTTCATTCTTCTGGAGTGATTGCCCTACCAAACCTAAAGAGTAGGCTGTTCTATTTTACACATAGTTGGTGGTTTGAGGAGATATTTATAAGTCTACTATGTGTCCATACTTTGAATATTGCAGCTACATATGGTCCAATGCCCCAGATATATAGAGATTTTTGATAAAATCCAAAGAAGAACCTGCAATGCTATTGTTCCTGACCTGGCATCTCAGCTTGAGTCACTTTACCACTGTCATAATGTAGCTTCCCTGTGCGTTTTCTATTAATACTTTCATGGTAATTGCTCAAATGAGTGTTCCACTTTGGTACTGAAAAGCATACTACTAGATTGGCAGCAAGGTCTCATCAATTTGCACTTGAATTGGCTAGATGTAACCATAAGTTCTATGCTAACAGTTTTTTCTGTTCCACTTCTCACTTGTGAAAGTCTCTTACAGCTCCATGCTTTCCTGCCAACTTTTTTCTTCAAAAATTTAAATGTAATGTCAATCATTACCTACTGTTTTCTTCATTTCTCTTCTTTTGTCCTCACTCCTTAATAATGTTTCTCTTTCTTCTTATTCTTTCACACTCAGTTACCCCTTGTGTCTTAGTAGCTTTACTGCCTTACTTGGGATGAAATTTAAAAAAAGTTATATGTATGTACTTATATCAATACACATGAGTGTGTATATGTATATATAAACTTATATGAATCAACATCCATACATTTATCTACAAAGTAATGCCTGTACTAAGCAAGAGTAATTCAAACCATATTACCAAAAATTTAAATTGACTATTGCCAAAGACCAGTATTAATGTTCTAGGGTGTGGGGAAGGGAGAATGAGAGAAAGAGAGCAAAGGCAGTGGGTGGAGTCTAAGAGAAGGAAAATAAAAGGGTAATACAGTAGATCACGGTTGCAGTATACATGTTTTATTTTACATTTTCCATGATCACTAAAATAAACGAGATAAAAATTGATATATCATCATATTATCAAACATAAATGAGACAGACACCAGTTCTCCTCTCACCTCTACTCACTTATAAACCAATCCTGCTCCCCATTGGTCAGTCAGTCTGTCTGCCCACACAAGCCTCTTCATCTGAACACTATAAGACACTCATTTACCATATCTCAAGCCAATCCAATAATGTCTACCATTTGGCTCTGCCTAGTGCCAAAAAGGATTTTCATAGCCAAGCAGAATCAATGAAGTGCATACCTCAAATGAGTCTGAAACAAACAGACAGTGCATTATTCCAGACACTTGTGGAAACACCTAATACATGGCATTATATCAGTGCATTTTCACCAATCACTAATTCCATAGGAAGGGCTTCAGGTATGACAAGGGGAGGACAGAAAGATGAAGGAGGTATAGAGGCAAGTATAGTGATACAAAAAGAACTGTAGGATTTAATTGTTTAGCACAAATTATGGGTAATTACATGTACACACACGTGTATATGAACTCACTGTTATCTGTCCCCTCTCATCAGTTTCTTTATATAGTGATTTTCCAAGCCTAGCTTAGATGTGGCACAAGGCCAAAAGTAGGGGGCACCCAGTGAGGATTGAACTCACTACTCAGTCGTAATTGTGCTAGAAAGACAAGCTCGCTAACCATTACACCATCTTGAGATGCCCACAGTTTCTTTATATATATTTATATCATCATCACCAATCATTTGGACAGAAGCCAGTCGTAAACACTAGTGTGACTATGCGGTATAGACTGCCATGTAATTCCAGCAAAATCCTATCTCTCTCTCTTCTGTCCATATTCTTTCCTTATGTTTTAGCACCTCAACTTGGTGTAATGGTTAACAAGCCTGTCTCACAATGTCAATTATAACTGACTAGTGAGTTCAGTCCTCACTGGGTGCGCCATACTTTCGTCCTTGTGCCAAATCTAAGCTACACTTGGAAAATCATTTGGTGCTCTCAATGTGGTGTATTGGTGTTGTAGCATACCTACAGATGATAATGGGTATATCCTCATTCACATATATACAGTAGTAAATACTGTATGTTGGTCTGCAGTTGGAGATTCATTGTGGAATTTACTTGACTCACTTCTAGCAGTTGACTACTTCTATGCACCTCTGGCAAATCTTATATGTGCTGTTCATGTCCTAAGTATTATCTATCGTTCATTACCAACCTTCAGTAACTTATTATTCTATTCAGTATTATTTTACTCAGTAACCTTCCCTAGGTTAGAGCAAATGGTTAGCAAACTTGTCACAAGAGAACAATTACAACTAAGTAGTGAGTTGGGTCCTCACTGGGTACCCCATACTTTCAGCCTGGTGCTACATCTAAACTAGGTTGAATAAAAAAGAAAGTCACCAGAGCACCTCAATGTAGGATAAAGATTAACAAGCCTGTCGTGCTAGATCAATTACAATTAAGTAGTGAATTTGGTGCATCTAAGCTATACTTCTAAAATCATTTGGGAATTTTGATATGGTTAAACTGTTGACAAGCTGGCCTTGCTAGATCAATTACGACTGAATAGTGAGTATGATCCTCACTGGGTGTCCCATACTATCAGACTTATGCCACATCTAATCTGCACTTAGAAAATCACCATATTAAACTGATGATTGGGACAATTCAACATGGTGTAATGGCTAACAAGTTATGCTTCCTTAGGGTTATTACTTTTATATAAATTAGCACACGTTGAGTGCTGGTAGTAATAAAACGGTGCTCAATGTAAAATAACAGTTAAAATAAATATTAAAGGGAATTACACATTTGTTCTTCACTGCTTGATGTCATTGAAAGTTTCATACCAAAAGAATTTGTACCTGATGATAGCTATGTGCATGAAACTTTAAGCACCATATACATACATGCATTTATATATATATATATATATATATATATATATATATACACACACACACACCTATAATATATATATATATACATGCATATATACATACATACATATACATTTTTGTATATATATATATATATATACACATTCATCTATATATACATACTTGTACATCTCTCTATATCTCTCTCTCTCTATATATATATATATATATATATATATATATATATATATATATATATATATATATATATATATATACACACATGTACATACATATAAATATATATAGATTAGAACCTGGATCTCAAGTTCAGAATGTGAACCACTCAACCACACACACACATATATATATAAAACAAATATATATATATATATATATATATATATATATATATATATATACACACACACATATATATATATATAAACATACATACATATATATATACATATATAAACATACACACATATGTATACACATACTCACATATATATATATATATATATATATATATATATATATATATATATATATATATATATATATACACTTTCATATATTCACAAACACATAAAACAATATATATATAAAGAAATATAATTTTAAGTCATGCTATATTTATGTGATAAAGTGCTCAATATCAGAGATAGAGCATATGTAAATATAAAAGTGAACATTAAAGTCAACACTGAGAGGCAACAGGCTGTTTCATGCTAGAATGCAATCATCAGGCCACCTGACAATTGTGTTCTAGCCTGAAATAGCCTGTTGCCTCTCAGTGTTGACTTTTAATGTTCACTTTTATATATATATATATATATATATATATATATATATATATATATATATATTAGTTTTATGAAGGGCATTTGCATATAAGTGAATATAATGTCCCCAACTGGAATTGGAACTCAGCTCTCTGATTAACAATTAAGCCATTATCCATTACACCATCTGCAGATCCAAGCTTACAGAACATCGTATTTTTAAGCAGATACACACATATCTACATATGCATATATATCTACATATATACCCACACATACATATATATATATGTCCCACCACACACACAAACACACACACACTTACAAAATGTAAAAAAAGTTTATATTTAAGAGTGTGTAATAAACATTGTATATTCAAACACATTTTCCCTACATCTTTGTCTATTATTTGGGTGAGTCAACCTCATTTCTAATCCAGACTCTTCCCTAAAAATCTGTCCAATCGGGCAACAGATTAGTAGATGATGTCAGCAAGATGGCCTCCCTTAATCTGATTACAATCAATCATTTGACAATATTTTCACATATTTTTTTGTTTTTTTTAAATGTGTCTCTGTGTGTATGTATGTGTTGGAGGAGGGTTCTTGTCTGTGTTTCTTTTGTTTTTGGCTTTCATTTTTATTTGGAACAACCACCATTGTAAACATCTCTTTGATCTTCTTTTAAGTATAAACAAACGGTGAATGAAATCGACATATTTCTTCAATTATAAACAATTGCAGCTTTCATTTCAAAGTGAACACTACAAAAAAATGGCCAGGAGTAAATAGAAAGAAAATTAAAAGGAATTGGAGAAAAAAAAAAATTCTAAGAACAATGAAAGTAATTGTTCCAGTTGATAATTATTGTCAGGCTGTTAAATGTCCAACAATATTGAGCATATTAAATAACCGGTAACAGGATCCAGTAACAAGCCGTGGTGGATCCTCGATATTTGGAAACAGCAAACACCAACCAGCTTTAGTTTTAATCATACAAGAATAAATAAATATCTTATGATTTAAAATTTCAAAGTTAGGTTAAATCTATAAATTAATTTACATATCTAGATGAAGGGGGGGATGCGAGAGTTTGAAATAGATTCAAGCTTCTAGAGCAGTGTTTTTCAAACATTTTACCCTTGTAGAACCCTTGAAATAGTTTTCATGCCTTAATGACCCCCCCCCGGCATAAGAATGATTATTATATACTATTATTAATATCTCTTGTATATTTTTACTGTAGTTCAACTGGTAAGCATAATATATGGACACTGTTCATATGTCCTGTACTTGAATGAGTCACTCAATGATACAGGAATCCACAGGTCCTGTCCACAAACCATTGAAGGCATATAGATATCACTAAATATATTCTGTATGATTATTATAATTTTAAATAATAGAAGAGGTTGTAGCCTTTATTATAAAAGCCGAGTATTTTCTAACAATATGCCATACATGTATTATAAAATTAGAGAGATAACATTAAACAAACATTACTCAAAAATGCATTAGCCTATTTATCACTGTTTCTTATGGAATCCTGGTTTTTCAGAGAACACTGGTTGAGAAAAACTGTTCTAGAGGAATAAAACATTAGTTTGTGAATTTGGTGGTAGGATCAATCCCCACATCAGGTTGTACAGACTCAGTGAAAAAGAAAGCAAGCAATAATTGAAAAATATGAAAAAAGAACAAGATATACCTAGTTAAAGACAGTGGGATGAAAACAATCTGCCTTTATATATTAAATAAAAGATTCAGTTCACAATCACCCTAAATGTTACTTGAATTGACAGACACCTGAAGAAGGCTGGAGGATACAAAAGTAAAAAATAACAAAAAAGATAAGGACATTATTGATTGACTGATTCATTGATTCATTCATTCATTTTTAGTCCTGTGTATGACAATAAACTACATTTGGCAGTAAGGCCTTTTATTGAGAGATTGGAGGTTTTGGGGAGCATGTAACCACCTCTTAATTGCTGTTGCTCTCAGGTCCAGGGTGGTAGCACCTGTTAGGGTCCTGGCTATGAGAAAATAGTAAACCCCCAAACAAAAACAAAACTATGATTATAGTAAAAATACCAGCTATATATATATATATATATATATATATATATATATATATATATATATATAATACCAATAGTACATATTTATATAATTACCAACGATGCATTTTATAGCAAAATGACCAACAATATATTTTATCTGTAGTTGAAAGCATACAACTGCATTCAGAATATTTAGGTTCTGACATTAAATAACCCATAGAGGTTGATGTGTTGCTAAACAAAACCAACCAACATGAAACACTTTCATGACATTAATCTATATAATATCCTACAATTTCTTAAAACAAACTGTATTCCAAAATATAACTTCAACAAAGTTGTAATATGAAACACACATGTAACTGCTTCTAGTAATTATTTTCAAACAAACATGCATATTCAGAAAAGTTGAGTATCATGTACCATGTATTCAATTGTGAAAGCAGAATAACATATAACCTTTTTATTACTTCAAAGCTACCAAAAAAATTAAATTTCAGAATTAAATGATCCATAAGGAGTTGACATGCTGTTAAACAAACAAATCAATGAAGTCATTCATTTGTCTACTGCTTATCCACACACTGAAGGTTATTTAAAGCCAGAAAATATTTTTAGATTGTAGGATTCTTCTTTTTTTTTTTGAAGATGATGATTTTGTGATACAGATTACTACTTAACTCATAGCTGGGAGAAGATGTGGATTTATAGTTTTACCAAGGGTATTAATTAGTAGGTAAATGAATATAATGTTCCCAACTGGAATTTGAACTCAGCTCTCTGATTAACAATTGAGTCATTATCCATTACACCACCTGCAGATCCAAGCTTACAGCACATAGTATTCCTAAGTGGTTACCCATTTAGTTACTGGCTTCATGATATTTAACTTTGGTCATTATACAAGAATGAATGTTTCAACATGATGTGCCCATAACCAAAGAGGACATCAGTCTAAATATAATTAATAAAGTTTTAAATAATTAAAAAAAATATAGCAATAATCAGTGTGTATAAAGTTAGATGAGAATCTGATGATGACAGAATAGTAAAGATGTGTGTGTATATATGTATACATATATATATATATAAAAGACAATTTGGAAAACTCTGGTATGTTTTATTGATAAACTGGTTTCATCAGAGATAGAATTTTATTTCACAAGAAGAAAAATCGAAAGAAATAATAAAATAACATAATTTAAACAAAAAAAAAATTCTTTTTCTCATGATGCTGGTTCATCAGTGAAACATGTCAAAGTAGAAGTTGTCTAATATATTTACAATTATCCAAAGGCACATTGGAATGGTGAAAAATGATTTTTTTAAAAGCTAAATGAAATAGAATTGCTGAACACAGAGTGTGAGGCATAGTAAAAACACAAACATTGGCCAGAGCTACAAATGATAGGAAATTGTGAAGAGTCATGATTACCCACCTCCTAAAGATATGGCATATGAAAGAATCAAAGTAAAAAATATTTCTCTTCTTTTTTGTTAATATTTTACCATTGAGGAATAGGTAGGTTCACCTATCACCTGATTCATACTCTTTCTCTGTTTTTTGTACAGAAGTAGGGGATTAACCCGTGTTTCCTGTTTAGGATTAGTTTTCTGATTCCTTCTAAAGTCTTCTGATTTTCTTTCACTCCCAGTAATGCCTTGCATCTTACTGGTATCAATGCCTTACTTGGGGTGAAATGATTAAAAAAAATTCTTGTGTTTAGGGTTTAGGAGAGATAACAAAAGCCCAAAATTTATTAAGAGCTACTAAGGACAGGAAATTGTGGAGATCCATGATTGCTAACGTCCTGAATACTTAATCTGACAAAAATTCAAGATTATTATTACTAATACTGCTTCTTCTGTATTCTGTGTCCCTTCAGGATGTTGGTGATCATGGCTCTCCCCAATTTCCTGTCCTTTTTAGGTCTTTATAAATTTGATATTTTTACCATCTCTCTCAAACCCTGATCTGCTATCTATTCGCTCAAGCTCTCCAGATAGGTTGTGCATTGCTTTCCTCTGGCCCTCATACCTTTAATCTTTCCTGTGAGTATCAGCTTTTCCAAGCCTTCCTTCCTCATTATGTGTCTCATAAATTTCAACTATCTCTTACTGATGTTAAGTAGAAATGTCCTTTTTGTTGCCATTATTTCTAGAACTTTGTCATTACTCATGTCTTTGGCTTATGGTATCCTCACAGCATCCTGCTGCAGAACCACATTTCTGCTGCTTCAAGTTTCTTCTTCGTCCATGAGGACATAGAGGAGGACCAATACTACATAACAGTTCAATAACCTTTTGTTTCTAATGATATTTTTCTGTTTCTTAATACTTTGCTCAGCTTTTGGAAGCCATCTGCCGCTATTACTAATACTACAAGATGGAAAATACCTACAATTAAGATGTAAGAAATACATTATATGCATTTATATTTGAACAAGAATACTCACAACATTTCAGATAACTTCATATTTAGTAAACTTCTAGAAATTTTGAATTTAAGTAACTGATACACAATATCTCCTAAACATGGAAAATTGAAAGAGAACAAATCTCCCCATAGACTGAATAAAGGGTTTGGTTCAAAATTCAAAATTTGAAGAAGACCAGAGTGTCAGTGGCTGAAGCATTGTGAATGTAAGAACGAAGATAAGCATACTATGCCAAATAGAGATGTAAATAATAATGATGATGATGATTCCACATTGCAAACATTAAAAATTAATAAAAGAAAGACTGGTTAAAAATTAAAATGTTTTGACAATGCTAGAGCTAATAAAATTCAAGATAATATTAGTACTAATACATCTAGATGAAAAGCAAGTGAAATTAAGATGAAAGAAATCCTAGTCAAAAATGAATAATGCTTGACAATGCTTCATCTAATAATAAAAAATTCAAGATAATATTACTATCAGTACTACTAAATGAAAATCAACTAAAATTTACATGAAAAAAAATATTTGTCAAAAATTATTAATGGTTAAAAGAGAACTGCTTGTGGCTAAATACTGAATGAAACAATAATTTTCAAACCTTATCAAAAATAGTGCAAAATAATTTCATCTCTTTTGAACCTGAGATGTAATGAGCTTTACTCATCTCTGAGCTACTGACTGAAATGAAAGTTATTCTTATGTATCCGTCATTTTCCTGAATTTAGAACTGACAAAAAACCTCAAGTAGTGTCCAGTTGGATATTTAACCGGGCAGCCACTACACAATACACTTTGATTATATGAAGGCGTTTTGGAATTAACAGTAAGTAGCTTTTGTCTGATCATGTGACAACTTCATCCATTTTCCTCACACCCACCCACCAAACTATATAGGGTAGAATGGAGGAAGAAAAAGGTTGGGAAATCATGTTGAACTCTTCCAGTGGATTTTGGTTAAGTCAAGACCAAGAGAGAGTCTGCAGGCTGATATTTCTAAAGATGATGCTTCATTGGCTAAAACAAGAAGGGTTGTTCGTAATTTAAATATTAAACTGAGAGGTGTCAAAATAAAAGAACCAATCCTTGACATACTTTAATATATACAATAACCATATATATGAGAGAGAGAGAGAAATGAATTGGCTGAGAAAGATAGATATGAACAGATTAAGAGAGATGGACTTGAAAAGACAGAGATAGAGAAACAGGTGGTTGTGAACAGGCCAGGATAGAGAGACAGGTGGATGTGAACAGACTGAGATAGAGAGGTTGGTGGGCATGAAAAGACCAGGATAGAGACTTAGGTAGATGTGAACAGACCAAGATAGAAATGTGTATGTGAACAGACTGAGACAAAGAGATCAGTGGACGGGACGGGAAAGGAAGATTTTATATAAAATCAAGTTATACCCAAAAAGTTAAACAATGGAATTATACCTTTGTTTAACAATTTCATCAACCTCTCAGACTATCTACTTACAAAACACCAAAACGAGTTACTCATTCTTGGACTCTAATAACCACTTGCAAAACAAATAACCAGGAAAAAACTGAACTTGAAATATTATATATTATTATTTTTATATATACAAAAGAATTAATGGTAATTCTGAACTGTAATTACAGTTAAGTAATACTTTTGTACATATAAAAAATATTATCATTGCTCTATTTTTATAATATTGAGCACTATATGAAAATATCTGCTTCACTTCTAATATATATATATATATATATATACACACACACACACATACATACTTATATGGGGAAATAAACTATAGTCATGAACCTTAAGGTTGTCTGTTTTTAATATATATATATATATATATATATATATATATATATATACTTACATGGCCTCACAAGAACTTCAGTCATTTGTGGCTGTGGTAATAATAAGCAAGAAAATCTAACCAAATGAGCAAACATTAGTTTTGTTTAAGAATGGTTTCTGAGTCAGTCTGACAACTTTTCAGTACTCCTGTATATAATATCTCAGCTCCAGGTGTAATGTCAGACATCCAAAATCAGTTATATCCATTGGAATGCCATAGGTTGAAACATGGAAATTCTTGTTATAGAGTTCTGAGGCCTTGGATAGAGGGGACAATTGTAAGATGTTATTGCAAGGGCTTTATGACGTTATACTGTTGCAGTCTATAAGTCAGTGTTAGGACTGATTGTAAGGTAAGCAAACAGAATGGCAGAATAATATCAACATTTCTGGTATATTGAAAGTTTACTTTACTCTCTCATAATCTGATGGGAGAGAAAATGAGAGAGAGAGAGAAGATTAACAGATGCAAATAAACAAATATATGTAGGTATATATGCACATCCCAGATCTATCTGAAGCTTAGAACTGTTAACACAGTAATTCATCTATTTTCATATACTTTCAGAATTCAATGTCTCTCCTATTCAGGGCTGGATTCACACAATACTGAAGAACTAAGCATGTCTCTCTGCTATCTTCCTTGATCAGTATCTGTTAGTCATTTATATAATAATTCTACTTAATTCTACCCACATGATTAACCCAATTCTTTTGTTTCTTGCTAAGCTAAATAAAATAATTATTTCAAACCATTTCATTTTTCACTCTTTTTGTCTTTTCATTTATGTCACCCACACTATCAACCCAATTCTTTTTATGTTTAATTCAATAGATAATTTTGAAACTTTCCTACCCTCACAATTACAATGCCTTTGTTTGTTAGATGACATAATATGTGTTTGCCAAATCTAAATTGCTCCATTTTAAATGTTTACTATCACTTTCCACGTGGTAACATAATTCCTTCCTAAATGTATGAATTAAATTTGCTTTATTTATTATTCAATCTTTGTTTTATTACTGTCATCAAAACAACTTGTGTATTTGTATTCATTATCTTTCTTAGCCAAAATATTTCAAAACAATAACGAAATTCATATTAGCATATTTTCCTTTCTTTATTAAACAGAATCTATCTATCTATCTATCTATCTATCTATCAGCCTTAACTTTCTCTCTCCCCACACCCTACTTTCCAAATGGTCACTGCATTACACCATAGCCCAGGTAGCATTACTTCTTTCAAATCAAAAAAATATGTCAAGAACAATCCCTGATGTCACAGGTATCCTAAAACAGAAAGTCTGAAAGGTCTTCAGTAATTTTTTTTAACTAGACAAAGAAACTCATTTGATGAAGTGGCAGTAGACACTTGCTATAGAGTAATGAAAAAGATAATTTCACGAAATAATTAATGGGTTGTGGATAGTCCAATATTATGACCTTGTGTGAAACCAGGCTAAACTCTTCTTCATTCATAATATATATACATATTTGTTTGGAAATTTGAATGATCTAATTTCTACATCAATATTTCTAGTGTCTTATTTCTATAAATGTTATACTTTTGTCAGTACACTTCTTTGAATAAATAACCTGGTTTTTGTGCATAAAAATCTTGTAGAGAATTCTGAAGAGGAAGATTTACATTTGCAGACAACAATTAACCAGCAAAGATGTAGTTTGGAATGTTATTCTGGATACTGTATTTTTTTTTATATCAAGAAATATAAAAGCTCACAAATTCAATTGATGAATGATTTTTAAAACTGCAAAACTTTAAGTATACACTTTCCCTTAATGTTGTCTTCAAATTTTTGTTGAACAGATGTCTTTGTAAACTTTGCACAACATTCTGTAATTATAATTCTTAATTAAAAAGTAATGTTAATTGGAGTTTCATTAACAAAAATGAAACTTTGAAAATCTAAAATCCTAAAAGTGATACATTAATTTCCTGCACATTAATGGATCAAATATTTCTGGAAATCATTTAATTATTTTTCTAAAAATTAGGAAAAAATTATAAGTAGCTAATAATGTGATCCAGCTAGAGGTTAAATAGAAGGGCTCTCTAGCCTAGGTTGGCAACCAGTCTAGGAGGAGGAAGTCATTGAATTCAAAACCAATTGGGCATAGAGTTAGCAACACTACATTGTAAAATACTTGTACTTGTTACAGAAACTCCAACAGCAACACCTACTGTAGTGAGGCTGTGGCCCTATAGACCAAAGGGTATCTACAATGTTAACACGATAATGTGAAATACAGTACATATACTAGATTAATGATGATAATATATATGACTACAATTATAGCTTCAGCCTATGAAGAGGAGTATGTTGATTATTATTGATTATGTAATCAATATTGAATATGTAAATCAATATTGATACAAATATGAATATAAATATTGATAGATAGTGTATCAGTTCAAATCTATTTTTGACTGATATTTTCAATAAACAATGTTTATTAAGTCAAACTTTCTAAGTGTGGAGAATATCTTCTGATTATTTTGTAGCTCTAGGTGTGGGTTTCTAGTATCATGCATTTGAATAACACTATACAATTTACAAAAAACTGTATCTTTGCTTTTGATTCTGAAATCAATATGAATATAAGCATTGGCTGGGACACACATGGATTGGTATTTGAAAGAAAAAGGAAAAATATTCCTGAGGACACAAAGATGCACAAAATACACATTCATATATTCATATACACACACTAATGGTTTCCAGGTATATCTGAGGAAGTGTATATGATAAAAATATAGTTTTAAGGTATGCTATATTTATGGGTTAAAGTGCTCAATATCAGGGATAGAGCATATATAAATATAAAAGTGGACATTGAAATCAACATTCAGAGGCGACAGTCTGTTTCATGCTTAAACACAATCATCAGGCCATTATATATATATATATATAGACACACACACACACATATATATATACACACACACATATATAGACACACACACATATATATACACACACACACACACACACACACATATATACACACACATATACACACGTGTGTGTGTGTGTGCGCACTCAGACATACAAATACAAAATACACACATAAAATAGATTATGCCAAGTTCAAATTCTAGCTGAGGTTATGTTCACTTTTGCACAAAAATCTTTTAAAAAGTGGTATTACTTTCAGAGTATACCATGTGTGTGTGTGTGTGTGTATATGTCCAGTGAGCTTGAACACTCATTCATGAAGATTGTCACACCAAGCAAGATTTTGTTTTTTGTTTTTAGGGAAAGTACATCCTCTATACGCAGATTATTTCCTCAAATATGCACCTTTGCTCAAAATGCAAACAAAGAAATTTCTAAAGAATTAACAGATTTATTTTTAATCCATCATTTTTATTATTTCTAACCTTATTATAATGGATACTCAGTGTTTGAAAAAGACACCCCATTTTTATTTATGCAATGGTGTTTATTATGTCTGCTCATTCAAGAAATCTCAGTAATGATCAAACATGTATCCCCCTTTGTAGGGGAAACCATTGTTTAATTCAGTGTGCTCAAATACAAACATTAATGGATAAAATCAAATTGAAAAAATAATGTAAATGATTTTTCATTAATGGATATAATCTCACGTCACTTCTCACATCTCACTTTTATACATAGGTACTTGATGTAGAATAATGAAAAATACAATTTCACCAAATAACTAATGGGTGGTGGATAATCCAATAATTCGACCTTTTGCCAAACCAGGCTAAACTCTTCTATACACACACAATATGTATACAAAACTTCTGTAGAATAAATGTATGTGCATCAAATTTGTATTAATATGTATATACATATATGTATATAGATATGTGTGTGTGTGTGTGTGTGTGTGTGTGCATACTTATCTATACACACACACATCTCTCTATTATAAACATTGCAAGTAGATAGATGTACTGACTGTTAGGGGGATAATCCTCTCAAAAGGAAAGCCTAACTCACAGTGAAAAATCAGCCTTTGGAAAGTATGGCTATTTTCTTGGAACTGTATTAAGGTTCCCAGCCTGATGATTGAATAAAATTCCTTGATCCCCCTACAACCCCCCCCAAAAAACAAATCCCTGATTGCATAACAGACAGACAGACAGACACAGTAGTAGGTACATAGCTTTGCCATAGAAAAGCTAAAAAGATGAATAGACAAACAGACATTTTTTATTCAAATTTTCTAAATGCTAAAAAACAGAACTATACCACATAAATAATATTTTTTTTAATCAATTCATCCCAAGCAAGGTGATAATTCACTAAGATGCAAGGCGCTACTGAGAGTGAAAGTGAATGAGTAAACTTTAGAAGAAACCAGAAACACAATCCTAAACAAGGAACAAGGGATAAACCTTTACTCCTGTTTTAAAAAAATGGGAAGGAGTATAAATCAGGTTACTCTTAGCCATTCCTTAACAATTTTCAATCTTCAAAAAATACGTAATAAACATGTCATTTGATGCATGTCAGACTGCATTAGAAAATTCTGATTTTTTTAACATGAAACCACAATTCCCTGATTTGGCTGTGAATCTTGTATATATACCAATGATTGACTACTAGAGGAAAATATACAACTCTCTCTCTCTACCCCTAAGCTGGTGAACAGACGAAGGAAATAGACATACAAAGAGTATCAACACATGCACAATTTAGATTTCTCTCTTGTAATACACACTCACTCACTTTGATATTTGATGTAATAATATTTGTTTCTGAGCTGGGTCATGTCAGGGTAACCTAGAATAACCATTTCCAGACAGACAAAGGATATGTAAGTTGTACGGCATCGTCGTTTTCGCTATTTCAGTCTTCCATGAGAAGATTATGCAAATTATTATTATTCCACAGCCAATAACAGGTCAGTTCACCTGGCAAATTCACTGAATTTTATCTACTGAAATGTACCAAGTCGAGAGAGAGAGCAGACCAAACTGTCCTCAGATATTATTAAATGGATTCTTTTTTGTTTGGATTTCCCTATATATTGTCCATCTTCCATGCTGACTGGCCAGGCCTATACTGACCAGTGAACAAGCAATTTAGACAAATCTAGAGTCAATACACAATACTTAAGAATAGATTTACTATTTATGATGTCCATTGTCAGGTTGAGTGACCACAGTCCAATTACAAGTGAATGCAGACATACATGAACAGTGGGTGTGTATATAAATTTCTTATGTCATATATATATATATATATATATATATATATATATACACACACACACACACATTTTATATACACCCATTATATATATAATGGGTGTGTGTGTGTGCATAAAATGCTAAACTAGGGAAAAAAAATTTTTTACCCTGCCTTCAGCATGTTTTTGGTGTTATTTTGTTATTTTAAACTCAGTTGTTGGGAAAAAAAAATATTTTTTAGCAATTTTGTCTTAATGCCAACAATATATTTCTGAAGATGAGCCGTCCAAAAGGTGCCTCAGGTTTCAATTTTATTCGTTGTGATACTTTTGTATACTTTTTTTTAGTTTTAAAAAATTTCTTATCTTGGTGTGACAACAAAAGCTTGTTTTATATATATATATATATATATATACATATATATATATAAAATAAATGATGTGAATGTCATTGTGTCACACTTTTTCAACTTTACTTCTAGAGGCCATAGCCTAACATATACTATTTTGGAATCGGGCCAACTCTCTGAACAAATTAAAAAAATTCCCTGCTAGATCTAGACCCACAATCCTGAAATTACTGTGATTGTTTTCAGCAATTTTTTTAGATGATTTTTTGCTACAAATTTTTTTGTACGATAACAATTTTTATAACTTGGGAATAATGAAAATTAATTGCAAAATCTAGCAAAGATCACACATGAAATAAAAATAATTGTTTGTATGGGATATAAGGAGCTATGTACATCCAATTATCTTTAAATTAAGTAGCAGGAAAAAAATTATTTTTTAACTTTTAAAAGGTAAGCTTAAATATTAATGCAATATTTAAATGCCGCGATCAATTTTGAGTTCTTCTGTAGTTTATTGTTGCCTATCACATCTACTACTCCCTACCTATTGTGTTGAAGGCTCAATCAAGAGCCTTCCATAGGAGCTAGCTTATTAGTTATTTCCCTCTAGTAAATCAACTCTCCAAGGTTTTGTTCATCTCTACTGTGGCCAGGTATTGAGCTCACAACTTTTTAGGTCAAGTCACTGGGTTACTTCAACCAACGCTTTTATCCACTGAGCCATGTGCTTCTGGGGACATAACTGAAACTGAGATAGCCAGAAAAGGCATGGCATGTGGAACTAGAACAATCTACCCTAGTGGGCTAAATAAAGGATTCGGTTTGAAATTCCAATGTATATTACCTGAAGAAGGCCAGAGCGTACAATGGTCAAAATGTCATGAATATGACAACAAAGATGAAGACAACAGTCTGAACAATGTAAACAGTGTAAAGAGAGAGAGAAGTTGGAAAGAATGAAAAAAAGAAGAAAAAGATCCTCTTCTCAGTAGTCATTTTTTTATACACACCCATCCACAAAGGAGTACCAAAAGTTCTTAACACAAACCACTTCCTAAAATCTGGCTAAATGACCAAACATCACAATTTTGGATTCTCTTCTTGGTTAAACCAAGAGCTTTTCAATATCTTTTATCCTCTCTTATATATATGGAATCTGTCTTCATTTATGTGTGTGTGTGTGTGTGTGTGTGTCTTATCACTTTAAACGTGATTTTCAGTTAATACTCATATTTGAGTATGTATATAAACCATATGCAATGAAGAGCAGGTACCAATTACATGAGGATTGAATCTTCATTTTATTCACTCCAATATTGGATGAGTTACTCTCAGCCAATGTCAGTGTAAAACACTCTCCCCCACAGCACTGGTCTGATATGTGGACTTTACAATCTATCTGTGATGCATGAGAGACTGCCCGAAAAGATCTCTGGGACAGTTGTTTTTATATATATATATTCAACATTCCAGGTCTCGTGCTTGCAATACCAGATGCATATGTGAGTTCATGTACGTCTGCATTCAGTGAACAGGAGTAACCTCAGGTTAACACTGTACTTGGTTTCATTTGACGGTCTAGTAGGAAATTTCAGTACTATGTATATTCCAGAAGAATAAAGCAAATAGATAACCAGATCATTTATAGATGCTTCTAACAATTAAAAATGACATAATTTGTTGATCTCAAGCAAGTTTCTCATCTTTAGACATTATCCTCTGATCTTTCTGTTTCACTTTCTCAGATAAAGTGTTGTTACTATTATACATTGATTCTTTTTGGACCAGTTTCCACATCTTTATCCATAAGCTTTATCTACTGTACCCTCTGGCCTTCTTTTCAGTTGAATTTCTGACACTGAGACTGAACATATGTCTTCCAGCAAACCAGCACTTTAATTTCCTCACCTGGCTATGCCAAATAGGACCCTTAGACCATGTTTTCCTTTCCTTTTCTTAAATCTAATGCCTTACTCCATTCAACATTCCTGAAAGGATGCCAAATATGGCAGACACCTGTGAAAGTCTGGAGGGTACACCATTTAAAGATGAGGAAATTAGTCCAAAAGAATCAATGTATGAATGTATGAAAGTAACATTACCTCAATTCAGAAATCCAGACAAAAAGGAGGGGACAGTGGGGGAAAAACATGATGAAGACAACAAAGCCAAGGAAACTGGCCTAAATAAATCAATGTATAATACTAAGGATACCTTATTGTATAAATTCAAGTAGAAGAATTATGTTGGAAATAATTGCAAAGCAAAGTTTAAAAGTGATTTTTGCATAAATGTTGACAATCTGTTGTTTATTTGA